>JZKD02S1644477.1:528880-550478 GCA_000966675.3 Picea glauca
ATTTTAATTAACTTATAGCTCAAAATAGTCAAAATCATGGAAATCGTCGGAATGGAACGAAACCAAAGACAACCTATGCGGAATGGCTCATAATGATGGAATATGATGATAAATGACAACTGTACCCCACAATGCCTCTCAAATACCCCTGTACTCGCTATAACATCCATCTGGCTACTCTGGTCATCATAAATCTCTGCCCTGTGGTGATGTCCCAAAGTGGGGACATTACACACCAAATTTTATCGTTTCTAGTTAGTACATGGTGTGGATTCGATATTACCTGTTCAAAGAGAAATCCCTTCTCTTATATTGGTAGTCGTGCTCCTCCCTAACACTTTCTATCTCGAGCAACGCCTCGTACACCTAGAGATCCTTGACGAGTAACATCAGGATGCCTCTACAACTATCGAAGTGAATAAAATATGTGTCAAGGCAAATTACAATAAGTTTTTATGTCCTCAGTTGTATGTTGAGGGTGACTTTGTCCTTTTATATGATCAAGCCAAGGAACCGCTGGGGGCATGAAAGTTCAAACCCATGTGGCATGATCCTTATATCATATGATGTGTATTAGAAAAAGGAGCCTATGAGTTAGAATATTATGAAGGGAACATTTTGGTTGAGCCCATGAATGGGATCTACTTGAAAAGATATTACGCTTGATCCCCAAGCTTGGGAGTAACTCTTTGTATACTAATGTAATTTAGTGTATATATATTTTCCCTTTATTTTTTTATCTTCAGCTTGATTATCGAATTTTCCCTTGGTTGGCAGATGTCAACTGAGTCTTCCGTCTACTTAGGATTCATAGATGGAGTGATTCATTATACATATAACTTGGCTTCCATTGCTTGGGTGGTTTACTCACCCGAGGGCCTACTGGTGTCTTCAGGTGGTGTATGCCTAGAGCCATCCACGAATAATGTGGTTGAATATAGCACCATTATAGAAATTTTGCGCGATGCCATTTCACATGGTATTCTCTCTTTGGAGGTTCTCCAAGATTCCGAGTTAGTAGTATGTCAGTTGAACGATAGTTACCATGTGCACAATTCTACATTACTTCGACGATTCCTATGGGTACGCCTTTTAGAGAGACAATTTGATTTTATTACTTATCATCACATACCTAGGATTTATAATTAGGTATCTGATTCTTATGCTAATTTCATTTTAGATTGGAATTTGTCACATAACTAAAGAAAAGAAAACAATCTCGTCAATGTACACATTGTAATATAAGTAAAGCCGAATAAACCTATTTTATATATATTTCAAAAAATATGATGTTTATAGTACAAAATTGGGGTCAACACCCTCAATACACATATACAGTCGATAATATAAAATCCATGACATATATTCCTGTGGCATTGGATGTGTGTCATGATAAAAAACTATGGAATTTTCCATACGTCGAAAGAGTCACACCCAAGCTATGGGCACACCAACCACTTTTTGTTGCATGGACTCTGATAGATCCTCTACCTGAACCATCGAAATCCTATGTGTGAAATGAGACAGGTTTCCCTACACATTTTGAAGGACTCTCTCTGCTTCTCCTCCCACCACATCATCTCCTCGGTGCTCTCGACGATGTCATGGAATCTTGTCCAACTGTCACGGACCTACGTTTATGTCACACAAAGTGTCTATTTAGTACTTAAACGTCATCCAATTTTTTTTTTGTTTTACTATACAAAAATACAAAAAAATGAAATATTTAAAAACTTTGACATACATATGTCCCTGTAGGAGGTCCCTGGTGGAAATGGCATGTTAGGTTCCCCTCTAAAGTCGATCCCTGCATAGGTGTAGTCATCTAGGAAATGACTTGTCGTCTCCACCAGTAAAAGAAATCATCATTGTAGGGTGTGGGCACCCTACCTCCCCCATGTCATCTCATTACCTCGGACCATCGTGCCCTTCCTGGATCGCGAGGTCCTTGAGGAATGATCTCGACTCTAGGTCCCAAACCTAGAACCTTCTCGAAGAAAAGGATACAGAAGATAGATGCAAACCCAAAATTTCTCTTGTCACACTATTTGCATTCTGGAAACTGGATCTTCATATTAACCAGTAGTGAGGTGAACCAATCATAAACCATGGGTCTCAAACATTCTACAGAATAGAAAATGAGTGGCCTCGATTCCTGGTGCAACGAAGTTGATCCTGTGATACTTGTCAAAATGAGGACAACAATATTGAGCCTGAGATTGTTTATCACTTAGATGAAGAGTTGAATCTCGACCTTCTTGGTCCTTTCTATAGAATGAACATATATGTACTCTTATATATTCATACTTCTCCCTACTCCCTAGGATTTGAGGTTCACCACCTCACCACGATGCGATAACCCAGTCAAGAAATATATATCATTGACTTCAATCCTTAATGGTTGCTCATCAAGGATGAAGCTCTCACTGTCTGGATCCTAGTAATCCATGAGAAACTCTAGAAACCTCACTTGGGCCCTCATCCCTTTGAGTTCCCAAAGTTTGTACAACCTGCATATTTTCAAGGCCATTTGGCCCCCCAGATCTCTTTCCATAGCAACATCTACCTCCTCATGTTCCCTTTCCCTCCATTCTAGCACCATCCTACTAGAGAAACATCAATTTTTGAGTTAGCAACCATAAAAAACCTTGTTTATGGACTTGTACGTGGGAGGAAACATTCATAGTCATGTATAGCTTTGAGTACACATGGTATACATTTTACAAAGTCATCTATAACCTCACGTATATGCGACCTGATGAGTGGCAGCCCACATACACCTAAATACACAATTTGTGCCTTAAATAACTCAAATTTTGAAACCTAAAGAAAAAATGTAATACACTAAAAAGGAAGAGGAGGGGAAGAGGAATTACCTGGTACTTACGGTCTCTGATTCCATCACTCAATGCTCCCGTAATCACCAGTTGAATATTGGAGGTAAATTGGTCCAATTTTCACTATTTGGGTAAATACATCAAATGACATAGTAAAATTTGGTTTTTGTTACTATTTATAGAAGTTTTTACCCAGTTTATATAGTTTCAGATTGTATTTTCTCCTAATCGACTAATACAATAGTGTATTGAGTTGGTTTTTGTAGTTTTCGCCAGGGATTCTTGTGGTTTTTAGAGTTATGTTGACCATTCGTAACTACAGACAAGTATTTTCGCTACCCATTATATATGATAGGTATCCATTGCATCATGCACACCTGCATTTTCCTATAACTGTCACTTATATGCCTTAGGTACGAACCCATTTGCTAGCGACACAGAACCCTCCATCTTCTACAAGACGTTTCGTTATCAAGTGATAGAGACTTACCAAACATGGGTACTCTAGTTAGATCCTCTACTACATTTGGTGCCCATGCTGAGATTTTTTCCGTAGGATGGAGAGTCCCTTATAACTAATACATGAGTTTATGTTGAGCCTCATTTCTCACTCATAAATATGTTGAACTATACCTAGAGGACTCCCAAATGAGTTTGAGTTAATCTCTTTTCCAAACTTGTTTTCAAAAAGCGAAAAGATTGTCAAATGAACTCATCTCTTTCACACTCGTAAACTGGATTTGAACATACATCTATTTGGTATAATTTTATCCATTTTTCAAACCAATTAGACTAAGATTATGAAAAATGACATTTTGTGGAATTAATTTGTGATTGAATCTCATGCCCTTTCTTGTAGTATTAAGCCTATAGTCGGTTATCGCTTTGTGTTATAAATCGTTTTCCTCAACAGTTTTGCACCCTCAACCAAGTAGAGCCTCGTTTATATCCTTTGAAGCTTGACACCCTATACACAAGAGGGAACATTCCCATGAATGTCCATCTCCTGCATGCACCTCCTTTCATTGAACATAGGTATGTTCCTTTGCTGGAACTATTTTTACTTACTTGCAACACTTGTTTCCTCCTCTGTGTCATAGCATTCATTTGACTTTGAAAAAATAAAAAAATTCAGGTGGGAAGGGAGTATTATTTTATATCAGCAGTAGTCGTGTCTCCTTTGAATAGATCACACAGCTATTGAGTCCACTTGTCATCCTAATTTTGGGTTTAGCATGGCCTTAGGAAGATGAGCTCATTACAAAGAGTGTTCTCCATTGGCTAGTTACTCTTCCAGTCCCTATGGAGAGTTTCATTGATGCCTCCTTCATCTTATGGTTTCATCATTGATTCTATGCTAACAGAGTCTTCCATATGTCTCATCCTCTTGTTCAAAGGATGACTATTTGCATATGTTGGCCATTCCTCAGAACTATTGACTTTGCATATCAGCCGTACCCTTAATTTGTCTTAGAATCACATGATTCTATAGTCCTATTACGCACCCTGGTATTAGTTTCCTCATTGGTAGGTAACCTTGAACCCAACAATCGAAATTTCATTATTGGTCATTGACTGGGTGGTTTCTCTTGTGTTCGATAGCAAGACATCTATTCACACATTGGGATTCATCCAGTGTCTTGGATGCCATTATCCTTCTTGATGGTTTCCTTTCCTTTGTCAACAATTTTCCTCATTGGCTTCTATTCAGAGGGTTTTTTTTTGTGTACCGCTTGCACTTGGAACACGCGAAAGACGCACATGGTCATTGGTTTGTGAACATGTTCTTTGTCCGATTTCCTCTAAATCATTACGATTCTTCTTTGTACCTCATGCTAAATGATGAGATATGCCTTAATTCTCTCCTTTCAATAGGTCTCCTTCCATCGACTTCATCTCATCTATTATGGAAACAAGACCTAGAGTCCTATGAGTACCTAGAGTCTTGCAGTCATTAGGTGCAGGTTCTCTCGCCATCGGAAGTTGGGAATACATCAATGTATCCTGAATGATGGATTCCTCAAATGTTCGACCCCGACTCATTTATTCACACTTGTAAGAACGTACACAGTGCCCTGATAGCTACTTTCATCATCGATAGGTTGTCTTGCGTTTATTAACGGTATACCTCAATGACCAATAATCAAATGAAGTATCATTTTGTTTGACCTCAACTCCTTTATTCACACGATGTAGACTTGCACCTTTGGCATATTGTGTAGAAGACTTGAAGACATCATTATGTAGCCGCAACTTTCCTGAGCTGTTGCTACCTATTCATTGGACCAGTACCTGTTTAACTTCAATGATCACGAGAGATCAGATTTTACTCCATTGTATACATATATCTTCAGATTGATTTTGAGACTGGTTTTATTGGGCCTTGTTCCTGACTATGACAACCTTTGGCATGTAACCTCATTTGTATTTTCCTATTCATAGCCACAGATAGTTGTTTGGTATGTTTTCACATGAATTTGCAGTGTAATTTAAATTGGAAACCATGTATGCAAAGTTAGTACATATTGTAATGAGAAACTAGTTTTTCCAGCTGGGTCCCCATTACTCAACTTCTGGGTCTTTTATAATGTATTTTGACCATCAAAGATACTCCTCTAACCTCTGACATTAGGGGGCATCTATTATAGAAATAATTTGCTCACCCCATGCAATATTTCACATAAGGCCTTTTTCCATTTCCCCATGCAGAATTGTAATCCCTTTTTGCAAATCCCAGAGTTAAAAATACAATTTTTCCACATATACGCACATTTCCTACTATACAACATTTGTATACATAGGTTTCACCACTACAACCTGCGTACATCGAGAAATATGCCCAAAAATGAAAAATAGTGTCGGGTTTCCATGTCACAATAGGAGATCAATGATCTTTGGCCTTCCATATACTGGAAACATTCTGACTCGACCCTTTAGTTCCACTTGAAGGCTATAAATGGGCCAATTCTGAGCTATGGCAAAGAGGAGAAAGAATTCAACTTTGAGAGAAAAGTTACTCTAGAGGAATTATTCAATTCACATTGAGTCTACATCCCTTTATCCTTTAAGTCTGAACAGGTTGTTCAACCGCCAAGATATTCCCTTATTGAGTGAGAACTCCATTTTCTCTCTTACATCAGCTTTCCTTTAGTGGAGGATTGAAGTGGTGGAGGCCCAAATAGAAGGAACTTAGTTTCTCAATTCCAAACCGTACCGACATAAAAGTCTGTAACTTATTCACTTCTGTTGATTATATCTTCATATAAATACTCTTTTCTTATCCAATTCATATCTTGAAAATATTTGAATTATTATTCCATGGGCGTATTTGTTATGAATATTAATGGATTATGCTATAGAATTTGATAACATCATATATTATCACCATATGCTTGCGTTTCTTGGTTGTTGAGGAATAGTTGCAGGTGTATTGCTTTGGGTCAAGTGCTCAACAATGGACTTCATCGAACGTTTGGACGAGGTAGGAATTTGATCTTGTCTTGCTAGCATATTTGTTTATACATCATACTTGAGAATAGAGTTGATATCTACAGTCATTTTTGTCTATTGTGGTTTTCCCCTGGCCATTGAGAGATTTTCCTCATAACAACATGTCACTTAGATTCATGACTTACACATATCTAAAATTCCAACTAGACCTTCACACTTGTCATCATCTAATTGCACCACATGTCTTTCTCAACTATAACAAAGGGCGTCTATCCTCCCTTCATATGACTGAAGGCTATGACCTCGGTTCAACTTCTTGATTTCTAATCGATGATCTAATTTGATAGTCATGATTAAATCAATTGTGAATATATATGGCTACGAGGGATTGCGGAGTCTTGACTAGAATGATGTTTAAACCCTTTCTTGAATTACGCAATAGAAGTTGCTTATTGATAGTGAGATCGATGCCAACTATTGTTTTATTTATAGGTGATGATTGATGGTCTGTGTGGATTGTGGAACCAAAACTTGCGCGATTGCTAACTAAACCCTTTGATCCTGCAATGGCTCCCCGTCGTTAATCTACCCTTACTGAGATCCGATGGTTAGGACTTAATCGGATGTTGATCCGAAGGTCCTCCTCTACAAATCCTAGATATGAAAACTATTGTTTCTTCCAGAATATGACACTTTTTAGACTTCGATCTAATCGTCTCGAATTGGCGAAGTACCAAATAGATCTATCACCATATATCTTTCTTGTCTTGATCATATGGCCTCTATTTTTTTCGAAACTCTGAGGTGCAGGAGTTCTTGGCTCATCTAAGTTGTTTATATCTGGAGTAGGTTAAGGCTGGAGTCGATCACACTCTGACTATATAAATTATTCACATGATTTCCCTACTCTTACTGTGATCTGATGGTTGACGTAAGTTCATGACTTCAAGACTTTGGGGCTTCGGAGGTCCAGGTAATTGTTTCTCCAATTTTCAATGGAGTTTGTAAGCACCAAAGTGGTCAACATGGAATTTATTACAATATCCTTCCACTTAGATTCATCCAATGACCATGATCATTTCTAGATGAATGGTCTAGATTCATTTCAACCTTCTTTAACACAAAAATATCAACATGATCCAACGATTGTTGAGAATTCGACTATTCAAGATCTCGAGCCTTTAGCCCTACTTATCCTATCCTTCTACTTTACTCGATCATATGGTCGATAATTCATGTAAAGTCCATCATTGAACTTAACGGGTGGGAAATGTTCCAAATCTAATACTTCAGATCCATCGTTTGAGATCTAATTCTTCCCAACCTTTGACTTCCCCTCAATATGACGGTCCGGGTTTGTCCTGAAAACTACATCAGTGGACATAATTCCTCCTCACTTCTTTTGGATTTTTACTATGTGGATTTCAATCCTGATAGCGTTTATGCAATGCACTTTTCCTTCTGAGCTTTGATTAATGTTCTTGTGCACCATGTTTGTCATCAATGACAATTGATCATAAAAACTCATCATTACATATAGAATTTATGTAATGATATTTTCCTTATGAGATTTGATTAATGTTATTTTTCACCCTATTTGTCATCAATGACAATTCATCATAACAACTCATCATCACATCACAATGAATTTGATTGTTGACATCAACAACAACACATCAATGACAATATGTGCAACAATATCCCTTGTTGTCATTGATGGAAAACACAAACTTCATACAAAAAATTCCCCTGTGATGATGCTTCTCTCCTATGAGGTTAATATCCCCCTTTTATATCAATGGAAAGAGGTTTCTCCCCTTACGATTGATGCTTGTCTGTCTATATGTTGCTGACGAAAATCAGAACTCGGGTAACTCCCCCTACAATCCTGCTCTGCTTGCCTCAACTGAATGAATCCCTATGTAAATATGCTCTCTCTACCTATGAATTCTCTCCCCCTTTGTTTCTAAAATGGTATCTCTTCCCGACAAGGTCTCCCCCTCTGTCATCTCTACAAGATGCCATGTATACCACTATATACAACATACTATTGTCCTTGTAGATACTATTGCCCTACTGGAACACTGCGCAATTGTAGGTCATACTTATCAAAGGATCCTTGGACCTATCCATTTCTTTTCTATTGTACAATGCTTCTTAATTCATCTGAGATACTTTTATACTCAGCTTGCCACCTGAATCAACTTGCTGATAAAATGCAATCTATCCAACTAGAATTTATCTAGTTGTCCATCCAACTCAAACACACATCTACCAACCAATGCATCTTCATATTTTCTCTTTCATTGTCCCAGTACCTGCTACAACCTCTGTCACAATCACTATTCCTTAAAATTCATCTTCTATTCCTTTCCCTTCATTTTCAGACTTGTACTTGGTCTTTCTTCATCATTACCTCACTGTTGTAGAACTACCATCACAGAAAACAAACCACAAATTTTTCTTACACTTCGATATCCTCCTTACCCATTTTCTCACAAATAGATCAAGAATAGTTGTATTTATAATTTTCCACTCACTCCATTTATGGCCCACATGCCAACTTCCATTTAGGGTTTTTCCACTTACAACATCTTTGGGACCAATGCATGACCATATCACATAACTTTGCTGAGAGAATAGATAACCTGCATTGTTCCTAGGATGATGAAGACCTGCAACAAACCATGTCAAAACCTGCATAGATTTATACAATCAAACCATGATTCTTTCAATGATCCTAGTTATCTATTCATTTTTTTGTGTTTCAATACTAATAGGAGTATCAACAGGAACAATTTTAAGTCTTCCCTAATTTCTCCTTGCCTTGTTTGTTTCTAATGTTTGAGAAGGAGTTTCATTAGATCATTAAAACAATGTTTGAAAACCTCCAAGATCATCATGGATTAATTCTTATGGTTGATATCCTATTGAAGGTTCATCATCATCATCATCATTGCCTTGTGCACCATAAGTTTTTTTATCCTTGTTTTGAGAATTTTTTTTTTCATTTTCCATTTTTTGGGTAATGAGTAATCTACTTGCATGGAATTATCAAGTTCTGTAATTGTGTCAAATTTTTCTTTAGGAGTTCTCCTTTCTTGAGATTTATTAATTTTATATGCAAGACATTGATTTTTATATTCTTTATTAGAAGTTTTACCCCCCATTATTCTACTATTAACTTCATCAATTTCAGATTTTTTATATTCGTCATCTTTCTTGCTTGGTACTTCAGATTTTCTTTTCCATATATTCTTATTCCATTTGTTAGGGTTTCCTACATTCAAGGATTGCATTGGTAATCTACATTCTATGGTTTTATGGCCATAGTTGTTGCATTTTTGGCATTCAATATTGAAGTTTTGCAAAGGATCAAATGAGTTGTAGTTTCTCTTCTCGATATTGTACCTATTGTTCTTATATCATTGGACATTTATGTTATTGTATTGTCCATACGCTTTGTAGTGTACTACGTTATGACCAAAATTATTGCAACAATAACAATATCCAATAAATAGATATGTATTAGGGGGATTCTTTCTGGTGATTGTATTCTTCCTTTCATTTTTTACTTTAGTAGGGAATGTTGATTTCTGTTTATGTCGAATACTTTTCAATGGTATCATATTTGCCTTATTATCTTCTCTTCTTAAGTATCCCTTTAGAGCATCTGTGTAGTTGATTGGTCTTTTGACAGATCCTTATGATGTAGAGGTTGAGTTTTAGGTGTATCCCAAACTAGTCTTATTGTTTGGTGACCTCTGACTACTGATAATTTCATCCAAGATCTTTGAACTATTTTCAAATTTTGATCCCTTATTTCCTTTCTCAAGTTCACTTTTTGGAAGCTCAATCTCAACTTCTAACTTCTGACATAATTGTTTTTTATCACTAAATTGTTTTAAAAAGACTTTTTCAATTTTATTAGCTTTAAGGAGATTGGATTTTAAATCATTGATGATCTACTATGATTATTTGATAGTTCTTAATGCATATATTTCTTTTGATTGATGTGATTCTTCAAATTGTTGAAGTTGCGCCCTAAGTATATTGTTCTTCTTTTTATACTTTCTTAGTTCCTCTAGAGCAATAATCCGTTATGTTTCTAGGTTCACTTCTCCTTCAAATTCAAAGTTTTCTTCATCATATACATCGTTATTTTGATTGTTCATTCCCATAAATAGAATCTTTGAATCTTTATCTTCACTCATGTAGGAAGGGATGATGTCTTATTTAGAGTAGAGGTTTTTATTTTTCTTATAAAATTTCTTCTTGTATTGGTTTTTCTGGTTGTGAACTTCTTCACTATTTTCCTCCTGCTTGGGATAGGGACATTTGTTATCAAAGTGTCCAATTCTACCATAGTTGAAATATTTGAAAGGTAAATTTCCTTTATATTTTCCAAATAATTTTTGGAGTTTCTTTATAAAGTTGGCTTCTTCTACATCAGATATGTTTGACTGATATTCAAGAGACATATGTTCATGTTTCTTATTTTCTTTAGATGCCTTAAAGGTTGTTTCATCTTTTGATGGTTTATCATTCCCTGTTCTCATTTCATATGCTATAAAAATTCCATGAAGTTGATCAACTTTGAGTGTGTAAAGTTTAGGCCTATCTTCAATTGTTGAAATCTTGGCATAATATCTCATAGGTAATGACCTTAGTATGTTTTTCACAATAGGTTTATCTATAATTTCTTCTCCTTCTTCTCTGATTGAATTAACCACTTCATATACCCTATGGAAGTATTCAACAATGTTCTCTTCTTCTTTCATTTTCAGATTTTCAAACTGAGTTCTATAGGTCTGTAGTTTGGCTTCCCTGACTTTGCTATCTCCTTCAAATACAACCTCCAATTTGTCCTAGATTTCTTTATCTTATTTACAATGCGTAACCTTCACACATATAGAATTTATCAACCCTCCTAGAATTGCATTAACTACTCTTGAGTTGTTATTGCAAATTTGTGTTCATGCATCATCTGTGGGTGGAGTAGTTGTTGTAGTGTAACCATGTACAAAAGATTTCTAGATATAAAAACTAAGAGCCAACATGAAGCTTTTCATTCTTATTTTCAATAGAGCATAGACACCTCCATTGAATAATGGATCTACCTTCTAGTTGTTAAATTGTGATGAAGACACTCGCTCTGATACTAATTGTTGGAATACTGAGGAGGGAATTGAATAAGTATTTCCCTTTTTCAACAATTAGCAATTACTTTTATATTTTGTTAATTACCACAATAGATCAATAATGGACTTGTATGTAAAATCAATTATATAAATATAATTAATAGGAATTACAAGGTTTTTATGATGAATAGTGAAGGACATCGATCCCTTTTAAAGAAATAACTCTAGGAAGCACCAACACCCTTGTCTTTATGGAACCAACCCTAGGAAGCACCAATTCCCTTGTATTTAGGGAACCAACCCTAGGAAGCACAATCTTGCTTATCTTTAGGGCACCAACCCTAGGAAGCACCAAATCCCTTGTCTTTAGGGAACCAACCCCAAGAAGCACCAACTCCCTCATATTTAGGGCACCAACCCTAGGAAGAACCAACTCCATTATCATTAGGGCACCAACCATAGGAAGCACCATCTCCCTTGTATTTATGGAACCAACCCCTAGAAGCACCAGCTTCCTTAAATTACACTTTACTTAGTAAAGGATATGAATCCTTCTTTGCTCCTCCCTTCCACCCTCATGACGTCAGTATCATTATACCCTTCTTATATAGTCTCCCAAATGGTGTGAGATATTAAGCATTATGTCCCTTTGTTTGGACCATCTCACCTCTTCATTTAGATTAACAATAATAACATTTTTTTTCTTCATTATTATTCAAGAATTATCGTGAAGGATTTTCAAATTAGTGAGACTGATTTTCATAAATTGATCACTAATATGGATCGATTTCATTTTTAACTCGATCACATGTCTCTACAAATATTACAGAAATTGAATTATGCAGAGGCGTTTTTATAGTAAGATTTGCCTCACCCTATGCAAATTTTCTTAGAAGTCTTGTTTCCATTTCCCTATGAAGACTTGAAGTTCCCTTTTGCAAATACAAGAGATAAAAAAAATATTTTTCCACATATCTTCCCTAAATATTGTACAACATGCATATACGTAGGTTTCACCACCACAACTCACGTACATCAGGGTTTTTGACAAAAATTTAAAAATGGTGTCGGGTTTCCATGTCACGTCACAAGATCCATGATCCTTGACCTTCCATATACTGGAAATGTTATAAATTCACCCTTCAGTTCCATTTGAAGGATATAAAAGGGCCATATCCGAGCTATGGAAAAAGGAGAAGAATTCAACTTTGAGAGAAAAGTTACTCTGGAGAAATTTTTCACTTCATATTGAGTCTGCATCCCTTTGTCCTTTTAAGTCTGAACACATTGTTCAGCCCCCAAGCTCTTCCCTAATTGATTGAGAACCTCATTTTATCTCTTATATGAGATTTCCTTTGGTGGAGGATTGAAGTGGTGGAGGCCCAGCTAGAAGGGACTTAGTTACGGTTATGAACCGTGTCGACACAAAAGTTTGTAATTCATTCACTTCTGTTGATTACATTTTAATAGAAATAATCTTTTCTCGTCGAATTAATATATTGAAAATATTTGAATTGTTATTCCATGGGAATATTTGTTATGAATGTTATGGATTATACTATTGAATGTGCTAACTTTATATATTATCACCATATGCTTGCATTTCTTGGTTGTTGAGGACAAGTTGGAGGTGTATTGTTTTGAGTCAAGTGCTCAATGGTGGACTTCATAGAACGTTTGGACGAGGTAGGCTATTTATCTTGTCTCGTTCTCATATTTTCTTATATAACATATCTAAGATTAGAGTTTATTTATGCAGTCATTTATGTCTATTGTGTTTTTCCCCTATCCATGGATATATTTTCCTCGTAATAGAATTGGCGACCATATCAGGGATAGAATATTCTTTTCAGGGTTTGGAGTGTTTTTCTCCTTTGATTGTTCTCATTTATATTGAGTTTCTTTTCATTTGATTTCTTGACAACCTCTATTCATTTTGAGTTTGAGTTTCTTGGCCTCATGCTTAGCTTGACAGTTTTTTAGACATATACATGGGTTCTTACCTGCCAGTCGTGTACATATGCGTGACGCCTTTCTGTAAGAGGTGTATATACATGCTTTTCTCCTAAAAAATCACGTACATCATCCTTTTACCTTTGGTTGCTGAGTTTGATGTTTGTTGGGTTAGTTGTGATGGTTGTTGAGTCTTCTTAGGTCTCTGTTATGACTGCTAAGTGCCTGTAGAATGATAGGAAACCTTTCTAATTGTTGGCACAGGGGCAGACCGAGGGTTCACTCCAAGAGTGCACCAACAAGCCCTAACTACTGGCCCTTTCGGCAAAACCTGTGAAGCAGATGTAGTCTCACCCGAAGCAACTAAGAGGGGGGTTGTAGGATAGAGATGTCTACAACCAGGGGTATATCAAGTGGAACTAATACAAAAATAAGGAAACATTCATATATCTCGTATCAGTTAGATCTACTCTGCGCAACTATAAATTTGATCTAACATAATAATGAAAATAACAGTATAACAATGACAGAGATCCATACATCAATCACACATATGACACAAAATATACCTGGTTCACCCTCTCTCTAGGGCTATGTCCACATAACTTTGCTTATGATATATTAAGATAAAGCTTACAGTTTTGATCTGTGCTCTTAGTCAGCAGATCTTCTTTCTTCTTCTCTCTGTCTCCCACCTTCCTGCACACCCAGCTGAAGGACTTGATCTTCGCACCCAGCTAAAGATCTTACAATACCAAAATTCTATGACTCTCAACACTCCTCTCTCTCATAGTACAATAAGCTCTCAACCAACAACAATCAATATCAATACCCAACACTAGTACCGACCCGACCTAGGTCATATCGACCTTTATTTATACATTATAGTCCCTCCCCAACAACCTTAGGTCGAAACCTAGGTTTCAAAACCCTAATTACCCAAAACCCTAGGTGTCTAAAAACCTAGGTCAACTTGACCCACCTTTTCAGAGCTTTGCCAACCTGTCTTTCCTCCCTTCTCGCATGGTGCTCCAAAGCATCCAATGGTGGCTCTCTCTTCTTGTTGAATTGTCCTCGATCCATATTCCTTATTGATCTATCATCCTCGATATCCTCATCCAATGGATTTATTTTCTGTACTTCACTCCGGTGTTTCTACTCTTTTTCTTACTTTGACCTAGTGACATTCATTGTGTCTCCTGCGCAGTTCACATTTTACCTTTTCTTCCTTGATCTTCACTTCCTTCCATAACCAAGGGCCAACAGGACCCCAACACTCACATGTGACTCATCCCAAGGCACTTCATATCTGATCCTTCCGTTTCACTTTGAATTTAGACTGTGTAGTGCAGCCTTTTCTTTGTTCTTTATACCTCCTTCCCATCCTTCTGTAGACTATGTTTTCTATGTCTGGTACCCAGTTTCAACTACATCTAGTACCTAGAATCTATTCTCCTTTCTTTTACTAAGAGCTGTGAGGTAGCTGGTTGTCATAATACAACTTCAACCAACTCCCATTCACTAATTCTTCTTTCCATTCTCCCTTCAATGTCTTCAGTTGCGCAGCTCCTCCTTCTGTAACATAGCCAATATCATATGGTCCACGCCAATGCATTTTGATCTTCCCTGGATGTCTTATAAATTTACTGTCATACACTAGTACTAAATCACCTTTCTTAAATGCCTTCTCTCTTTCCTTCTGTACCTGCTGATGGAATCCTGCAATAAATCTCTCTTCTTCTAGTTCAACCAGTTGGGTAAGCCTCTCACAAACAACGCCAGTATCATCCATGTCTGTAAATGCAACAATTCTTAATCTTGGTACCAAGTACTCCATCAAGACAAAAACTTTGAGACCATAAACCAACTTGAAAGGGGTCCACATTGTTAATTTCTTGCAAGTGGTTCTATAAGCCCAGAGTACTACTAGTACTCTTAAATCTCAGGCATCCCTGTTCACACTACAAATATTTGTCAATGCTATCTCCAAGATTTTGTTGAATGTTTCAACCATTCCATTTGCTTGTGGATGGTAAGGTGTACTCTTCTGATGGTGAACTGCAAATTCTTCAGTCAAGGCTTCAACTCTCTTGTTGATGAAATGAGTGCCTTGATAACTCATAAGGGTCTTAGGGCATCAAAACCTAGTTATTATGTTATCAAATATAAAACATGCAGCTCTAGTTGCACTACAATCCTTTCCTTCTCTTTCTTCGGCCCATCTAGACAGGTATTCTATCGCAGTGATAATGTACCTTTCTCCTATGCGCTTTCTTGGTGGGTTTATAGGTCCAACGAAGTCAATGGACCACTTTTCAAATTCTTGTAGGTTCATCTGTGGTGCTAGTGGCATTTCATCTCTTCGGGATGGTTTTCCAACTCTTTGGCATATATCATAGGCTCTAATATACTCTTTAACATATCTGTGTAAAGTAGACCACCAAAGGCCAGCTCGCAGAACCTTCTGCACAGTTGCTTTCCCTGCGTAATGTCCTCCTGCAATGCCTTCATGAGCTTCTGCGAGGATCAACGGGTGCTCCGCCTCCATTACACATCTTCTTAGTATCTCATTAGGTCCCATCTTATATAGCTGACCAACTGTCAATGAAAAGTATGAAGCGCACACCACTAGCTGTTTCTTTTGGGAAATTGTATACTCACTTGGATCCATTCCTATTGAAAGGAATTGGACTATCTCTGTGAAGTGGTCATCCATATTCCTAATGAAGAGAAGATGTGCATCTGGTAGTGTATTCTCCAGACTGGTGGGTTCTTTTCCATGTTCCAACCTCGATAGGTGGTCGGGTCCCTTGTTCATTCTTCCTGGCTTAACTATGATCTCAAAATCATATTCTTGAAATAAGAGAAGCCATCTGCATATTTACCTCCCCAACACTGGCTTGTTGACTAGGTAATTCAGTATAGAGTGATCAATAAAAAATTTAAAGTGTCCTCCTAGTAAGTAATGGCGGAATTTTTGCAGTGCGTACCCCATGGATAATCCTTCTCTCTCTGTAGTAGTGTAATTGATTTCAGCTGTAGATAGATTTCTGCTAGAAAATGATAATGGATGGTCGAAATCCCCTTCTCCAGGTTGTGCCAATACTGCTCCTAATGCAATAGAAGATGCATCAACATGCACATGAAATTCTCTGCTCCAGTTTGGAAAGACTAGAATGGGTGTAGTCACCATCTTTTGTTTCAGTGTGTCGAAGATCTGCTAGCATTCGTTTGTCCAGCCAAAATGACAGTCTTTCTTTAATAACTTCTCCATTGGCGCAGTAATATGAGCATATCCTTTGATAAATTTCTTGTAATATCTAGTATGTCCTAGCACAGTACGTAGTTGTTTGACTGAAGTAGGAGGTGGTAAGTTGACTATAATTGCAATTTTTTATGAATCAACCAACAATCCTTGCTTACATACAATATGTCCTAATAATACTCCAAATGGTGAGAATAAGATGCACTTATTCAAATTTAAAGCAATTTCACATTGCCTACATTTGTCCAACATTAGTCTTAGACATTCAATATGATTTTTCAGCAAACTAAAAATAGTCCAGTCATCAAAATAGGCTTCTAAAAACTTATGAAAAAAATCTTTGAATGGTTCGACCACCACCCTGGAGAAGATGGTTGGGGAATTCTTTAGTCCAAATGGCATCACTATGTATTGGTAGGATCCCCATTATGTGGAAAATGTGGTCTTGTGGCAGTTCGCCTTGGCAATCCGGATCTGATGGTATCCTGAAAACCCATTTGTAAAAGAATATACCTCCTGGCCTCCCACATTATCCAACACTTCGTCTGTCAATGGTGTAGGGAAAGGATCATGCAAACAAGCATCATTTAGCTTCCTAAGATCTACACACATCCTGATCTCTCCTATCTTCTTGTCTTGTACCACCATAGGGCTGATCCACTCGGACTCTTCGACAGGTTCAATAATCCCTGCTTCTAACATTCTGTCAAGCTCAATCTTCACTTTTTCCTTATATTTCGGGTTCAATCTGTAGGGTCTTTGCTTGACTGGATTTGCATATAGTTTCAAAGGTATTCTCATCTCTCCCATAGGTCCTTTGATACCCTTCATATCAGTGAACTTGGTTGGAAACAAGTCCTGATACTCATGTAGTAATTTTGTAATTTTGTCAATGGTAGCAACATCCTAGTAATCTCCAACATTGGAAAACTTTGGTGTCTCCTATGTCCCAATATTGACTTTATTTATATTGATCAGTTGTCCAATGAATGGCAGCTCAACTCCTGGTCCTTCCGCATCCCTGTGGCCTTGTGTCTCAACAATTTTTACCTTCCTCGGATCATCATCTGCATCAGCATTAATGTTGTAACATCCTTGTAGTTTCTGGAATGGCCCAGTCCATTCGTCCTCTTCTTGCCCCAAAGGGAGGCTAGATGCCTCCTTAAATACTTTCTGCCTCACAATTTGTAGTTCTTGATCTACTGAAGGAAATTCACTTTCAAACAAAAAGGTGGTTACAAAATTATGAAGCATACCTTCCCAATCTGCAGTGATGAGGCATAGATCTTCTTGAAGGTACCAGTTAATAGGGGTCGTTTCCAGCATGTTAATGAATCTGTGTAGCCATTTCTCTTGAGGAATGTCACTCTAGGCTTCTTTGCAGGTTTTCATATGGTCCTTTGAGCAACTTCGACCTGTGTACCTCACTTCGCAACTTCCTACCTGTGCTGAGAACCGCACTATCATCAAGGTTCGACATTATGTCCAATCTGTAATATTTCTTTTGTGCATCCCCCACCATCTTGCTAGTGTAGCTTCCAGGGCCTCATCCATAGCCAATAACCTGTATTGTGCTAGTACACTTATTTCAAAATCTGAGAGGAAGGCTTCTAGAGGGTTCATACCATCAAAGGTAGGCAAGTTGCTTATTTTTGTACCAATCCAATGAACTTCTCTGGTCATTCAAGCACGTATCCTTCTGGATACTTCATACATCTGGTTCTACCAGTTCTCTAGTGCTTCTTTTGAATCTGATGAAAACACATTGTCACTTCGCCAACTTAGATTTCCATCAACATTAGGGTTGATATAATCTTGTTGTTTGGCTGTTAATTTATATATTTTTTCCATCTCATATGCGTGGTCTTCTTCTCTGATGGGCTCTGTATATCATGGACACTCATCTAGATATAAGGGTAAAATGACCCTAAGGCCAACTCTTTCAAATGTCATGCGTCTTTTATTTAAATAAAAAACAATAGAATTCTTGAAGGCCTAATCAATTCCTAGCAATGCAGGGTAAGGGAAGTTATCGTCAACAATTTCAATTACCTCAAAATATGCAAAGGTCCTAACTCCATCAATGTCCATAGGGACATGCTCCAATCGTCCAAATGGGCTGACAGATTGTTGATTAGCCATTCTAAGCCTGATAGGGGAATAGATCAACTTCGGTTTTCCCATTAGTGCCCAAGTTTGCTTCGTCATGACATTGACCTCCGACCCTAAGTCGAGGACCACATAGTCTATATCATACTCTCCTATTTGAGCATTCAAATGTAATTCTTTGTTTGTTCTTCTCTTCTTACCAATATGGTGTACTACCCTGTTCAGTAAGGGGTCTACCTTTCCTATCTCATACTATCTGATTAGTTTCTGTAACTCTTGCACAACATTCTCATCCTAAATTAACTTAAGACAAGTGTACAAAAATTCGATGAGTTTACTTACCTCTTTTCCTTCTTTTGGTGAATCCGATTGATCAAATTCTTGAGGCATTCCATACTCTTTTATTTCTGGTCTCTTTTTAGATGAGGATCCTTGGTTCCCCTTGAAATCCTATCTTTCTTCGTCGAAGATTTGTCTTTCTTTCCTTGCATAAAAATCCTGAGTCTTTTCCACAGCTTTCCTGATACCTGACTCTTTTGCGATCTTTCTTTGGATTGTTCTATATTCTTCTGTAGCAGGGCCTCCTCAAGTAATAATAGCGAATCTAGAGTTTGTTCCACACGGTTCGACATATATCAGTTGCACTTGTGAGTTCTACTGGGGTCCTCGTCTTTCTTCAAGCATAGCCAACAACACAAGGAATTCTTCTATGACATGCTCGAAAGAGTTACAATAACTACAGGTTTTGCAAGGATTTTGAAAATCCATTGCCAAGTTTCCTCACTGCACGTAGTTATAATAGATTATTTTTCCTCGGCCTTGGCCCATACCTCCTCCTCCTCCTCATCCTCTATATCCACCGTGAGGATTGAAGTTTCCTCTCCCTGAGGAGTTGTACTGCAGAGTGTTTCCTTCTTGTTGTACTTCACCTTGAATCTTGTATGTGTCCCTCAACCTCTCATGCATGAGATCGTAAGCTCTACAATCTCAATCATCATGCCCCACTGATTTACAGAATGTGAAATACAAGTTTGTGCGTGTATGAACATACTTATGCATGTAATATCACTCACCTAGGTGATGCCTATTTCTGCATACATCGCACCAGGGCAGGTTAACTTGCTTCAAGGGGCTCGACGCTCCTGAGGCCAAATACTCATGGAATAAGGGACATTGTTCCTTATCATGACCTTTGGATCTACATCTTACATAACATATATCTTCTCTTTTGTCCTTCCCCTTGTCCTTCTTCATAACCTCGACCTGCAGAGACAAACTAGTTAGTTGGCTCAAGATTTGGCTCATGCCTGAGCTAGATTCTCCCATAGGTGTTGATTCAAGCTTCATGGCGATCTCCAAAGATTCTTCCTGTCATGCAATCTTCTACTACATCAGAGGGACTCTGATGTGTGGTAACAACATTGTGATGAACCATTTTTTTTTCTATTCATCGGGGATCTGAAAAGTTAATCGACATGTTAGGGTCTTGAATCTCTGGTCGAACTCCGAAACAGGTTCTGCTACCTTTTGTTTGATCTCTTTTAGCTCTGTAATACATTGTGACTCCAACTTAGGTTTCTTAAACTCTGCAATCAGTGCATTCTTGATCTCTTTTAGTGGCTTAGGCCGCGCCAATCCTTGGACAAGTTTCATGTACTAGCTTAGTGCCCAGTCCCTTAGCGTAGTGATGAACTGGGTTCTCTTGATGGCTTCGTCGGTGATACTTTTAATATTCCACACGGCCTCACACAGGAACTAGTGTTGATCGGGATCCTCAGATCCATATCCCTTGAATATAGGGAGCCTCATCTCATCTTCCATAGAGTTCCCTAGGATTCCTATCTGAGTATAGGTTGGGTTGCTAGTAACAACACTCTGAAGACTCTAGTGGTTCTGTCTATTCTAGCTACTTGGTGCTATTGAAACAACAGGAGGGTTAATGTTATTTACATCAGTAATTTGTGTAGTTCCTGAGGTTTCTGGCTCGCTTTGGTGAAGTTCTTCAACTTCCCCTTCTTTTGTTCTGGTGGGTTCTGAATTTTCTTCATCGGTTAGATCTACCTTTTCTCCATTGTAGAAACCCTCTTCTTCGTAGTTTTGCTTAAATAGGTTCTCAAGGTGAACCCCTTTGAATACTCTTCCACTGCACGTATGTCCACCTTTTTTGTCATTGTTGCTGTCTAAATTTCTAAAAATTAGCCTTTTTAGGTCCAACCAATGTATTGTATCTTCAAGATGTTCTTTTCATGCAACATAATCTTGATTCTCAACTTAAGAAAGTGAAAAAAGGTTCCTCTAGGTCCTTTGAAAAAGTATCTCTCAGCTTGGCTATATGATTCTACCCTATCAATAGCAAATTTGGTGATATACCCTCCAATGGTACTATCAAACCAATGATATGTTTCTATGGAAACAACATTGTCAACTCTCTTGACCTTCTGGATCAATGTTGGTTTCCAAACCATAGAAGGTCTAGATCTGATCTCGAACTAGGTATCGACTAACCTAGCCAACCACTCAAACAACTCCTGGTGGATTAGTCCAAAGAAGATCTCATGAGTGTCAGTGAAGATGTATCTTTGTACCCAATCTTCAGTACTCATTTTAGGGTTCTTGTTATGGGCTTTAGTGAAGTCCCTCTCTTGATCCTCTATCCACTTTTGAATCTTTGTTTTCGATGGGAACCACCTTGACATTCCCTTAAAAATATTCCAGTCCCGACAATGGAACCATTTGTTGGCACAGAGGCAGACCCATGGTTCACTCCAAGATCTCACCAACAAGCCCTAAATATTGGCCCTTTTGGCAACACCTGTGAAGAAGATGCAGTCTCACCTCAAGTA
>JZKD02S1644477.1:569773-586101 GCA_000966675.3 Picea glauca
GAAGCCTCCCCCACAGGAAAAAGGCCCGGAGACGTAGGCAAACATTGTGCCGAACTCCGTTATCAACCTGCGTTCTTATGGTTTGTTGTTCATTATTCTTTTCAGATCTGCATATCTGTATTTGACTGATATAATCCTCTTCTTTCGTCATTCTTTCATTAAATTCTAAAATGGTTAAATTATTCATGCAAGTTTAAAACTCAACCATAATCATTGAAAAGATCCTTCCCGGATCACTCCTCCTCTTCTTTGTCCTCCAACTGCTTTGCTTGAACTTCTCCTAAATCTTGAGGAAAGGCTAAAGGGTTGGGACAATAATGGACTTGGAAATTTTGGCAGAGTTTCTTTGCTATGATTTTTCCTCCTTTGAATAGTACCCCTACCCCTCCTTTTATAGGCTAGAAGGAGCTAGGGTTTTAGGAAAACTCTCGGCCATGCATGGCTGGGAGTTCCAGTTAACTATCAAAAAGATTTTCATCCCGACGGAAACTTTCCTGATTTTTTTCTTTGTTAGGTAAACGCGGGCTGTAGTGGGCTAGCCCGCGGTCCACTGTGTGCAGTAGAAGGCCAGCAAGCAGTCCACCGTGCCCAGTGAGAGGTTAGGGCGCGGGTTGCTTGATTTGAGTGGTTTTTCAAGATTTTATTCAGCATGGCTTTGGCAAGGAAGAGACATGAGTTGGCCTGATGCCAGGTAAGATTGTGTGGTGCATTTTAGGGTTATAACATACATGTCCCTGGTTCTTACCAGAACCCTGGATGGGTTGCGATTCCTCAACAACAATCTTTCCAGGGAGATTTATTGCTAGATGTCGCAACTCCGTCTCCCTTTTTTGGACACGCTCAATTTACTAGAATTTTTTAAGTTAATGAATTACCATGTTCATCATGATCTGACATGCCCCCCTGTCCCGACCAAGCTTCCTTCGGATATTCCAAAATTCGAAGGCAAAATCGATGAGGATATTGGTGATCACATCACTAATTTTTACCTTTGGTGCTATTCGAATTCCCTTATCGATGATTCTATTCGGTTAAAATTGTTTGAACACATCCTCACATGGATCACTGCGAAATGGTATATCAAGCTACCAAGGGGGACATACAGAACTTTTAATCAAATGGTTTTCATCTTCCTCAACTACTTCCAATTTCCAGTACATTACAATGCAGGAATATAACTTCTTTCGGCCTTCCGTCAGGACAAAGCCACTCATATCTCATATCACATCCAGGAGTGGTGTAGACGAAATAGGTTGATCAAGTCCTACATAACCTCATAATTCCTTCCAGAGTGGTTCCTTAAGTCTCTACAACATTATATTTCGAAGTATGTTTCTACATCCAGGGTTACATCTGAGGAAGAAGAGATTTCTAAATCCAAATAATTAGATCTCATATATGCTCAGTTTGCGATGTTATATGTGATTCTTCCAGATGCATCGAGGTCAAAATATAACCCTAGAAAAAATCTTGGTCCTCATGCTGATGGCATTGTAGGATCCACCAATGTGAAATCTACAGACTCAGTGACAAGCCATTTGAAAGAGTTTTCTATAAACCATTATGTAGGAGGGATAGCTTCATCTGTGTCCTATAATCCCACTCAGTCACTGGATGTACATTTTGTGTAATAATTGACCAACCCTAATGGTAACCAACAACTAGGAGGGAACAAAAAGAAAGGACGTGGTAACAATTGTAGGGGTGGGAAGAATACTAATAAACCCAAGGAAAATGGTAATAATGAGAAGTCAAATAATAATGTTGGTGAGGGAAATAAATAAAGGCATAAAGTGAATTTTACTTGTAATATTTGTATAGGTGATCACCTTAACCACTTATGCCCCAAACTTGGGAGGTTGCGTGGATTTTATCTCTACTGCCCGTTGTGTTGACTAATACTTTTCCACATAATCAACACATGGACTCGAGCTCCTCAAATGCCAGAAATGCAGTGAGTGGAAGTCAAAACTCATCGACGCAAGACAATGACCAATTATGCATCAATATGGGGAAATTTGAGGTTAATGTAGCCACTTGGTCTCGCAATTACAGTTCTTTGCATCATGTACCTAGTCTAGAGTCTCCCCCTCCTCCAGAGATTCCTTTACAGATCGAAAAACCATAGCCTCCACCTCATATTCCAAAAGGATTACTCAAGCGATCTTCCCACAATATTAATGCTAGAGCCTCTCAGAACTACTCTATTGTTGAGGACTTGGGTCAAACCTCTTCTGTGATGTTAGCTCTGGAGGTACTCTAGACGTTTCCTTCATAAAGGAATGCCTTGCTATCTATGTTAGGAGGTACAGATATTTGCGAATCTAAAGTTATCAATTTTGACATCACTGATGTGAAGCCTCACTTGCCTTACCATGTGGAATTCCAAATCATCATGGGTTACTCAAAGTATACCATCAAACATAAAATTGTTTATGAAGGTGTTGAAACATGTGTGATGTTCATACTCTATTGGAAATCCCTCAGTTCTCCAACCCTCTCTCAATCTCTGACCATGTTGACTTATTTTGATGGTCATTCCTTCTACCCTCACAATATTCTTCCTGTGTTCCCAGTCCAGTTAGGTGGGAATATGGTAGAGGTGGATGTCGAGGTGGTTGATGCACCCCTTGATTAAAACTTGTTACTAGGGAACAATTGGACTTATGCAATGACTGTAATCTTATTGTCTATTTTCTTTACTCTTTTCTTTCCTCACGATGGGAATATCATGACTATCGAGCAATTGTCCTTTGCGTACGCTAGCCCCAATGCATCGGTTGGGTTGTTGATCCCCGAGATAGAAAATTCTCAGTCAACAACTAAGAATATCGATGTCAGAATGTATTTGTCCCTTATGGGTACCTTCGACTTCATTGCATCGATTCATCACATATATGCCATGTCCAGTAGGTCTGCTTCGTCAAAGAGGTTCGTTCCTTTCTGAAATTCATATTTTAACGATCCTTGGACCCTACCTTCCTAGACTACATTGTATGAAGGTTAGTCACATAGTGGAATGGCCATGCCACTATCAACAATAGAGATAGTGTATCAGGTTGTTCTTTCCTCTTCCATTGATCCAGGTCTTGTTACCTCGCAGACGGACGAGGAGGATCCTGTTCCTGAGCCTGTGTGGGACACTTCATCATATTGTTCATATGAATGCCTCGATGAGACTTTAACTTCGGATGAAGCTATCGTAGAGGCCATTGATGGTTCTAATAGGAAATGGTATGATATGCATCATTGCTCTTAGTTTCTCCTAGAACTTGCCATAATCGAACAATCTCATTTTAGACCTACATTGAGTGATATAGTTGGTCACGTCGTAGTTCCACTTGATACAAATGAAACTTATGCTGAAGGAAACTTGGTTATGTCGTAGTTCTTCTATTGTCACGATTGATATCTCTCATATTCCTGGAAAGGTTGAAAATGTATATATTGGTGCAGACTGTTTGCGAGAATACATTTTGATCTACACCGAGCTCTTCAAGGAATTCTTTGATGCATTCACTTGGTCATATGAAGAGATCTCGTGAAATGACCCTCAAATTTTTGAACATGAGATTAAAACATACTCGGATTCTAAGCCTGTTCAACAACGAATTGTAACTGTTAATCCTAGGAAGGCCCCTACTATTAAGGAAGAGGTATAAAAACTACTTAATGTTGGATTTATTTACTCGGTTCCCTTAACTGAATGGGTAGTTAGTCCTGTTCCGGTGAATAAAAAGCAAGGAACCATCCGTGTATGCATGTATTTTTGTCACGTGAATAAATCTTGTCCTAAAGACAACTTCCTAACACCCTTCATCGATCAAATTCTCGAAAAATGTGCAGGAAGCAAAGTTTTTTCTTTTATGGATGAATTTTCATGGTATAACCAAATTCTGATTAAGCCCAAGGACCAACATAAGACAAAATTTATTTTCCCTTGGGGTACTTTCACATACCAAAATATTCCTTTCGACCTTAAGAATGTCGGAGTGACCTTCCAATGAGCTATGACCTTCGAATTTCACGATCTCAAGAACATAGTCGAAGTCTATCTCAATGATCTCACTACTCACTCACGTAAGAGACTGGATCACCCTAAACACCTTCAACTAGTTTTTGAAAGATGTCTTCATTATCAAATCTATTTGAACCATCATAAAGGCATATTTTGCGTTAGTTTAGGTCTAATTATATGATTTTTAGTCTTTGAGAATAGGATCATGGTAGATCCATTAAAGGTTGAGGCAATACGTCGATTGCCTCCCCCACACACCATTCCTAAAATTCAAGGTTTTCAGGGGAAATCTAACTTTTACGATGGTTTATAGTGAACTATGCTAATATTACTAAGGGTTGCATGCATCTCTTAAAGAAGGACACTCCTTTTATCTGGAATGAGCGAGCCTAGGAATCCTTCGATGCTTTGAAGAAATCCTTGGTATTGACATCTCTACACTATGATAGAGATTACTTGATTTATCTCACCTCATCCAAAGAGACGATTGGTATGGTGTTGGTTCAAGAGGATGATGAGCTCCGTGAGCATGTAATTTCCTATCTTAGTTGAAAATTAGTCAGCCCTAAACTCAAATATTCTCATGTTGAAAAGATAGCTTTGCTGCCATTTACGCAGTCCAACGATTACGCCACTACATATTTATTTTCAAGACTATTGTGATTGTCGATGTAAATCCATTTCAATACGTTCATACTAGGAATATCATAGGGGGAAAGTAAAATAAATGGATTGTCATTCTACAAGAATTCGATCTCGTTTTCACTTCTATGAAGTCCAAGAAGCCACTGGTTTTTGCAGACTTAATATCGGACTTCCCTTGGTTATAAGACGATGTAATTCATGTTGATTCATTTGTGGATGAACACATTTTCCTTTTCTCATCATCGGACCCCTGGTATGGAGATATTGTTTTCTATATTCAAAATTTAAAGTTTCCTTGGCATGTCTCACGAGATGACCGACAACGTATACGATACCAAGCTAAGAATTACCTTATCATTGGTGACACTCTCTGTCACGAAGGAGTAGACAATATCTTGCATCATTTTTTAACTAATGAAGAAGCTGAGTCTGTTCTAAATGACTATGAAAGTGAGGCTTGTGGTGGTCATCTATCCGGGCTTGCAACAACCCAGAAAATTTTGCAAGCCAGTTATTTTTGGTCATCTATTTTTAAAGATTGCATCGAAGCGATCAATAAGTGCCACCCCTTCTAGGTGTTCACTTGGAAAATCTTCTCGCATCCATCCCCTCTCCATCTAGTCGTTACCATCGGTCCCTTAGCAAAATGGGGGGTAGATTTTGTGGATTGCAACCCAACTTCGGTTGGGGGGAATCAAGACATTATCATGGCCATATATTACTTTACTAAGTGGGTTGAGGTCATGCCTACAGTTAAATACAATCGTAATACTACTTCCTTATTCATATTCAATCAAATTATATCCAGGTTTGGAATCTCGAGTGAGATTTTCAGTGATCATGGCAGTCACTTTCATAATGAAATGATGAAAGAGTTAGCATCAAAACTGGTTTTTAAACATGGTCATTATTCCCCTTACTAACCCAAGGAAAATGGATAAGTAGAAGCCCTAAACAGGTCTCTCAAGACCATTTTGTAGAAAATAGTCAGCCAGAGAAAATCTGACTAGCATATCATGCTTTACGTAACACTTTGGGCATACTGAACCTTGGTTAAGACTTCCATCGATTTTTCTTCTTTCCAGTTAGTACATGGTGTGGAGTCGATATTACCTATTGAATGAAATATCCCTTCTCTTATATTTGTAGTTGTGCTCCCACCTAACACTTTCGATCTCGAACAATGCCTCATACACCTAGAGAGTTTAGATGAGCAGCATCAAGACGCCTCCATCTCTATCGAAGCGAATAAAAGATGTGTCAAGGTACAATATGATAAGTTTATCTATCCTCGACACTACATCGAGGGTGATTTAGTCCTTCTATATGATCAAGCCAAATAATCACTGGGGGCAAGCAAGTTCAAACCCATGTGGCACAGGCCCTATATCATGCGACATGTCTTAGAAAAAGGAGCCTATGAATTAGAATATTATGAAGGGATCATGTTGGTTGAGCCTAGGAATGTGATCTATTTGAAAATATATTACGCTTGAGCCCAAATCTTAGGCATAACTCTTTGTATACTAATGTATTTTAGTGTATATATCTTTTCCATTTGTTTTTTTTATCTTCACCTTGCTTATCAAGTTTTCCCTTGGTTGGAATATGTCAATGGAGTCTTCAATCTACTTACGATTTGCATATGGGGCTAATCATCATACACAGAACTTGACTTCTTCCACTTGGATTGTTTACTCACCCAAGGGTCTACTAGTGTATTCAAGCGGTGTTTTCCTAGGGACATCCATGAATAATGTGGCCGAGTATAACATTAATATATAAATTTTACGCGATGCCATTTCACATGGTATTCACTCGTTAGAATATCGCCTGGACTCCCAGTTAGTAGTATGTTATTTGAACGACAATTACCATGTGCAAGACCCTACTCTACTCCGACGATTCTTATGGGTATGAATTTTAGAGAAACATTTTGATTTGATTACTTATCATCACCTACCTATAAGTTCTAATTATGTATTTGATGCATATGCTAATTTTGTTTTAGATTTCCATTTGTCACATAGCTAAAGAAAATAAAACAATTTCATCAATGTACACATTGTAACATAAGTAAAACCAAAGATCAATGTTTTTATATATATTTTATCTCAAAAAATATGATGTTGTAGTACAAAATTGCGGCTAACACCCTCATTATACATATATGGCCGATCATACAAGAGTCATGACATCTACGCCTGTGGCAGAGGATGTGTGTTATGATAGCATAATATGGAATTTGTGAGATGGTAAAAGAGTCTTACCCAAGCATGGGACACACCTACCACCTGTTGCTACACCACCTTCGAAAAATCCTCCATCTGAACCATGAGAATCGTCTGCATCAAACGAGATAGGCTTCCCTACAAATTTTGTAGCACTCTATCAGCATCCCCTCCCATTACCGCATCCCCTCAGTTCTTCCTTCAGTGTCGTGGAAGTTTTTCCGGTAGTCGTGGACCTACGTCTTAATCACATACATGTTTATTTAGTACCTAACATCATCCAAAAGTATTTTTGTTTTATTATACAAAAATACAAAAAAATGAAATATTCAAAAAAATTTGACATACCTATGTCTTTGTAGGCATATCCTAGTTGTAACAACATGTCCATATATCCTATGAAGTCAATCCTTTCATAAGGGTATTCCTCCAGAGATATCATCTTCCGACTCCACTAGAAGAGGAAGTCATCATTGTAGGGTGTTGGTACCCTACCAACCCCCTTCCGCCTAATCACCTCAATCCACTGTGACATGTCTCGATCCCGAGGTCCACAGGGAACAATATCAACTCTAGGGCCCAAGCCTACAACCCAGTCGAGGGAAAAACTATAAAGGATAGAAGTGAACCCAAATTTCCTCTTTCTACCGAGTTTGCAGTCTGTCATCTAGCTCTTCATGTTGGACAATAGTGAGGTGCACTAGTCATAAACCATTGGTTGCAATCACTCCAATGAATATAACACAAGTGGCCTCGATGTCTAGTGAAAATTGGTTGACTCTGTGATCCTTGCCAACACTAGGACAACAATCTTGAGACTCATATTTTTGACCGCTCTGATAGGGAGTTGGCTCCCTACCTTCTCGGTCCCTACAATGCAATGAGTGGCTCTGTAATATTCTATATTCATGCCACTCCCAGCTCCCTGGAATTTGAGGTTGACCACCTCACCCCGAAGTGACAATCCTGTCAAGAAGTATATGTCCTCGACTTCAATCCTTAATGGTTGTCCATTAAGGTTGAAGGCCTCAGTATCTAGATCTGAGTAGTTCACAAGTAGTTGAAGCTATCTCACTTGAGCCCCCATGACTTTGAGAGACCAAAACTTTTATACCCCACATCTTTTTAAATCCATATGGGCCCCTGGATCTCTCTCCACTGCAACATCCACCTCTTCCTACTCTCCTTCTCTTTACTCTAGCACCATCCTACAAGATTCAAACCATTTTTTGAGTTACCAACACTTAAAAAACCTTATCCACAGACATGACGTGAGATACAATGTATACAGTTGCGTATAGAGTTGCTTATATGCTGGGTATTTTGAAAACAATTGTGTATAAGTATATGTATACGCGACCTAATGAGTTGCATCCCACATACACCTTAGCTTCTAAGTTATGCTCTAAAAAACTCAAAAAAGGAGGCCTAATTGAAAATTTTAATCCACTAGAAAGAAATAGAAGAGCAAGATGAATTACTTGGTCCAGAAGGTCATCGATTCCGTCTCTCATAGCTCCCGCAATTAACAGTTTAAATTCAGAGGCAATTTGGTCCAAAATGCACTATTTGGGTAAAAAATACAAATGGTATAGAATTTTTATTTTTTTTTACTATTTATAGAAAATATTACCCACTTTACATAGTTTTGTACAATCGTTTGGCCTAATGGACTAATACAACAATGGATGGAGTTGGTTTTGGTGGTTTCATTTAGGTATTCTTGCATTTTTTTCAACACCATGTCGCCCATTCGTAACTTTGGACATGTATTTTCGTCACCGAGCATATAGGATAGGTACCCCATCCATCATGCAGACTTGCATCGTCCTATGACTACAACTCATATGCCTTAGGTACAAACCCATTTAATAGTGAAATAGATCGTCTATACACAACTAGAAGTGTCGTTATCGAATGGTAAAGACTTACCAAACATGGGTACACTAGTTAGATCCCATGCTTCATTCGATAACCATGTAGAGATTTTTTTCCATACGATCGGGAGTCCCTTATCACTAATGCATGAATTTAGGTTTGAACCTCATTTATTACTTATAAACATGTTGATCTATACCTAGAGGACTTCCAACGAGTCTGATTTAGGCTCTTTTCCTTCTCTGTAAAAAATATAAAAGATTGTCGAGTGAACCTGTCACTTTCACACTCGTAAATTCGATTTGAAAGGAAGTCTATTTGGTGCAAGTTTACCCCTTTTAGACTAAGATTATGAAAAAGGACATTTTTTGGCATTAAGTTGTAATTGCATCTCCTTCTTTTTCTTGCAGTATTGAGCCTATTGTTGATTCTCGCTTTTGCATTATAAGCCTATCAACTCAACAATTTGCATCGCCATCCAAGAAGAGCTTTGTTTATATCCTTTTCAACTTGACACCCTATACCCAAGAGGAAACATGGCCAAGAGGAAACATTCCCCCATGTTTCCATCTCACACATTCACCTCCTTGCATTGAGCATATGTATGTTCCACTATTGGAACTAGTTTCTTACTTGCGACACTTGTTTCCTCCTCTATATCATAACATTCATTTGACTATGAAAAAACAAAAAAACACGAGCGAGGAAAGAATATTATCTTATATTGCCAACAATCATGTCACCTTTGAACAGAGCACAAATTGTTTGAGTCCACTTGTCATCAAAATTTTGGTTTTAGCATGACCTTAGGAAGCCGATCTTGTTACGCAGAGTTTTCACCCCTGACTGGTTAATCTTCCAGTCCCTATGGAGAGTTTGATTAATGCCTCCTACATATCAAATTTTCATCATTGAGTCTATTCTTCCAGAGTCTTCCATATGTCTCATTCTCTTGTTCAAAGGATGTCTATCAACCGGTGTCATCCATTCCTCAGAACTCTTGAATTTTCATGTCGTCCATACCCTCAATACATCTCATAATTACATGAAACTATAGTCCTATCATGCACCCTAGTCCTACTTTCATCATTGGTAGGTAACTTGGATCCTAGCAGTCGACATTTCACTATTGGTCATTGACTGGGTGGTTTCTCTTATGTTCAACGGAAAGAACTATTCACACATAGGGATTCATTCAATGTCTTGGATTCCATTAGCATTATTGGTGGTTTCCTCTCCTTTTTCAACATTTTCCCTTATTGTATGTTATTCAAAGGGTCTTTTTCATGTACCTCTTCCATCTGGCACATGTGAAAGATGCACATGGTCATTGGTTTGTGAACATGTTCTTCTTCTGATTTCCTCCAATTCATCAAGCTCCTACTTTGTATCTCATGCTGAATGATGACAGATTCCTTAATGCTCTCCTTTCAGAGGGTCTCCTTACATCGAATTCAACCCATCTATTCTGGAAATGATACCTAGAGTCCTATGAGTACCTATAGGATTGCATTCATTAGTGGCAGGTTCTCTCACCATCAACAATTGGGAATACATCAATGTCTCATGATCGATGGATTCTTAAAGTGTTCTAACCCAACACCTCTATTCACACTTGTAAGAATGTAGTCGATTCCTTGATACCTACTTTCATCATCAGTAGGTTGTCTCACATTTGTTAACGGTATACCTTAATGACTGGTAATCAAACGAAGTCTCATTGTGCTTGAAATAAACCCCTTTATTCACACAATGTAGACTTGCACCTTTGGTGGAACATGTAGAAGACTTGAAGACATAAGTTCATATTCAAAGATTTCCTGAGTTGTTGCTATCTCTCATTAGATCATTACCTATGTGACTTCAGTGATCATGGGAGATTGGATTGTACTCCATTGTATAAAAATATCTTCATATTGATTTTTGGATTGGTTTTACTGGGCCTTGTTCATGACTATGCCAACCTTTAGCATGTATCCACCTTTTTATTTCCTATTCATGGCCATGAACATCTATTTTGTGTATTTTCACATGGATCTACAGTTTAATTCAAATTGGCATCCATGTATGAAAAGTCAATACATATTGTAATATTCTCATGAGAAAATAGCTTGTCCAACTGAGTCTCCTTACTCCACTTATGGGTATTATAATGTATTTACGCCATCACAGATACTCTTCTGACCTCACACATTAGGGGTTATCTTTTATCTAAATATTTTCCTCACCGTATGCAAATTTTCTTAGAAGGCCTGTTTCCATTTCCTTATGCAGACTTGAAGTCCCTTTTTGCAAATCCCAGAGCTAAAACCAATATTTTTCCACATATAGATTCCCTAACTATTGTACAACATGCGTATACACAGGTTACACCACTACAACCTGCGTACAATGGGTTTTGTGCCCAAAATAAAAAAAAAAGTTGTCGGGTTTCCATGTCACATCATGGGATCCATGATTCTTGACCTTCCATATACTGGAAATTCTCCCAATTGACCCTTAAGTTCCATTTGAAGGCTATAAAAGGACCATATCTGAGCTATGGAAAAGGGAGAAGAATTCAACTTTTAGAGAAAAGTTACTCTGGAGAAATTATTCACTTCATATTGAGTTTGCATCCCTTTGTTCTTTTAAGTCTGAACACATTGTTCATCCCCCAAGCTCTTCCCTACTTGATTGAGAACCTCATTGTCTCTCTTATATGAGATTTCCTTTGGTGGAGGCCCAGCTGGAAGGGACTTAGTTTCTCTATTTCGAACCGTACTGACACAAAATTTTGTAATTTATTCACTTCTGCTAATTACATTTTAATAGAAATACTTTTTTCTCGTCCAATTAATATCTTGAAAATATTTGAATTGTTATTCCATGGGCGTATTCCTTATGAATGTTGATGTATTATTCTATTGAATGTGATAACTTGATATATTATCACCATATGCTTGCATTTCTTGGTTGTTGAGGACAAGTTGTAGGTGTATTGCTTTGATTCAAGTGTTCAATGATGGACTTCATCGAATGACTGGATGAGGTAGGCTCTTTATCTTATCTCGTTATAATATTTTCTTATATAGAATATATGATATTAGAGTTGATTTATGTATTCATTTCCATTTTTAGTGGTTTTCCCCTAGCCATAGAGAGATTTTACTCGTAACAGGTGCTTCATTCAAACCATTTACATGTGACCATATGCGTAAAACCACGAGATTATTAAATTAAGAAATGTTCCTAGCACCTCATGGATTATGTGTCTGTAACCCGTGACTGGGGGCTAGAAACTATTCCTCCAAACTTCAGCCTTTGGGCAATTTCTCTCTTGAAATAATCCAATCTTCTGAATTTTCAACTTCCCGAAGTGGTTACCTCTCACAAGGATTGATCCAATGGTTAGCATGATTCTCAAAACCAAATCAATGTTCTAGATTCAATCCTTAAACTACCCCTTCCACTACTTAATCTAATGGATATGACTTAATAAACGATTGATATGGATAGCCATTATTTACTTCAGAATTTCGTCCTTCTGGACTTCTAGCCTCTGTAATATTTCAACCTTCTGGAGTACATTTCATCAAAGTAGATTGAACATTCAATATTTGAATTCCATTATATGAATGATCTTGGCTTGTACAGAGGTTTAAAAAAAAATCAACGGTCATGACTTGATATGAAGTTGAGTCGACGGTTCTCGTTCATTTAAGGACTTTTGCATTTTGGGACTTAGGTCTTTGCAGTCATTCAACTCTTCTAGAGAAAATTCTGTCGAAGTTCTTATCAACACTTCCCTTCTCTAATATATTTTCATAAGTCCAGGAGCTAGGAATGTGGGATTAGGCACAAAGGAGATCCTCTCTTTGGGTATTCGGCTATTCGTGACTCTAGGGCTCCGGGCTACTCAAACTATGAGATGTTCAATATCTTCGGAATTTTTACCTATTGAATAAGTCATACTTCTGCGATGACTACTTTTTGTTGGTTAGCATCTCATGATTACTCTATCCTTCCACTATGTTTGATCTAACAATCATGTGACAACCTAGAGGATATTATATCAATGACCAAAATTAAATTCAACCTTGGTCACTTCGGGTAGTTGTTGGTAGGAGGAACTAGATATCCCCGAAGGGCATACGCTCGGAGTGACATGGCCTGTTTAATTCACTGTTGATGTGGCACTAGTCGAGTGGCTTCCATGTGTCACTTACATTCATGACTTACCCATACCTAAAATTCCAACTCGACCTTGACACTTGTCATCATCTGATTGTGCCATCTATCCTTGTCAACTAGACTGAAGGGCCTCTGTCCTCCCTTCATATGACTGAAGGATATGGCCACAAATCAACTCCTTGAGTGCTAATTGAAGTTAAGAACCAAATATCAAATCAACATAAAAATAACCTCAGAATAAGTACTCAATGCCTTGAGAAAGATAGAATTTCGGATAATAACCTTCATCAAGGGGGAAACCTCCTTAAAGACCACATAATTTTCCAAATACAAGATGATTCCAAATGAAAAGGTCTCATTGGTATATATAGGAGACTAGGAGGTACAATTACAACTAATGGACCCAAGCTGACATAAATAAAATAACATTACTAATGTAATATGACACAATTAACGGGTAATGTGCCACTCTTTAGGGCTTAACATGCCCCTCCCCTTCAGAAAAGTGTTGTCTACAACACTTGAGTAATTCTGGATGCTTCTGTATAAAATACTCATATTCTCAAGTGGAATCTTCAACAAGTAGTTTCCTCCACTTAATGAGATACTCTGAAATGGATATATTCCTCAACTAACAAATTCTTATGTCAGTGATAGCTTCAAGCTCCAATATGATTTTTCCTTCCTCGTCAAGTTATGGAAATATAGGTTGAACTAAGATCTTGTCACCTATAACCTTATTTAAGCATGAAACATGGAAAACTAGGTGTACTCGTGAATATGCAGGTAACTCCAATTTATATGCCATAGTACTAATCTTTCGTAACACCTTATAAGGGCCACATTACTTTCGTGATAATTTACTATCCTTCTTGGCTTTCTGTTAGGGCTCATAAATGTCACATTTTCATCCACCTTTCCCTTCATCATTCTTCACATTTCATCGCCTCATTAACCTTTCATGATATCATTTTCATAAATATATTTGGGTTTCACCTTATTATTCTCCACTTTATTCATTTTAGTATTAAAAGGAAATTTGTGATTAAATATTCGAAAATCAACATGTTTTCATATATACCTAAAAAATGTGTGATCTTTGTGATGTGTAGGAATATGTGAAGGATTAATTCAAAAATACTTCTCGAATACTTCCTCCACGATTTCAAGATTTGAGGAGATAATTCAATCCTATTCCAAGGAGAATATCATGGAGATTTTGTTGGCATATCTTATCCAAGATTTGTGAGAGATATGTGTGAGGATTTGAAGGGATCATATTTTCTAATAATGGTAAAGTAGTTGAGAGAATAGTGGATCTATAATTATGAGATGCTTATCTTATTTTCAAATCTCTCATGTATAAAAGAGAGTTATGTCTCTTCATGAGGGGGTAGTCATTTAGTAATAGTCATTAGGATTCGAGTAGAAGTCTGGAATGAATCTTAGTATGTACAGTTTGGGTTTTGTAATATTGGATAAAGGGATTCTTAGTTAGATTCATGTTTTCATTATTGTTTCATGATCTGTGATTTGATTCTTGTAATGTAATTTGAGAAGGTTTTACTGTTAGTGTGAGCTCACATATGTCATCTTGTTTCTCTTCACATGTTGTTTATCCTTTGACGCAATTTTCCATTCCTAGATTAATTTCATTTACGCAATTTCATTTCAGTCGTGTGTTATATAAATTCAATTCCAAGTAGTTTGTTTCATCTTCGTTCATTAGATTAATGATTTAATTCCACTTGCATCTTCGACATTAGATTAGACTAGTTCCACTTCAATCCTGCATATACGTTGTGTGTGCTTCGTAAGTCTACAAACCTCAGGTTGACAAATTATATACTTGGGCAAGTACTACAATCCAATTAATACAGCATTAGTTCAACCCAATGTAACGACTGTCGTTCCCTTGTTACGATTGTTGTTCCCTTTACAAGTAGTTTCATTCATTTGAACGAAACAACTATCATTCCTTTTTTTACCATTGATGTTCCCTTTGCAGGTGTTGCATCTCTGGAGGATGAGGTATTGAAAACGAACGGTAAGAACCTACGTAGGAAGAAAGTAAAATTCTTGTGCCAATGCCTACCTTCGGCTAATGCATAGAGGTTATATTTTAGGACATATTTAGAGCCCAACATTTTGGCATCATTACCGAGGAAGCACGATGGATTGAGGTATCAGTGTATTTTTCATTTCAATTCATGCAAGTGTGATATATATGTATTGATAAGGGGTCATAACAGCTACTTGAGTGGAGACTCCTCATGTTCTCCCTACCAACTACGTAATTATGAATTTCAATTTCTGCAAACAGTGTTTCAATTTCCACAAGAGTTATTTCAATTTATGCAAGAGTGTTTAATTTATGCAAATCTGATCTACATGTGTTGGTAAGGGGTCATAGAAACTAATTGAGTGGCGACTCATCATGTTATCCCTTCCAACTACCAAGAGCGTTTGATTTTTTCAACTGTGAAGACTAATTGTTTTCTGTTTCAATAAGAGTGCTTTTGTTTAAGTGTTTTTTCATTTAGATTTCAGTTTTTGGTGTTGTAAGAATCTCTTTAACAAGATGGGTTAAAAATGAGTTTAATCTTGGAACATATCACTCATATCCTAGAAAAAGTTAGGATCTCCTCTTCTCTGGAAGAGGAGATCTTGACAGCAACTGAAAGATTAATTAGTCCTCGAGAGGCGAACGAAGAATTCTGCATATTTAATGAAGAACACTTAGGCGAGTAGGAGGTCAAGGAGGACAACGAGGAGTTGCAACATGATTTGAGAAAGAAAAATTGTGCCTATGAAAGCCTCATAAAATGATGGTTTCAAGAAAGTACTAGGTTAGTTCCATTTAGTTTTTCTTTTTATTTTTTTAATTTAGAGTTTCAATAGCTAATTTTAGAGGTTTATAGATATTTATGATTCTCATTTCTGAAATTAAAATATAACATATTCTTATTTATGTTGCGTTCATGGTTACACTGGAAGTTTGACTACATGTAACTAATCTCTAATTTTTAATTAGTATAGAGTAGGTAGGGTAAACGAATAAAAAAAACCATGCTTTTGTTTTTCAGTTTTTATTTTTGTTTCGAATAAGTCTGCTCTCTTCCTACGCCTTGTTGTGATCTAGAAGATCAGAAAGTAGAGATATAAATGGATATGAGTTGTTTTCATGAATGATTTGGAATTGTTGATGATTTGAAAACAATGCTTAATTGATTTTGGTCTTCAATTTTCAAATTAATTTTCTCCATTTGCTAAATAATTTATATTCAATTTGATTTCTCTCAAGTGATAATAAAATTTCTAGTGTTATATATATATATATATATATATATATATATATATATATATATATATATATATATATA
>JZKD02S1644477.1:586151-600286 GCA_000966675.3 Picea glauca
TATATATATATATATATATATATATACAAAAAAAAAAATACAAAATGAAGATATTAAATTGAATATATCTCACAAATGGAGAATTGGGTTCTCATGATTTTTGGACAGAAAGTGTATAATATTTTGATGAACAAACCCTGTAAATTTCAGCCCAACCCAGTACACGGTTTTTGAGAAAATCAACATCATCACTTACAGCCATTTCTCTTATATCTCAAGATCCATGCATCATATGACTCTAATTTTTGGCATGCGGAAGTATTGGGACCATACGAACCTGCCCACAAAATTCCATCCGAATCCAATTTACAGTTTGTGAGAAAATCGTCTCTGAAGTTTGTTGTTACACGCCTGTAGCACCCTGCAACAAAAACAATAATAAAAATATGTTGAATGCAATTCATATCACAATAATATGTTATTGTACGATGGATAAGAGATCCGATTTGTTGGGCAAAGGTCGTGGGATCCGTGTCACTATTTTCGCCACCTTCTTCTTCCATAATTCGCCAAATTAAAACTTTAAAAATAAAGTTCCCATTGCACGTCACAATAAACTTGCATGGCATTGGAGTTGTTGCTATAAAGTTGTGAGCTCAAATCTTGCACCCTCCATTTTTTGGATTAACCCATTTTTGGGCAAATCCATAACCCACGTCAATGCACATCTTCCACCTTAGCACTATCTGCTACAATTTTAAAATAACAATAAATAATAAATATAACAATCTAAAAATAATAAATAATAAATAAACAAAACTTTAAAACAAAATCTTTCTTGTTTACTTAATTTTTATTTTTTTCTAGTTTATTTGGGAATAATCACACTTATAAAAAGAAAAACTCTAAACACCAATAAAAATATAAAATTGCAAATGGACATTTCATTAATTCTTGAAAAATATATCAGAGTAATTGTTTTTACACTAACCTGGTTTCTTGAGTCACTTGACTCCGCGATCAACGATGAAACAATTGCACCATGACAATAGGTACAAAAAAACATTTTATTTCTTTCATTTTCTGCATTGGTACTTCTTTCTGTATGATATGGTCTTTTTTCGAACTTCTCACAAGTTTACTTACAGGATTAGTACTCACATTTTTCAGGTTCAAAGATGATCACATTTTTCTACTGAAGTGATTTTCAAGAATCATAAATTTTTTGAAAAACACATGCTTTGTTGACTTCTTGAAGGAGTTGTTACTCATCATATAAATCATGACATTTTTTGTTACACATAAACCTTTCATAAACCCATTTGCATCATGAATGTTTTCCCCCATTTTTCCTTCAAAGTAGATTGGTCATGACTGTGTTGAAGCCCATATTCCATTGAATTATACTTCATGACTTCGCACACGCCTATCTTTATGAGTCACATACATATATTTATCGTTTTTCTGTTCATTTTTCCTTTTCAATAAAACTATCCAGCTCCCTTTGCATGACTACATTGCCTTTCCATAAACATTGTTTCTATTGAGATCTTTCCTGTAGTCCTACCAATCGTTTTGTAAAAAATCGCGTTGACTGTTGTGGGATTCCTTAAGGCCCACCTTTCAACAATTCTTTCCCCATCGATCTCAGCACCTTATCTAGGATATAGACTAGAGTTCCTTTTGAGTACCTGGAGGCTTGCATGCCTCAATGGAAAGTTCTCTCGCTGACAATCATGGGAATACATCATTGAACCTTAATCATCAGATCTTGCAAGTCGTTCGACATCAACAAATCTATTCTCACTTCGCAAGATGTACTTGGGTAACTTGGCACTCATTGACATCAATGGTGATTTTTCCTCGCATTTGTTAATGACATTCATCAATGGCCGGTAATCCAATGACATCTCTTCATGCTTGACATCGACACATTCATTTGCATGACTAGAATTGTACCATCGGGTTGTAGTGGGTGAAGAGTATACACTTTTTCCAAAATTCCTCAGCAATTATAGTAGCATGACTTCTTCTATATGAGAGTACCATAGTTCCACCTTCATACTTCCTCTTTTCCATGATTCATCAGCAACAGTTCAAATTCCTCCACTTCACATTCTCTGATCCAACAGTTACAACAGTTGAAACTACAACATTCTCAGTTACATTTTCATGATCCTGCAGTAGTGACATCTTCCATTCTCTAGCCATTGCATCAACCATATTCCTATTGCATAGTTCATCAATATTTTGGGTAAGTGGAGGTATGTTATTTTACAAAATTTAATCATGTAATTCCTCAACTGCTAGCAATGAATAATTTGGAAAATTCCCTCACCAAGATCCCTTTCCTTTTCACTTCTATGACTCATGTCACATTGCATGAAGACATGCAACAAATTCAGTTGGGGGGAAGGGAATTTATTCACTATCATCCCTCAATTTTTCGACTACCATCATTGCATTTTTCATCTTATTTACCATTTACCAACATTTCTTTTCCACTGATACTCTATTTCACTTTGCTTCATAAGCATTGATATACATATTGGCGTGATTCACAAATATGAAAAAGGGATTTCTTATACTCAGTGATGTTTCCTTATGCACATTAATTTCTTATATTTTCCAGTAATAATATGGGTAAATTATTATCATAACAACAAGAGAACAAATAACAAAATGAATGTTGTTAACACAAGAACCAACATTCTTTATATTCATGGTTGTCACACAAGTACCAACCATAAGAAAATGTCAGTTGTTACTCATGTAAATCCCATCCTAGAAACATTCATTATCATCACTCAAAGCGAACATTCAGATGCCAAAATTTCTTGAGAAGATCCATGCGCAGTTGCAAGCAAACATGCAACAAGTTCAGTTGGGGGGTATGTTGGGGCTCATAAACGTCATATTTGCATCCACATTTCCCTTCATCATTCTTCACATTTCATCGCCCCATTAACCTTTCATGATATCATTTTCATAAATATATTTGGGTATCACCTTATTATTCTCCACTTTATTCATTTTAGTATTAAAAGGGAATTTGTGATTAAATATTAGAAAATCAACATGTTTTCATATATATCTCAAAAATGTGTGAGCTTTGTAATGTGTAGGAATATGTTAAGGATTAATTCAAAAAGACTTCTCGAATACTTCCTCCACCATTTCAAGATCTGAGGAGATAATTCAAGCCTATTCGAAGGAGAATATCATGGAGATTTGGTTGGCATATCTTATCCAATATTTGTGAGAGATATGTGTGAGGATTTGAAGGGATCATATTTTGTAATAATGGGAAAGTAGTTGAGAGAATAGTGGATCTGTAATTATGATATGTTTATCTTATTTTCAAAGATCTTGTGTATAAATGAGAGTTCTCTCTCTTCATGAGGGGGTAGTCATTTAGAAATAGTCATTAGGATTCGAGTAGAAATCTGGAATGAATCTTAGTATGTAGAGTTTGGGTTTCGTAATATTGGAGAAAGGGACTCTTAGTTTGATTCATGTTTTCATTATTGTTTCATGATTTTTCATTTGATTCTTGTAATGCAATTTGAGATTAATTTACTGTTAGTGTGAGCTCACATATGTCATCTTGTTTATCTTCACATGTTGTTTATCCTTTGACACAATTTTTCATTCCTAAATTAATTTCATTTACGCAATTTCATTTCAGTCGTGTGTTGTACCAATTCAATTCTAAGTAGTGTGTTTCATCTTCCTGCATTAGATTAATGATTTAATTCTAGTTGTAGCTTCGACATTAGATTATATTATTTCCTTTTCAATCATGCATATACTTTGCATGTGATTCATAAGTCTATGAACCTCAGATTGAAAAATTAAATAGTTGGGAAAGTACTACAACTCAATTAATACAACATTAGTTTGGCCCAATGTAACGAATGTCGTTCCCTTGTTACGATTTTGTTCCCTTTATAGGTAGTGTCATTCATTTGAATGGAACAACTGCGATTCCTTTTGTTACCATTGTTGTTCCCTTTGCAAGTGTTGCAACTTTGGAGGATGAGTTATTGAAAATGAAAGGTAATAACCTATGTAGGCAACAAGTAAAGTTCTTGTGCCAATGCCTACCTTAGGCTGATGCATAGAGGTTATATTTTAGGACATATTTATAGCCCAACACTTTCTTGAGGTACATCTGTTTGTATGGTTGTATTCTTAAAAACACCCAATCCCCTACTTCAAAACTTCTTTCACTATGATGTTGATCTGCGTTTTGTTTCATGTGATTTTGTGCCATGGTCAGGTTGTCCTTTAAGATTTGGAGAACTTGTTGTTGATGCTCGATGTGATCTTCCACTACTTGAACCTTATATTTTTATTTTAGAGAAGAAGTGATGGAAGGAGGGTGGTATCCATAAAGTCCCATAAATGGTGTCATTTTTGTTGAAGTATTAAAGGATGTGTTATACCACCATTCTGCCAAGGGTAACCATTTGAACCATTGCATTTTTTTATCAGAGACAAATCAACGAAGCTAGCCTTCCAGAAATGTGTTCACTATATTGGTTTGTCCATCAGATTGAGGATGATAGGATGAGCTATGAGCCAATTGAGTACCCAAACAAGAAAAAAATTCTATCCAAAAATGTCCAGTAAATATGGGATCTCTGTCACTTACGAAAATATTTGGGATTCCATGTAGCTTTTGAACTATATCCATGAATGTGGTGGTAGCTGTATTAGATTTGAAGGGATGAAAGAGTGCACAAAAGTGTGCGTACTTGGTCAATATATCAACAATCACCATGATGACACTCTTTCCTTTAGAATTCAGTAAACCTATGATGAAATCCATGGAAGCCGTCTCCCAGTGCTGACTTGGGATGGATAATGGTTTTAAAAGACATGGGGTATTAACTGTTTCCACCTTATTTTGTTGGAAAACTAAACATTCTTCCAAAAACCTTTGAACAAAAAAATTCCTTCCCGACCCTATGGTAGGTTTTCAAAAATCCCAAGTGCTCTCCTACTCGAGAGGTATGCAATTCCAATAGTACCTTTTGTTTGAGTTGGGAGTTCTTACATAAATATAAGATATCTTTGTACCGTAGTGAATCATTTTTCCTTGTAAATGTATCTGATGCACTGGAATCCTGCTGCAACCTTTGAATGAGATTTCACATTTTTTCCTCATTCTTCCATTCATCCCTCGCTTCTATTATCCAATCGGGTTGGATGATCTAAATAGCACAAGGAAAGGCCTCAAAATCTTCATCCTTTATTGAGAGTGCATCTGCCACAACATTTTGCTTCCCTTTTTTATAGATGATTTCAAAATCATAACCCAATATCTTGGTCACCCATTTTTGTTGTTCTTTTGAAGATAGTCTTTGTTCCAAGAAGTATTTAAGACTATCATGATTAGTTTTGACCTTGAAGTGCCTACCTATTAGGTAATGGCGTTATTTATTCAATGCATGTAGTATTTCCATCATTTCCTTCTTATAAATGGGTTTGTGTAAGTCCTTTCCCTTGAGTGTCCAACTTTTAAAAGTGAGGGGCCTTCCTTCTTGCATTATAACAACACCAATGTCATTTCCCAAGGCATCACATTCTTGAATAAATGTTTTTTTGAAGTCTAGTGTGGTCAAGACACGAGCTTTGGCATTTTCACATCACCTCTTTAAGTTGTTCAAAATCTTGATTTGCCTGTGGAGTCCAGGAAAATGCATCCTTCTCAGTTAATGGAGTTAAAGGTGCTTCTATTCTTCCATAGTTTCGAACAAGCTTGCAATAGTAACCTATCAAACCCAAAAATCCTCTAAGATTCTTCAATGTTTTGGGAATGGCTAGTCCATCATGGTCTGAATATTGTTAGGGTATACCTTGACACCTTCATGAGATACAATATGGCCCAAATAATCTAACTCCTTCACCCCAAAGAAACATTTGGATGGTTTGGCATATAGTTGTAGAACCTTCTCAACATGTTGCACATGATCCTTCCAAGACTTGCTATAGATTAGTATATCATCAAAAAATACTAACAAAAATTTTCGAAGGAAGGGCATGAAAATGGAATTCATCAACCCTTGGAATGTGGAAGGTGCATTTGTAAGGCCAAAAGGCATGACCAAAAAATCATACAGGCCTTCATGAGTTTGAAATGTTGTTTTGGGGATATATTCTTCCTTCATTCTAATCTGATGATACCGTGAACAAATATCCAACTTTGTGATATAGATTGCTCCATGTAGTTCATCTAAGAATTCATCAATGAAAGGAATGTGAAATTTATCTTTACCAATGATATTGTTGAGCTCTCTATAATTTGGACAAATACGGCATGAACCATCTTTCTTGAGTACCATTACCACTGGTGTAGAGTAAGAACTTTGGCTGGGTCTAATAATGCCAACCTCTAACATTTCTTCAACCATATGCTCAATTTCACTCTATCCTTAGGACTATTACCATTTTATTTTTGATATATCCTTTGATCTTGAGGGTTTGAGGAGTGCTAATTCTAGCCAATTCATTACATGATATCGTGGGAGTCAACTCTTCAGAATAAATCACTTCTACATTTTCATATTGAGATGGTTCTCTTTCTTGTTCTTGTTCTTGTTCTTCTTCCACTTCACTATCTATGTAGAATAATTTATTCTCACCACACTTATGTCCCTTATTTTTCTTGTTGTCACAATTAAATAATAACTTTTTTACTTTTATTTCCTCCAATTTTTGAGGTGTCAACCTTGTAGGTTGTTGTGCTTTAGAAGAAGGAACATTATTCTCTAGATAGATGTTAGGAGTGGTCCTTCTAGTATCCATAGGAATATTTTTACTTTCAACATTTCTTGCCACCCTCAATGCATTCTCTAATGATTTGGGTTCCTAGAGGCGAACCTCATGTTGAATTTTATCCTTTAAAGTTCCTATGAATACATCAATCTGGTGCTCATATGGAATATTTGTTACCATTATATTCAATCTTTGGAAGTTCTCAATGTGCTCTGCAACTGAACCCTTTTTCTTGAGATTTATCAATTGGATAAAGAAGGTATTTCTCTTTATATCCTCATAGTGTGCTGTCATTTCTTCTGTGAAAATTGTCCAAGTGATGAGTGATTTTTGAGAACAAAGCCATTGATAACAGACAAATTGACTGGGTTCTAAATATAAAGAATCAATTCCTACCTTTTGTGTATGTGACACATCATGTAGATAAAAGAATTACTCCATCTGAAGTATTCATGTGATTGGATCCTTGCCATCAAACTTCCTCATATCGATCTTAGGAAAGTGGTAGGTATTCAACCCAAAGTTGGAGTTTATCCATTCTTGATTCATCTTCCTTGTGTTCTCATTATGAATTTCATGGGATACATTTTCACTTTCAGGTGTCCTCTCTATTAGGAAATTTTTCAATCCTTCCATGATCTACATTTTTAAACCATCCATCTTAGTATTTATTTCCTCCAACTTATCTTCAGTTGAATCCATCATCCCTTGTAGTTCATCTTTTGTTACTGTGTTATTTTGTAAATAATTTATGTCCCTTTGCATTTCTTCACCTTCATCAAGAGTCTAAGTAGGACTGTCAGGAGGCTTAATTGGTGTATAAGTTCCCTTTTTTGGTGGCATGTTGTCCAAGTATCAGTTTTAAACCTTGATTTTGAGGTGGTTCTTCTAGATGATATTTCTTCTGTTGTATCTCCAAAATTTCAGCCCTTCTGGGTATGAAAATTCCTTTTTGTAGTTCTCTAATATTTCTTCTCTGCAGTGCCATAGGTATGATCAAAATTAGATGTGCCAAGTGGAAATTATGGTAACTTCCCCACAACTTGCTTTGTTTTTTCCCTTCTAGGAGAGCGTACTTGTAAAGAGTGCCAAGATCACAATATATGATATTTGATTCTAAAACTTGTACCATGAATAATAAGACTCTCCACTATTCAATTCAACTAGATTCATTTAATTTGGATACTCACTGAAGTAGATATCATTGTTTTATCTGGAAGACCTATTTGAGAATAGTTATTATTACTATTCAGATACCCTATCTTGCACAAGGTGTATCTACAAAGTAGCATGACCCAGAAGGTGAAATTTTTATCACAACTACTTAGATAATTTCTATGAATATCCTCCAAATTTCAGGGTCTAAAATGTTTCAAAACAAATTTTATAGTGAAACTTATGCAATGACTAAATTCAGGATGATTCCATAACCCTATATTACATAGGATATATCTCTGAAAGTGTAAGGCCTCAAGAGATGAAATTTGAACCCCACATACCTTGATCAGTCTAATAAATATCCTCCAAGGGATTCCTTCTGAAACTCCATAGAAAACAAGTTACAGTGAAAATTACAAGGTGTCTTAGATGTAATAGAGAAAACCCAAGACCTTAAGCTCTGATACCAAATGTTAAGAACCAAATATCAAAATAGCATAAAAAGAACCTCGGAATAAGTACTCAATGCCTTGAAAAAGATAGAATTTTAAATAATAAGCCTCTTCGAGGGGAAAACCTCCTTAAACACCACATAATTTTCCAAATACAAGATGATTCCAAATCAAAAGGTCTCATTGGTATATATAGGAGACTAGGAGGTACAATTACAACTAATGGACCAAAGCCGACATAAATAAAATAAAATTACTAATGTAATATGACCCAATTAAGGGGTAATGTGCCAATATTTAGGGCTTAACATATGATCTCAACTCAACTCCTTGAGTGATAATTGACACTCTAATTCGATGGTCATGATTAAATCAATCGTGAAGATAGATGGCTAGGAAGGATTGTGGAGTCTCGACTAGAACGATGTTTAAACACTTATTGAATTCCACAATAGAAACTTGTCATTGATAGCGAGATCGATGTCAACCATTGATCTATTTGTAGGTGACGATCGACGGTATGTGTGGATTGCAGAACCAAAAATTGCGTGGTCATTAACTAAACCCTTTGATCCCGCCATGGATCCCCGCCGTTGACCTACCCTTACTGAGATCCGATGGTCAAGGCTTAATCGAATGTTGATCCATCGATCCTCCTTTGCAACTCCCATATCTTACAGTTGTCATTTCTTCAGGAATATGACACTTTTGAGACTTCTATCTAGTCCTCTCAAATTGGTGAAGAGTTGAATATATCTATCATCGTCCTGTCTTGATCTTATGGCCTTTGTTTATTCTAGAACTTTGAGGTTCAGGAGTTCTTGGCTCATCTGAGTTTTTTATCACCAGAGTAGGTCAAGGCCAGAGTTGATCGTGATTTGAATAGATCAACGATTGAAAGGATTTACCGTCTCTTCCTATGATCCAATGGTTGATGAAAGTTCATGACTTCGGGACTTTAGGGCTTCGGAGATCCAGGTAAATGTTGCTCCAATTTTCACCGAAGTTGGTCAGTGTTGAAGTGGTCAACATGGAAATGATTATTCTATGTTTCCACTTGGATTCATCCAATGAATGTTATTAGTTATAGATCAATGGTTCAGATTCATTTCAACCTTATTTAACATGGAAATAATAACGTGATCCAACGATTGTCTGGAATTCGACTATTTAGGATCTCAGGCCTTTGGCCTTGCTTATCCTATCCTTCCAATTTACTTGATTGGACGGTCGAGAATTCATCTGAAGTCCCTCCTTGATATTAATCAATGGGAAACCTTTTGAAGCTCCTACTTCATATCTATTGGTTGAGATCTAATTCTTCCCAACCTATGACTTCCCCTCAATCTGACGGTCTTGGTTTGTCCTGAAAACTACATCAATGGAAATAATTCCTCCTTGATTATTTTGGAGTTTTACTATGGGTATTTCAATCCTGATAGTTTTTTTGAAATGCACTTTTGCTTCTAATCTTTGACTAATTTTATTCTGCACCCTATTTTTCATCAATGACAATTCATCATAAAAACTCATCATCACATATAACGTTTTGATAATGCACTTTCCCTTCTGATATTTGATTAATATTCTTTTGCACCCTATTTATCATCAATGACAATTCATCATAACAACTCATCATCACATCATAATGACTTCGAATGTTGACATCAATGACAATATGTCCAACAATACTTAACTTACAACTTATCTACATAGGAGTACTAACTGGTTTGAAATCGGTCATTCCAAAATTATTCAACATTTCTCTGATATATGTTTCCTTAGAGATGAAGATACCTTTGTTTCTATGACATATCTGCAGTCACAAAAATAAGGTTAACTCACCAAGTAAGGACATCTCAAGCTCATGCTGCATGTCTTTGAAAAATGTAAAACTCATCTTGTCATTGTCACTTTCGAAGATAATGGCATCTACATAGACTTCAATAATTAATATATTGTCTCGATCCACCTTTATGTAGATATTGTTGTATGCTTTTCCTTTCCCGAACCCTTTTTGTTGTAAATATCTATCCAATCTCGAATACCATGCTCTGGGGGATTGTTTGAGACCATATAAATCCTTCCTCAACCTGGAAACATAATTTTCCTTCCCTGACAATTGAAATCCTTCTAGTTTCTCAATATAGACTTCTTCCTATAGATCTCCATTTAGTAATGTTGATTTCACATCCATTTGATAGACTTTAATATTCTTGGAGAAAGAAAAATCTACTCTTATACTGATTCCTTCCATCCTGGAAACTAGCGCAAATGTCTCTTAACAATCTACACCTTCAACTTGAGAGTATCCTTTGCAGGCCAATCTTGCTTTTTTCCTGGTAACATTCCCATCCTCATTCAATTTTTTCTTGAAGACCCAATTTGTACCAATTAAATTGTTTTTATTGTTGTACATAGTGTCATTAATGTGTTTTCATTGATGTCAAATAGTATAACAATATGCAGAGTTCATGAAAAATAAATATATGTAGTATAAAAACTAGCAAAAAATGCCAGACAATATGCAGAGATCAACACTCAGAAAAGAACATTGAAAGTAATCAAATCTCATAAGGAAGAGCACATTGTAGAAATTTCGTCGGGATCAATGGAAATACTGAGAAGTCGATCGATGCACAGGAAAAGGTGAGAAGCCTCAGCATCCGTCCAATCAAGAAATTGATGGTGTTGATCATCTCATGTAACAGGATGTATCCCACATTGGAAGTGTGAAAAAAAATATGTAGGTTTATATACACATTATTCTCCATAGATTATCGACACACAGTGCAAGGGTATGGTGGGGGCTCTAGGTTTTTGGATTCCTAGAGAATATCACCATCCTGGAGCCTGGGACAACCTGTCAGGCCCCCTAACTTTTGGTCAAAGAGACAATAACTATCAAACTGATGACGAAGGATATCGACCGTTCATTGGAAATATATTTTTTATATATATACATTGTGTGTCAGTCATATGAGTGACCATGGGATTAAGGTATTGGAAAATATTTAACAGACAGTGCATGCTTGTATGCTTTTCATTGATGGCAAGTACAACAATGAAGATGGCATGAGTACAGAAAGTATGTAATAGATGGGAATTATGAGAAGACGTTGCAGAGAAGATTCAAATAAGATCATAAGAGATAGTGCAAAGGATTGTTGGCAGATCATCAATGGCAAGATCAGAGTAAGCAGAACAAAGTAATCTTGGGAGGAGAAGCATTTTTTATTGTTGGATCCCCTTCAAAATTCCTGAAAGAAGGAGGACTGTCAGATCTATTAGTAGACAAGAAGAATGTGCAGAAGAGGAGGATAGATCTCAGGAATCATATCTGAGCGCCAGACTCAACCATCATTGGATCATGAAGAACCTGTACGTTCATTAAAGTGCAAGGAGAAACAGGCTCACAAAATCCCGAAAGAAGGAGGACCGTCCATATTCAGGCAGGACACATGGTGAAATATCATTATGTCGCTGACTATAAAGTCAAAGGAATGGGGTTCCCTAACCTCTTGAATTCGCAATATGAGAAATCGCGAAACTATCTTAGTCGTCAGTTGGAGGTTTGTTCTAGATCGTTGATTTGAGCTCCATCTCGGAGCTTCGCCTATCGCGACTTGGAGAGGCAAGAAACATAACCACCGAAATTGCGATATGTGAAATCGCGATTTAATTGCAGCCATCGGATCAAGGTGTGATCTGGACCATTGATCTGACTCCATTTTGGAGTTTCACGAATTGTGACTTGGAAATGCAAGAAACGTAACCATCGAAATCGTGATTTAATCGCAGCTGTCAGATCAAGGTGTGATCTAGACTGTTGATCTAACTCCATTTCGGAGTTTCACGAATTGCGACATGGAGAGGCAAGAAACATAACCACAAGAACATCGAAATCGTGATATGTGAAATCGTGATATGATCTGAGTTGTTGAATCAAGATCAGATCTAAACCATCGAATCATAGGACAAGTGGCAAGTGATTGGAATTTCGCTGACTTGGAGTCAACAGAGAATGGTGTGGAAACTCGTGAAATATAAAGTACCTTTTTAGCACAGCCTATGGTCACCGCCAGTGGTCACGAGAAGGGAAGGATTTAGTTCAGATAAGCTCCATTTTGGGGTTTCGGGGATCGTGACTTAGAGAGTCGATATGCCTCATCTCCAGATTCATGAAATGTGAATTCACGAAAAACACTTTATGCATAAGCGCTTGGTCATGGCCATGGTAATATAGAGGAAGGAGCTAGTGCAGAAAATCTCTATATCAGAGTTTCAAAGATCACGACATGAAGTGTCGAGACACTTGGCCATAGCAATGCCGAAATCCTGAAACCCGATTTAAAGGCAAAATTAATAAAGTTCATCCAACGGTGCAGATAAACTTGAATATGATCGGAGGGCTATTGTTCTATCTCACATTTAATTCATCAGATAGGAATCAGTTAGCAAAATTGATTCATGATTCCTGATCGGTTGGTGTTTCAGTTGCTTAGACGATTTTCTTTTGCCTAAGAATATGTGAAGTGTAACTATTGTGGGTGTGGTGCATAAAAGAAAAAGATACAGACTGTGCATGGTTGGTTGTTCTGGATGAAAAATGAATTAAACTGTAAGAAATGGAAAATCACAGGATGCGCAGTGTGAGATAAAACTCAGAGAAGAGTAACAGATGAGGAAAAGACTTGAAGCAGAGAAGAATGACAGAACAAGTTGAAATAAAGCAGAATTGCAGAATAGACAAAGGAAGAGAAGAATTGCAGAACAGTTAGAAGAAGACCATATTTACAGAACAGAGAAGAAGTGGTAAGAATCGATTTATCTGAGTAATTGGTTGTTTAATTATTCATTTATATTCCAGGGTGGTTGGGAGGTGCTAGGGAGGACTATTGTCCTTAGAGGTTCAAGTGGGATCTTGAACATAGGGAGTTGTATCTTCCATCTGGTTGCAGCCAGAGAAACCAGGGTGGCAGGGTGGTGCAAGGGAGAATAAGTGTTCTCTGTTATACAGGTTGGAGCCTATGTAACCGGAATTTGGTGCTTCCATCTAGTTGGTGATGGAACATTAAGGGAGTTGGTGCTTCCTTCTAGTGGGTGTTAGAGAAACCAGAGAGTTGGTGCTCTCAAACAAGTTGGAGCTTGTAAAACAGAGGTAGTAGCCTCACATTGAGTTGGTGCTCAATTATAGATGATGTACAAAACTTAAAAGACTGCCTATCATTTCGAAGAAGAAGAGGTTTTCTCCCTTTATGGGTTTCCTCATGAAAAATTGTCTCTGTGTATATCTTATGTGTGATTGATGCTCATTATTTATATCGTCTATATGCTGTATAATATTGATGGTCACTTGAAGAAACTTTAAGAATGGTTTAATAGATTTATTATTGTTTAATCATAGTAACAACTGATTCACCCCCCCCCTCTCAGTTGTCTTAGTAATTTCAACAATTGGTATTAGAGCAGGTTCCTTTTATTCAAAGGTAGATCTGTAAGCTTAAACGTGACAAGTCATGAAGGGACTTCAGCCTCTAAGCCCCCTCTGTTTGATGGAACAAATTTTGTCTTCTGGAAGATTATAATGAGAACATACTTAATGGCCTTGGGTGTTGATGTTTGGGATGTAGTAGAGACTGGATATACAAATCCTGTTGTGCTAGCCTCCAAGGACGATAAGTTACAGTTTAGTTTTAATGCTAAGGGAATGAATGCTATCTTGAATGGACTTGCTGAAGCTGAGTTTGTAAAGGTGATGCATCTTGAAACTGCCAAAGCAATGTGGGATAAACTTATTAG
>JZKD02S1644477.1:607481-639099 GCA_000966675.3 Picea glauca
CTCTCAGTTGTCTTAGTAATTTCAGCATAAGGACCATTGGAGGATTTGACAACAATCAGATCAATTTGCGACCGTTGGATACGCAAGTGTCAGATCAACGATAGGGATAGATTGTGGAGAGCGAAAGGAGAATTAAACAACGTGTTATTTCTAATTCTGCAATTAGTCTAGACCGTTAGATCTTATAGATTAAAATATCAACGACTGTGGTTAACTCACCAATAATTGCACAACTTTAATTGTGGAGTTTGGGTAATGAGTTAAACCACTCACAAGTTACAGTTACGTAATCCACATCGGTTGTTGGATAAAGATAAGTGGAAGGATAGGATAACTATATACGAATATCATCTAATATGAAGTCCCAGAGTAAATGAGGACCGTTCGATCTGTTTAGAGTGTGCCAAGGTAGCAGTGGTCAACTTCAAAACTGACCACTTCGGGAGAAAATGGTTGAGAAAAAGTAAGATCACACGAAGGCCGAAGTATCGAAGAAAATGTGAACCGTCTGATATGAAGAACACTTCGAGAGATATCAAAATCGTCAGATCATGTTTAGTGGAAGGACAGAGTAAACCACAAATGTCCTGAAATAAACATAAGTCATTTGATCTAAGGAAAACACTTCGAAAGATATCTTGACCATCATATTGAGGAAAGTAGAAGGACTGGATAAGAAAGGCTAAAGGCCCAAAATCTCGAATAGTCGAATTCCCGGTAGTTGTTGGATCATGTTAAGCCTTTTCGGGTTAAAAATGATCATTGGATGAAGTCAAGGTACTCAAGGTTTACACTTCGAGGAATCTCACTTCAGGAGAACTTGGAAGTGGAGAAATCAAATTACCCGAAGTTTCAAAGTCACTCTCATCCGTTGATCTGAGATATATTTTGGGAGTTAGGACAACTGTTAGATCCAAGAGAAGATTATGTGCCACATTGGGAGATATACGTTAGCAGACCACATCAGCAAGGACCTGTGGCATAATAACATGTTGAAAAGTGTCAAGGTCCCATAGGTACTTTAAGCATACGTAAGCCACATATCCAGGTGACACGTGGAAGCCACTCAAGAAGTGCCACATCAACAAGTGACATCAGCAAGTTACGTCACTTTGAGATTTTTTACTTCAGGAGTTTCACCACCAGCAAATGCCCTAAGTCCCAAAGTGGACATGAGTCAACCGATATGAAGAAAATTGTAGGAGCAATATCAACCGTTAAATATTATGGACATTCTTCTGTTATTTAGAAGATTTGTAAAGAGGCTGGAAGTCCTGAAGGCCGAAGTCCCGAAGTCAACATGAGTCGTCCGATATGAAAAAAAATTTGGGAGAAATCTCAACCATTGAATATTATATACATGTGTCTATTATTCGGGAGATTTGTAGCTAGGATGGAAGTCGCGAAGGATGAAGTTCCAAATTCTCGAAGTAAATGAGAATTGTCCATCTCATCGGGAGATTAAAACATGACCATTGATTTCGATCAATGATCAAGCACTCACTAGGCCTAGCACCTTGGCATAGCCTGTGGTCATATGGTATAAGAGAAATAAAGGTAAAATATAATACATCGCTTAAGTTGATAATACTGTGGTTTTGCATTATCGGTCATATGAAAATGGTTTGAAGGAATCGCCTCAACATAACTCAATTTTTGTAGTATTTGGAGAGATTATGGTTAAGTTAAATGAAGAGGTGCGATGGTCCAAACGAAAGGACACAATGCATTATAAATCACACCACTTTGAAGATTATATAAATGAGAAAGAGTGGTGAGAAGAAAGTGTCTATGCAATTCAAATAATAAGATCAAAACAGAAGCAGATTTCAAGAAGAAGAATTGTTGTTTCTAATGGGCCTATCAATGTCTTATTGAAGATCAAGAATAGAAGAATATAGAGCAGTAGTTATTAAATCCAATAGATTATCCCTAGGTGTTTATAAACACCTTGAAGAGAGAACATTAAAATTGTTATAAGTGTTATAACCTTCATAAAGGGAGGAAGGGTGGAGCAAGGGAAAACAAGTTGAAGTTCAAAAAAAGTCAAATCTGATAGGACTTGTGTTAATGGTTGCATGAATAAAATTCAATGAAGAGCAACAAAGATTGAATTGCATTTTTAAATTAAGGGTGGTTGGGTGGTGCAAGGGTAGGTTGGAGCCTGCAGGGGAGTAGGTGCTTCCTTGTTAGTTGTAGCTAAGTAAATAGGGGGTCGTAGCCTCCTTCTAGTTGTAGTTGGTAAATAGGGTGTCGAAGCATCCTTTTAGTGGTAGTCGATAAACTATGGGTTCATATCCTCCCTCCAGTTGTAGTTGGTAAATAGGGCATCGAAGCATCCTTTCAGTTGTAGCTGATAAACTAGGGGGTCGTATCCTCCTTCCAGTTATGGCTGGTAAATAGAATATCAAAACATCCTTTCAGTGGTAGCTGATAAACTAGGGGGGCATATCCTCCTTCTAGTTTTAGCTGGTAAATGGGGTGTGGAAGAATCCCTTTAGTCATAGCTGAAGAAACTTGGGGACAGTCTCTCCATCAAGTTGTAGCTTGAAAACAATTTTGTAAAAGAACAATTTATTAATGAGAGAAGAGTTGGTGGTTTTCCTTGTTGGTTTCCATGATAAAATCATGTGTTCATAAGATTTTGTTGTTCATCATATATTTATTAATTGAATAATTAATGTGTGTGCTTAATATTGATGAAATTAATAAGAAAAACTAGGCAATATTGATTCACCCCCCCTTCTCAGTATTGTTGGATATTCCATCAATTGGTATCAGAGTAGGTTCCTTTAAAGAAAAGCCTAACATAATGAAAGAAAGATCAAATTAAGAACACATGGATGAACAAAATATTTACACTATGAATGGAACTCCAATACCTGGAAAAGAAGAATACATATTTTGGACTACAAGAATGGAAATTCATCTGAATTCATTGTTACTTGAAGTATGTAATTCAATGATCATTGATTGATTCCCACCAAACAGAGTAAGGACTCCATCTCAAAATAAAAGCAAGAAAAGTAACTCAATGGAAATGAATACAATCCTTGGTGGATTGCCTGATGATGTCAAAGAGAAGATAGGTGAATGTAACTTTGCAAAGGAACTTTGGGACAATATATAATACCTCTACTCAGATGATAAGTCAAATCAAGCATTTCAATCAGAACAAAGTTCAGTCTAAAACAAGTCTAGTGATGAATATTTATTTGAAAAATAATCATACATTGAAACATAAGTCAATCTTGACGTTGATCTTGAGTGTGCTTTGGATGATCTGAGAAAATATAAACAAATGTGTAAACAACTAAAGGATATCATGTTGGAGCAAAGGAGTAAACAAGATTCAAAGAAGAAAGAACTTGAGAAAAGCATAGTTGAGTTTAGAATCTAAGTCCAACTGGATCAAGAGAGATTGGAATCCTTGGAACAATATCTTAATAAAGATAAACAAAAGTTTGAAGAGCTCAAACAACAACAACTAGAAAGTGAGGAAGAAAATCAGACCTTAAAAATACAACTAATGTCCTCACAAGAGGAGATACATAGTTCAAGACAACAAGCAAACATTGGCATGGAAGAAACCAATAATTTAAAATAGGAAGTTGTTGGACTCAAGGATCAACTGAAGACTATTGAAAAAATCAAGAAAGGAATTGAATCCTTTGACAAAATTCTCAGTCTACAAAATTTTCGTCGAACAATTCTAGCCTTGGATATGACCAAGTACACATGGTTAAAGGATCAAGTCATATTAATTAGATTGATGTATAATATTACAAGTGTTGTGATGATACCTCCAAAGAAACAACTATGCAACAAAAGGATGACAAGAATGAAAAATCCTATGCTCAAAGACCTACTCATCCTCCCAACAAGAGTAAGCTCAAAAGAAATAGCAATCACAACAAGAAGACCAAAAAAATCCCAAGTACAAGAGTGCATCCTATGAATATTGTTTTTATTACGGTCACAAGGTTGTTGACTACAAAACCAAGAGACACGGATTGAAAAAACAAGAAAACACATGCAGTTCAAGTAAAATGAAAGATCCTAACAACAATATTGGGCTTTGATATGTGAAGAACGAAAGTACTATTTCCCCTACTTTCAATACTAACAAAAGAGAGTTGACAAATAAATTCATTTTTAGAATATCTTCACAGATGTTCAGGGGTTATTGTTATTCATGTAATAACTATGGACATAAAGCTATGAATTGTAGAGCATATGGAAGGAAAAAATTAGGTATTAATAACTATAACCTTAAACATAACCAAACAGTAAATCAAGTTAAACGCATAAATTATAACTCCTTTGCACCTCTACAAGAAAGGAACCTAGAATGCTTCAGATGTCATAGTTATGGACATAAAGATAGTAATTGAATATTAATGCAAGTCTCAGAAAAAAAAAAGTTCATTAGAGAACAAAAGAAGATTTGGAAAGGAAAAACATCAAAATAGGAATGTCTTATTTCCTTGAAAGACCAAGATAAAGAAGATCTCTGGTATGTTGATAGTGGGTGCTCAAAACATATGACAAGAAACAAGGACAATTTTTTGAACTTAAAGAAATAAGAGAATACTCAATATCTTCTATGAAACTCATGGAATAATAATAATAATAATAATAATAAAAAACTTTGTTGCGAGAACACCTCAACAAAATGGGATTACTGAGAGAAGGAATAGAACAGTCTAGGAAGTTGCAAGGACTATTCTCAATGAAACAAAATTATCTGATGGATATTGGAGGGAAGCTGTAAGCACAACAATATACATTTTGAACAGAGGTTAGCTCAAGATTAATAGTAATAAGACTCCTTATGAAACCTGGTTTGGAAGATCTCCTTCGGTAAAATACTTCAAGGTCTTTGGAAGTAAGTGTTACATCAAAAGGGTTGATGAGAATCTTAGAAAATTTGATGCTAGATATGATGAAAGTATCTTTCTTGGATATGATTCTACCAAGAAAGCATAAAGACGCTACAATCTTAGGTTACATAAGATTGTTGAGAGTGCAGATGTCGGGGTGGATGATTTAAAAAAAAACAATAAGGATCAAACATCAAGAGACTATACTTGAAAATGAAGATGGAGATGAATATGATGATGAGTCAGCTAGTACATAAGAAGAAGTTGTGAATCTTAGAAAGAAGGTTGAGAAGTCAAACACCCAAATCAATTTCTTGAACAACTCCATAACCTTGGATGAGATCTTGGAAAATCGGAGATCACCAAATGAAAAATTTGGTTTTTGCTATAACAAGGAATAAATTCTTACTCCTAAGTAATTTGATGCAGGTCTCTCATTTATAAATTGAAGGTAGGTATGATGCAGGTCCTTCATTTTCAAATAATGGAAGCAACACTACAATGTATAGAAGATCAGATCAAGGAAGACATCTAGAAGCTACTCATACACCTCAAACCTTGGATTGTAGGCATCATGAGAGAAAACAAGTTGGTATGTTCAACAATAGTATAAGATGTTGGAACTACAATCTTGTTGGACATATTGCTACACATTGCTACACTATGAGATGCTATAGTTGTGGTGGATATTGCCACAAAGACCATAAATGTTGGAACTCAAGAAGACTTTTCATGAGAAATGTTTCATACAATACAAAAAGAAGAGTAAAGGAAACATGGAAGAGAAATGAAGTTGCAATAATAGAAGATCACAGAACAAAGCTCAACAAACCATGACATTCAGATATATGGATAGAAAAGACTAAACAAGTGAGCATGAGTGAAGTCAATTGTTTCAAAAAGAATTGCATTCATGTGACAATAATAGTATAAACTTTCTCAGACGACTTTAGAGCAATGCAAAGTAGAAAAGTATCATGGATAGATATGGATACATCTGGATAGAGATCGATGAGAATCAATGGAAAGATACAAGGGTCGTTTGAAAAATATGAGATACAATTGCACAGTGTTCCAGTAGGACAACAGTATCCACATCAACAACATTATGATATACATGACAACCTGTAAAGATAACAAGAGGAGAGGCCTTGACATGAAGAGATATTGTTTTTAGAAACAAATGAGGATAACAGTCAGAGGTAGAGGCAGAGAGAGAATACTGATAGGGAGAGTTATTCAGTTATGTAACCCAGAGCATGATTGTAGGGGGAGTTATTGAAGTTCATATATTGATTAGTAGCATATAGAGAAACAGATCATATGAGGAGAAATCATTTTCCATTGATGTCAAAGGGGGAGAGTAACTTCATAGGAGAGAAGCATCATCATAAGGGGAGATTATGTATGAAAATGGTGTGTTTCCATCAATGAAAAAGGGGGAGATTGTTGTAAATAGTGTCATTAATGTGTTTTCATTGATTTCAAACAATATAACAATATGCATAGTTCATGAAAAATAAATATATGTAGTATAACAGTTAGCAAAAACTGTCAAACAATATGCAGAGATTAAAGCTCAAAAGGAAAAGTGCATTGAAAGTAATCCAAGCTCAGAAGGAAGAGAGAATTGTAGAAATGTCGTTGAGATCGATGGAAAGAATGAGAATTTAATCGATGCATAGGAAAAGGTGAGAAGCCTCAGAATCCATCCGATCAAGAAATTGACGACGTTGATCATCTCATGTAATGAGATTTATCCCACTTTGGAAGTGCAAAAAAAATTGTGTAGGTTTATATACACAACATTCTCCATATCTTATCAATGTGTAGTGCAAGGGTATGGTGGGAGATCTAGGTGTTTGGAATCCTTCAGAATATCACCATCCTAGAGCCCGGGACAACCTGTTAGGCCCCCTACCTTTTGGTCAAAGCGATAATAACTGTCGAACTGATGACAAAAGATATCGATCATTCATTGGAAATATATTTATATATATATATATATATATACATTTCACATCGATCATATGAGTGACCATGGTATTAAGGACCAATGGAGGATTGGTCAATGATCAGATCAAGTTGTGACCGTTGGATATGCAAGTGCCAGATCAAGGACAGGGATATATTGTGGAGAGTGAAAGGATAATTAAACAACGTGTTATTTCCAATCCTGCAATTAGTCTAGACTGTTAGATATTATATATTCAAATATCGAAGACTATGGATAAGTCACCAATAATCACAGAACTTCAATTGCAGAGTTTGGGAAACGAGTTAAACCACTCGCAAGTTATGGTTCTACAATCCACATCGATTGTTGGATCAAGTTAAGTGGAAGGATAGGATAAGTAAAGATGAATATCGTCTGATATGAATTCCTGAAGTAAATGAGGATCATCTGATCTGTTCAAAGCCCACCAAGGCAGTAGGGGTCAACTTCGACACTAACCACTTTGGGAGAAAAGGGTTGAGAAAAAGTAAGATCACCTGAAGGCCAAGGTACCGAAGAAAATGTGAACCGTTTGATATGAAGAACACTTCGGGAGATATTAGAACCATAAGATCATGTTTAGTGGAAGGACAAAGTAAGCCACAAATGTCCTGAAATAAACATAAGTTGTTTGATCTAAGGAAAACACTTCAGAGGATATACTAACTGTTAGATCGAGGAAAGTAGAAGGACAGGATAAGCAAGGCCAAAGGCCCAAAATCTCGAATGGTCGAATTCCAGATATCCATTGGATCATGTTAATCCTTTTCAGGTTAAAAAATGATCATTGGATGAAGTCGAGGTGCTCAAGGCTTACACTTCAGGGAATATCACTTCAGGAGATTTGGGAAGTGGATAAATTGAATTACCCGAAGTACCGAAGGCTGAAGTTTCAAATTCACTCTCAGTCATCGATCTAATATATATTTTGGGAGTTGGGATAGTCGTTAGATCCAGGAGAAGAATATGTGCCACATCGAGAGATCTACATTAGCAAACCATGTCAGCAAGGACATGTGGCATAATCATCTGATGAAAAGTGTCAAGGTCCCATAGGTACTTTCTTCATACGTAATACAACAATATAGGTGACACGTGGAAGCCACTTAGGAAGTGCCACATCAATAAGTAACGTCAGCAAGTTACATCACTCCAGGAGTTTTTACTTTGGGAGTTTCACCACAAGAAAATGCCCTAAGTCCTAAAGACCGAAGTCCCGAAGTGAAAATGAGTCATCTGATATGAAGAAAACTTCACAAGGAATCTCAACCATTGACGATTATGGACATGCATCTGTTATTTGGGAGATTTGTAAAGAGGCTGGAAGTCTCAAAGGACGAAGCCCAAAGTGGACATGATTCATTCAATATGAAGAATGCTTCAAGAGAAATCTCAACCATTGAATATTATAGATACATGTTTTTTGATCGAGATATTTGTAAATAGGATAGAAGTCATGAAGGACGAAGTCTGGAATTCCTGAAGTAAATGAGAAACGTCCATCTCATCGAGAGATTAAAACGTGACCCTTGATTTCAATAAGTGATCAAGCACTCACTTAGCCTGGTGCCTAGTCACCGCCTATGGTCATATGGAATAAGAGAAATAAAGGTAAAAGATAATACATCACTTAAGTTGATAAGCCAGTGGCTTTTCATTGTTGTTCATATGAAAATGGTTTGAAAGAAATGCCTCAACATAACTTGATTTCTTTAGTATTTTTAGAGATTATGGTTAAGTTAAATGAAGAGGTGTGATGCTCGAAACGAAAGGACACAATGCGTTATAACTCACACCAGTTTGAAGATTATATAAACGAGAAAGAGTGGTGAGAAGAAAGTGTCTCTGCAGTTCAGATAAGAAGATCAAAATGGAAGAAGAGTTCAAGAAGAAGAACTGTTGGTTCTAATGGACCTATTAATGTATTATTGAAGATCAAGAATAGAAGAAGACAAAGAAGTAGTTATGCAATCCAACAGAGTATCCCTGGGTGTTTATAAACACCTTGAACAGAGTACAGTAAAAGTGTTATAATTGTTATAACCTACATAAAGGGAGGAAGGGTGGAGCAAGGGAAAACAATTCGAAGTTCAAAAAAGGTCAAATCTGACAGGACTTGTGTTAATGGATACATGAATCAAATTCAATGAAGAGAAACAAATATTGAATTACATTGTGAAATTAAGGGTGGTTAGGTGGTGCAAGGGTAGGTTCAAGCCTGCAGGGGAGTAGGTGGTTCCTTGTTATTTGTAGGTTGACTAAATAGGGGGTCGTAGCCTCCTTCCATTTGTAGTTGGTAAATAGGGTGTCAAAGCATCCTTTCAGTGGTAGATGATAAACTAGGGGTTCGTAGCCTCCTTCCAGTTGTAGCTGGTAAATAGGGTGTCGAAGCACCATTTCAGTGGTAGATGATAAACTAGGCAGTCGTAGCCTCCTTCTAGTTGTGGCTGGTAAATAGGGTGTGGAAGCATCCTTTCAGTGGTAGCTGATAAACTAGGGGGGAGTAGCCTCCTTCCAATTATATCTAGCAAATTGGGTGTGGAAGCATCCCTTTAGTCATAGCTGAAGAAGCTTGGGAAAAATCTTTCCATCAAGTTGTATATTGAAAACAATTTTGTAAAAGAACAATTTATTAATAAGAAAAGAGTTGGTGATTTTCCCTGTTGGGTTCCATGATAAAATCATGTGTTCATAAGGGTTTTTTGTTCATCATATATTTCTTAATTGAATAATTAATGTGTGTGCTTAATATTGATGAAATTAATAAGAAAAAGTAGGAAATACTGATTCACCCCCCGCCTTCTCAGTATTGATGGATATTCCATCATTTATTTAGCCTTGGAACAAGTTCCCAAATGTCATTCTTTTCTATATAGTCTAACTCTTCATCCATATCTTTGATCTAGAATTCATCCTTGCAAGATTCTTCAAAACTGATCAGTTCAATAGTAGATAGTAGAGCTAGATGTTTCTCTTCTAGTGAGCAGATTCTTCTCCTGGTTTCAACTCCTGCATCTTTATTTCCAATATTCTATTCTGATGGAATATTTTTATGTACTCGTCTGCTGGGTGTATTTGGAGGTACTTGAATATCCTGTTGTTCTTTCCTTGCTTCTTTCAAATATTCTTCATGATCCCGTTCCATTGAATCTTTTCTACTTTATTTTATATTCCATCCATGTGTCTCACCATTCCTCACATTGATTCTTTCTACTATTCTCTTGAGTCTTAGATTGAAACATTTGTATGATTTCCTTTTTCTTGAGTACCCAACTAATATGCCTTTATTGGCTCAAGATTCAAACTTTGTAATTATTCCATATTCTCTTTTGATGTAGCATTTTCTTCCAAAAACTCTGAAGTGCTTCACATTTGCTAGTCTTCCTTTCCATAGCTTGTATAGAGTCTTATCACTGTTATTTCTTAGCAACCCTCTATTATTAATGTGGACTGTTGTATGCACTTCTTGTACCCAAAAAACATCTATCAACTTGGAATCCATTAACATGGTTCTGGACATTTCCTATACTATTATGTTCTTCCTTTCAACAACTCCATTTCGTTGAGGTGTACTCGCTACTGAGAATTACCTCTTTATCCCATGCTCTTTGTAGAATTCTATAAACTCATTTAATGTAAATTATCCTCCATTGTCTAGTCTCAAACACTTGATGTTAAACTTTGTCTCTATTTCAACCATCTCTTTGTATGTATTGAAGTTTTCGAATGCCTCTGGCTTCTTATTTAAAAATAAAACTATAGTCATTCTTATGTAATCATCAACCAATAGCATGAAATATTGTTCATCTTTCAATCCATTCATTCTTGTTGGTTCGACTAGATCAATATGTACAATCTCCAGTGATTTTGTTGTGGAATACTCCTTTGACTTGAATTTTGTGTTGGTCTGTTTTCTGTGTAGACTTTGTTTGCATAGAATGTTTGTTGGCTTCAATATCTCAGAAATTTCCATTACAAATTCCTTTTTGTTGAATTTGACAAGATTATCAAAGTTTATGTGACCCATTCTTTTGTTCTAGAGACAAATTTCATCGTCTTTTCCTAAGAAACATATTTCCTTTCCTATTTCATTTAGAACATGCATGTTTCTTGGAGTTCTTAGAGATGTAGCCACCAACTTTCATGATTCTTCTTTCCTTATCTCACACTTCCTTGAGTCAAATACATTCTACTTTCCTTATCTCACACTTCCTTGAATCAAATAAAATTATGTGTCCTTGATTACACATTTGACTTACACTTAGAAGATTGTGTTTCATGTCTTTGATCGGTAAAACATTTTATGTAGTGGCATACTTACTTCCGAGTTTGATTGTGCCCTTTCCAATAATTCTGGTTGAGTTTTCATTCCCAAATGAATTTGATCCATATATTTCCTTCTTCAATGTCAAAAATTTGTCTTTATCACCTTTAATATGCTTTGAGCATCTACTGTCAACATACCATCCACATTTCTTGTGTTGAGCTTGTAGAGCAAGATTGCATTCTTCAATGTTGAATTTCTCATGATTTCTTATCCATATCCTTTTTGGTTCCTTATTATGACTACTGATATTCTACTTTGGTTCCCTTGGAGGAACATTGAGTCTTCAATCTTTAGCCATATGTCTAAATTTTTTTCACATGTAACATTCTACCTCATCACTCAATGATCCAAATATGTTCCTTCTTTTATTCTATGCTTCATAATATATTCTTGGATATCTATTTCTTGTATATCCCGCATCATTTCTTCTTTTCTTGGTATTATATGTACAATTCACAACTCTGTGACCAAAATTATAACATGAACCAAGAAAAATTGTTTGATACCTGGGAGTGGAAGATATTTTGAATGGTGCTACTCTTATGAACCCTCCTTCTTCTTGAGGTCTTTCTATAGCTGGTTGTTGCTGATACTAAATTTTGAGTCTTCTAGGTAGTGCAATGTCTCTGTAATATTCCTCTTGAATTTTCCTATATTCTTCTTTAGAGGGACCTCTCATGACATTTCTATGGGTAAAAATCCCCCCAATCTAGTTCTAGTGACTAAGCAGAGCCTTGAAACCTTCAAATATAGAAACGATTCTATTCTACCGCACATGAAACAAAAACCTAATGATAGTTAAGGGAAGGGGGAGAATATCGAAATGTGTACCTTATGTCCTTCCTTCTATCCTAGATCCCTTGATGTTCATGTCTGTTCCAAAATTGCGGGCTTCCTCACAAAGCTGGCCTAAAAAGAATTCATAAAACAAACTATAACAATGTAACATCTCATTCTACTGAGCACACTTTTATTGACTTATTCTTTGAGTGTGATGAAGGCACTCGCTCTGATACCAATTGTTGGAATACTGAGGGGGGGTTGAATCAGTATTACCCGTTTTCAACAATTAGCAATTACTTTTATACTTTGTTAATTACCACAATAGATCAACAATGGACTTGTATGTAAAATCAATTATATAAATATAATTAATAGGAATTACAAGTTTTTTATGAATAATAGTGAAGGACATTGATCCCTTTTAAAGAACTAACCCTAGGATGCACCAACACACTTTTCTTTATGGAAACAACCCTAGGAAGCACCAACTCCCTTATATTTAGGGAACCAACCCTAGGAAGCACAAAATTGATTATTTTTAGGGCACCAAACCTAGGAATCACCAACTCCCTTGTCTTTAGGGAATCAACCCCAAGAAGCACCAACTCCCTCATATTTAGGGCACCAACCCTAGGAATAACCAACTCCCTTATCATTAGGGCACTGACCATAGGAAGCACCAATTCCCTTGTATTTAGGGAACCAACCCCTAGAATCACCAACTCCCTTAATTTACACTTTACTTAGTAAAGGATATGAATCCTTTTGTGCTCCTCCCTTCCACCCTCACGGTGTCAGTATCATCAGTTCCTCTTCTTAGACTCTGCTTCTATTTTGATCTTCTGATCTGGACTACAGAGACACTTATTCTTCATCATTCTACCTTTTCTATATAGTCTTCCAATCCATGTGATATATTAAGCATTGTGTCCCTTTGTTTGGACCATCTCACCTCTTCATTTAGATTAACAATAATAACTTTTTTTTTCTTCATTATTATTGAAGAATTATCGTGAAGGATTTTCAAATCAGTGAGAGTGATTTTCATAAGTTGATCACTAATATGGATTGATTTCATTTTTAACTCGATCACATGTCTCTACAAATATTACAGAAATCGAATTATGCAGAGCCGTTGTTATAGAAAGATTTGCCTCACCCTATGCAAATTTTCTCAGAAGGCCTATTTCCATTTCCCTATGCAGACTTGAAGTCCCCTTTTGAAAATCCAAGAGATAAAAAAATTATTTGTCCACATATATGTGCCCTAAATATTGTGCAACATGTGTATATGCAGGTTGCACCACCACAGCCCACGTACATTGGTTGTTTTGCCAAAAATTAAAAAATGGTGTCGGGTTTCCATGTCACGTCACGGGATCCATGATCCTTGACTTTCCATATATTGGAAACGTTCTAACGTGACCCTTAAGTTACATTTGAAGCATCTAAAAGGGACATATCCGAGCTATGGAAAAGGGAGAAGAATTCAACTTTGAGAGAAAAGTTAATCTAGAGAAATTATTCACTTCATAATGAGTATGCATCCCTTTGTCCTTTTAAGTCTAAACACATTGTTCAGCCCCCGAGATCTTCCCTAATTTAATGAGAACCTCATTTTATCTCTTATTTGATCTTGCCTTTGGTGGAGAATTGAAGTGGTGGAGGCCCAGCTGGAAGGGACTTAGTTATGGTTTCGAACCATGCTGACACAAAAGTTTGTAATTCATTCACTTATGTTGATTAAATTTTAATTGAAACAATCTTTTATCATCGAATTAATATCTTGCAAATATTTGAATTGTTATTCCATGGGAATATTTTTTATTAATGTTGATGGATTATACTATTGAATGTGCTAACTTTATATATTATCACCATATGTGTGCATTTCTTGGTTGTTGAGGATAAGTTGGAGGTGTATTGTTTTGAGTCAAGTGCTCAATGGTGGACTTCATCGAACATTTGGATGAGGTAGGATATTTGTCTTGCCTCGTTATCATATTTTCTTATATTACATATCTAATATTAGAGTTGATTTCTGCAGTCATTTATGTCTGTTGTGGTTTTCCCTAGCCATAGAGATGTTTTCCTTGCAATAGAATTGGCGACCATACCGGGGATAGAATCTTATTTTCGGGGTTTAGAGTGTTTTTCTACTTTGATGGTTCTCATTTATATTGAGTTTCTTGTCATTTGATTTCTTGACAACCTCTGTTCATTTTGAGTTTGAGTTTCTTGGCCTTATCCTTAACCTGACATTTTTTAAGACATATACATGGGTTCTTACCTGATAGTCGTGTACATATTCATGTCACCCTTCTGTAAGAGGCGTATATATCCACTTTTCTCTTGAACAATCGTGTACATCATACTTTTATCTTTGCTTGATGAGTTTGTTGTTTTTTGGGTTAGTTGTGATGGTTGTTGAGTCTTTTTAGGTCTCTGTTATGACAGTTAAGTGCCTATAGAATGATAGGAAACCTTTCTAATCATCCTTTTCATTGATTGTCCTTGCATCTTGGGATGGGTTTTTTCTTATTGATATCCTACTTGTTTTGTCTTTGTTTACATACAGTAGAGTCTTTATATCAAACTTTTGATTCTGTTCTTGCATTTTAATTCTTTTATATTGAAAACAAAAAAATATTAGGAACTTTTCATTGTTGGAATTTGATTTTTTGGGTCCTTATCATTGATCTTAGTACATGTATAGAAATATTGCATCTTATTTGGAATTCCAAAAATAAATTGAAAATTGCATTTTGAAAATCTTATCATTTGTTGGGAATTGAAGTTAGCACTTTGCATTTTATTCATATTCATTTATTTTACTTGTTGACTCATAACATAATTAGTTTCACAACCGCACCTTTTTTGAGTAAGCAAGGCCACTAAAATAAGTGCTATAATTTAAAATTGATTAGAAACGATTTTATTTTCTAGGGAGCACAAACTAGCTTAGGATTTAGAGCCTTGGAATAGGATTTTGTGAGTAAACTTCTCCTTAAATCAACATATATGTCTGACTAAGGGAGTGGTGAAATCCATTTTATAATTGGTTAAATCAGGAGGCTCCACTTACACCAGAGTTAAGCACGAGGTCGTGTTAAGTTGGTTGAGGGGATATCCCCCCAATACCTTGTTAGTGTCAGCTATGTTTATAGGAATATATTCGTATATGGGGATCTTGCTAGTACCTTTAACTCTATGAGAGGTGGTGATTTCAAGGTTTCAGGATTTGTTACCCTGCCCATACGATAGACCTGACTTATGATTGTTTGCCTATGCATCGGTTATACCGTGGTTTCTTAGTTTTTTGACATAGGTATCACATAGGTTACTTGCAAAGGTTATTCTGCAGGTACCCTGAGTCAGATAAGGGTCAAACAACAGACAACCTTTATGGAGGATTACCTCTTTGAGGGGATTTGACCGACTAGTTGTTAAGCCCACAAGGGCCCTTATAACTGATTTTGATAGCTCTGATATTTTTCCAGGAGTCTTAGGCCCCTCTTGGGAGAGGCATACCTACTTTAGGGAGGGAGGCCCTTTCAACCACTTTATTATGTTTGTGTGCATATTGGACTTTTTTTTATTTTATTTTGGTGTGGTCCTTGATCACTAGTTGGCGTTAGGAATTTTTTTTATATCTCGAGTCTTGAGTTATCGTGGAGCTATACCAACTTCCCCGCAGGTATTGCCGCTTGTTATAATTACCACCGCATGTTGAGTCTTTGACTTCTAAAAGGTGTATAGTTATCAAACGTGGTACACACATCTCCACTTACCAGAATTGTGATCATACAAGGATGAGTACTCCCATACCTATTGGGATTCCTTTAACTCCCATACCTATTGTAGTTAACAGTACTCCTTCGACACCCTCAACCACAATGGTTGTACTGTCGTAGGTTCCTATCATCACTCCTGTCCATCCTATAGTGAATATTCAACCTATAGCCATGAACCCTTTTGGGTCCCTTGGTCACTCACTGGTCTACAATATTCAGTCCATTCCTATGGACTATACCCTTTTTTCTTATGGTATGTCAAATTTCACATCGAAATTTTCATCCTCCATCCTAATGTCTAGTCTGAATACTAATATTGGAATTGGGGGAATGGATCCTCCACATACTCCATTTTCGTTTGGTGGTGCTCATATCCCACAAACGACTCCTACATTTGGAGGCATTCCTCCTTTTAACCCCAGGTCTAATCCTGGTCCTAATGCTTCTGGATGGAGTAACCAACCTGGTGGACAAGCTACTGCTTACGGTCTGTCCTTTACACCTATGTTCTTTGTAATGATTCAAACCAACACATTTGGCATGTCAAGTCCAAATTTACCCTCATAACGATTCCAACCAACATGTTTGGCATGTCGAATCCAACTTTATCCTCTGGATTCACACACAGAGGAGGTCGGTTTCGTACCTTGGAAAACCCCCAACCTGGAGACACTCCAACTAAGCCCAGTTTTTACAATCCTCATCATAACATTCCTACTCGAATGGTGCCCAACCAACCCCTCATGAATCAGTTCAGAGGAGGGTCTTAAAATCCCAGACATGTCCATGGTTCTTATCATAACCCTGGATGGGTTGTGATTCCCCATCAACAATCTTTCCAGGGATCTTAGGGATAGATGTTGCAACCCTGTATCCATTTTCTAGACATGCTCAATTTTCTACACTTGTCTAAGTTAATGAATGAACATGTGCATCATGATCTGACATTCCCCCTCATCCCCACTAAGCTTCTTTCGGATATTCAAAAATTCAAAGGAAAAACTGATGAGGATCTTGGTGATCACATCACTACTTTTCACCTTTAGTGCTCTTCGAACTCCCTTAACAATGATTATATTCAATTAAAATTGTTTCAATTCACCCTCACATGGGTCACTGCAAAATGGTATATTGAGCTACCAAGGGGGACATACAAAAATTTTAATCAGATGGTCTTAGTATTCCTCAACTACTTCCAATTTCCAGTACGTTATGATGCGGAAATATAACTTCTTTCAGCCTTCCGTCAGGACAAAGCCACTCATATCTCAGATAACATACAAGAGTTTCATAGATGAAATAGGTTGATAAAGGCCTACATAACCCTAGAATTCCTGCCAGAGTGGTTCCTTAAGTCTCTACAACCTTATATTTCGAAGGATGTTTCTACATCCAGGGTCACATCTGAGGAAGAAGCAATTTTAAAATCCCAATAGTTATATCTCATATATTCTTAGTATGGGATGTTATATGCGATTATTCTAGATGCACCGAGGTCAAAATATGACCCTAGAAAAAATCCCAGGACTCATGCTGATAGCATTGTAGGATCTGCCTATGTGAAATCCATAGACTTGGTGACAAGACATTTGAAAGAGTTGTGTCTAAACTAGTCTGTAGGAGGGCCAGCTTCATCTATGTCCTCCAATCCCACTCAGTTAGTGGATGTACAATTTTTGCAATCATTGACCAACCCTAATGGTAACCAACAACTAGGAGGGAATAAAAAGAAAGGACGTGGTAACAATCGTAGGGGTGGGAAGAATACTAATAAACCCAAGGACAATGGTAATAATGAGAAGTAGAATAATAATGTTGGTGAGGGAAAGAAAGAAAGGAATAAGGTGAATTTTACCTGTAGTCTTTGTATAGATGATCACCTTACCCACTTATGCCCCAAACATGTAGAAGTTGTGAGGATTTTATCTCTACCGCCCGTTGTGTTGACTAATACTTTTCCACATAATCAACACATGGACTCGAGCTCCTCAAATGTTGGAAATGCAGCGAGTGGAAGTCAAAACTCACCGATGAAAGACAGTGAACTTTTATGCATCAATATGGTGAAATTTGAGTTTAATGTAGCCACTCGATCTTGCAATTACAGTTCTTCATAGCCTGTACCTGCTCTAGAGTCTCCCTTTCCTCCGGAGATGATTTTACAGATCAAAAAACTAGAGTCCCAGCCTCATATTCTGAAAGGATTACTCAAGCACTCTTCCCACAATCCTAATGCTAGGGCCTCCAAAAAATACTCTGTTGTTGAGGACTTGGGTCAAACCCCTTGTGCGATCTCGGCTCTGGAGGTACTCTAGATGTGTCCTTCACAAAGGAATTCCCTGCTATCTATGTTATGAGGTCTAGATTTTTGTGTATCTAAAGTTATCAATTTTGAAATCACCGATGTGAAGCCTCACTTTCCTTACCATGTGGCATTCCAAATCCACATGGGTTACTAAAATTATACCATCAAACGTACAATTTGTTATGAAGGCATTGCAACATGTGTGATGTCCCTATTCTATTGGAAAGCCCTTGATTTTCCGACCCTCTCTCAATCTCTGACCATGTTGACTTATTTTGATGGTCATTCCTCCTGACCTCACAAAATTCTTTCTGCGTTCCTAGTCCAATTAGGTGGGAAGATGGTAGAGGTAGATGTTGAGGTGTCTTATGTTCCCCTTGATTAAAACTTGTTAGAAGGGAACAATTGGACTTACGCAATGACTGCAATCTTATCGTCTGCCTTCTTTACTCTTTTATTTCCTCACGATGGGAATATCATGACTATCGACCAATTGTCCTTTGTGTACGCTAGCCCCAATGCATCGGTTGTGTTTTTTATCCCCGAGATATACAATTCTTAGCCGACAACTGAGAATATCAGTGTCAGAATGTATTCATCCCTTATGGGTACCTTCAACTTCATTGCACAGATTCATCACATATATGCCATGTCTAGTAGTTATGCTTCATCAAAGAGGTTTGTTCCTTTCTACACTTCATATTTTAACGATTCCTGGACCCTACCTTCCTCGACTACGTTGTATGAAGGTCAGTCACATACTGTAATGGCCATGCCACTATGAACAATATAGATAGCATATTAGGTTGTCCTTGACTCTTCCACTGATCCAGGTCCTGTTACCTCACAGACGGATGAGGAGGATATTGTTCCTGAGCCCGTGTGGGACACTTCATCATCTTGTTCATATGACTGCCTCGATGAGACTTTAAGTTCAGATGAATCTATCATAGCAGCCATGAATGGTTCTGACAGGCAATGGGATGATATACATCATCGCTCTTATTTTCTCTTAGAACTTGCCAGAATCAAAGAAGTTCATTTTAGGCCTACATTGAGCGAGATAGTTGGTCACGCCATATTTCCACTTGATACAAATGAAATTTATGCTGAAGAAAACATGGCGAGTATCTCTCCTATTTTCACGATTGATATCTTTCGTATTCCTAGCAAGGTTGAAAATGTATATATCGGTGCAGATTGTTCGCGAGAAGAAATTCTAAGCCAATCTCTTCAAGGAATTCTATGATGTATTCTCTTGGTCATATGAAGAGATGTCAGGAACTAACCCTCAAATTTTCGAACACGATATTAAAACATACTCAGATTCTAAGCCTGTTCGACAACAAATTATAACTGTCAATCCTAGGAAGTCCCCTACTAATAAGGCAGAGGTAGAAAAATTGTTTAATGTTGGATTTATTTACCTGGTTCCCTTAACTTAATGGGTAGAAAATCCCATTCTGGTGAATAAAAAGCAAGGAACCATCTGTGTAAGCATGGATTTTGTGACCTGAATAAATCTTGTCCTAAAGACAACTTCCTAACACCCTTCATCGACCATATTCTCGACGAATGCGTGAGAAGCAAAGTTTTTTCTTTTATGGATGAATTTTCACGGTATAACCAAATTATGATTAAGCCTGAGGACTAACATAATACAACATTTATTTTCCCTTGGGGTACTTTCACATACCGGAAGATGCCTTTCGACCTTAAGAATTCCAGAGGGACCTTCCAATGAGCTATGACCTTTGAATTTCATGATCTCAAGCACATAGTCGAAGCCTATATCAACAATCTCACTACTCACTCACATAAGAGAGTGGATCACCCTAAACACCTTCAACTAGTTTTTGAAAGATGTTGTCATTATCACATCCATTTGAACCTTCATAAATGCATATTTTTCATTAGTTTAGGTCGAATTCTAGCATTTTTAGTCTCTGAGAATGGGATCATGGTAGATCCATTAAAGGTTGAGGCAATACTTCAATTGCCTCCCCCGCACACCATTCGTCAAATTCAAGGTTTACAGGGGAAATCTAAATTTTTACGATGGTTTATAGTGAACTAAGCCAATATTAATAAGGGTTTCATGCATCTCTCAAAGAAGGACACTCCTTTTATCTGGAATGAGTGAGCCTAGGAATCCTTCGATGCTTTGAAGAAATACTTGGTATTGACACCTCTACTGAAGTTTGTAGACTACAATAGAGATTAATTGATTTATGTTTTTGCATCCAAAGAGACGATTGGTATGGTGTTGGTTTAGGAGGATGATGATCTCTGTGAGCATGTCATTTACTATCTTAGTCAAAACTTAGTCAGCCATAAACTCAAATATTCTCATGTTGAAAATCTAGCTTTGGTTGCCATTCGTGCTCTACAACGATTACGACACTATATATTTCTTTTCAAAACTACTATGATTTTCGATGTCAATCCATTTCAATATGTCCTTACTAGGAATATCATAGGGGGAAAGTAAAATAAATGGATTGCCATTCTACAAGAATTCGATCTCATTTTCTCTTCTGCGAAGTCCAAGAAGTCACTGGTTTTTGCAGAGTTAATATCAGACTTCCCTCTGTTAGATGACGATGTCATTCATGTTTTTTCAGTTGTGTATGAACACATTTTCCTTTTCTCATCATCTGACCCCTAGTATGGAGATATTGTTGTCTATCTTCAAAATTTGAAGTTTCCTCATCATCTCTTGTGAGATGACCGACAACGTATATGATACCAATATAAGAATTAAGTTATCATCATTGACACTCTCTATCACCGAGGAGTAGACAATATCTTGCGTCATTTTTCAACTCATGAAAAATTTGAGTGCGTTCTAAATTACTATGAAAGTGGGGCTTGTGGTGGTCATCTATCTGGGCTTGCAACAACCCAGAAAATTTTGCAAGATGGTTATTTTTGGCTGTATATTTTTAAAGATTGCATCAAAGTGGTAAAGAACTATCACCCCTGCTAAGTGTTCACTTGAAAAATCTGCTTGCATCCATCCCATCTCCATCCAGTTGTTACCGTCGGTCCCTTCAAAAAATGGGGGGTAAATTTTGTGAATTGCAACCAAAGTTCGGTTGGGGGGAATCAAGAAATTATCGTAGCCATAGATTACTTTAATAAGTGGGTTGAGTCCATTCCTACAGTTAAATACGATGGTAAGACTACTTCCTTAGTCATATTCAATCAAATTACAGCGAGGTTCAGAATCTCGAGTGAGATTTCCACTGATCATGGCAGTCACTTTCATAATGAAATGATGGAAGAATTAACATAAAAAATGGGGTTTAAACATGGCCATTATTCCCCTTACTACCCCCAGGAAAATGGACAAGTAGAGGCCCTAAATAGGTCTCTCAAGACCATTTTGCAGAAAACAGTCATCCAGAGAAAATCTAACTAGCATATCATGCTTTACCCAACACTTTGGGCCTACCGAACCTCGGTTAAGACTTCCACTAGTTTTTCTTCTTTCTAGTTAGTACATGGTGTGGAGTCGATCTTTCCTATTGAATGAAATATCCCTTATCTTATATTTGTAGTTGCGCTCCCACCTGACACTTTCGATCTCAAACAAGGCCTCGTACACCTAGAGATTCTAGATGAGCAGCGTCGAGACGCCTCCATCGCTATCGAAGCGAATAAAAGATGTGTGAAGGTCCAATATGATAATTTTATCTATCCTTGAAACTACACTGAGGGTGATTTCATCCTTCTATATGATCAAGTCAAAGAACCATTGGGGGCAATCAAGTTCAGGTCCATGTGGCACGGTCCCTATATCATGCGACATGTCTTAGAAAAAGGAGCCTACGAATTAGAATATTATGAAGGGAGCATGCTGGATGAGACTGGGAATGGGATCTATTTGAAAAGATATGATGCTTGAGCCAAAATCTTGGGCATAACTCTTTGTATACTAATGTATTTTAGTGTATATATCTTTTCCATTTGTTTTTTTATCTTCAGCTTGCTTATCAAGTTTTCCCTTGGTTGGAACATGTCAATGGAGTCTTCAGTCTACTTATGATTCACATATGGGGCTAGTCATCATACAAAGAACTTGACTTCCGCCATTTGGATTGTTTACTCACCCAAGGGTCTACTGGAGTCTTCAAGCTGTCTTTTCCTAGGGACATCCATGAATAACGTGGTCGAGTATAGCGTTAATATATAAATTTTACGCGATGTCATTTCACATGGTATTCACTTGTTAGAAGATCCTTGCTGGACTCCCAATTAGTAGTATGTTAGTTGAACGACATTTACCATGTGCGAGACCCTAATCTACTCCGACGATTCTTACAGGTACGCATTTTAGAGAAACATTTTGATTTGATTACTTATCATCACCTACCTATAAGTTCTAATTATCTATCTGATGCATATGCTAATTTTGTTTTAGATTGGCATTTGTCACATATCTAAAGCAAAGAAAACAATTTCATCAATGTACACATTGTAACATAAGTAAAGACAAAGATCAATGTTTTTATATATGTTTTATCTCAAAAAATATGATTTTATAGTACAAAATTGGGGCTGACACCCTCAATATACATATATGGTCGATCATACAAGAGTCACTACATATATGCTTGTGGTGGAGGATGTGTGTTATGATAGCATATTATGGTGTTTTCGAGATGCTAAACGAATCTTACCCAAGAACGGGACACACCTATCACCTATCGCTACATCGCCTCGTACAAATCCTCCAACTAAACCATGGGAATCCTCTGCATCAAACGAGATAGGTTGCCCAGCAAATTTTGTAGCACTTTATGAACATCACCTTCCACTGCCTCATCCCCTCAGTGCCTCTATCGGTGTCGTGGAAGTTCGTCTGGTCCTCATGGACCTACGTCTGCATCAAATACATCTTTATCTAGTACCTGACATCATCCAAAAGTATTTTTGTTTTCTTATACAAAAATACAAAAAAATGAAATATTCAAAAACCTTTGACATACCTATGTCTTTGTAGGAAATATCTTGGTGGTAACAACATGTCTAAATCTCCTCTAAAGTCAATCCCTGCATAAGGGTAGTCCTCCAGAGCTATCATATGTCGACTCCACTAGAAGAAAAAGTCATTATTGTAGGGTGTTGGCACCCTACCAACCCCCTGTCACCTCATCACCTCGGTCTACTGTGACATGTCTGGATCCTGAGGTCCAAATGAAACAATATAAACTCTAGGGCCCAAGCCTAGAACCTGGTCGAGGAAAAAACTACAAAGGATAGAAGTGAACCTGAAGTTCCTCTTTTTACCTAGCTTGTAGTCTGTCATCTAGCTATTCATGTTGGCCAATAGTGAGGTGCACCAGTCGTAAACCATGGGTCGCAAGAACTTCACCGAATATAACATAAGTGTCCTCAATGTCTAATGCAAAGAGGTCAACCCTGTGATCCTTGCCAACACTAGGACAACAATCTCGAGACTCATATTGTCGATCTCTCTGATTGGGAGTTGGTTCCCTACCTTCTCGGTCACTGCAATGCAATGAATGTCTATGTAATCTTCTATATTCATGCCACTCCTAGCTCCCTGGGATTTGAGGTTGACCACCTCACCCTAAAGCGACAATCCTGTCAAGAAGTAGATGTCCTCAACTTCAATCCTTAATGGTTGTCCATTAAGGTTGAAGGTCTCAGTATCCGGATCCGAGTAGTTCACAAGCAGTTGAAGCTATCTCACTTGAGCCCTCATCCCTTTGAGAGCCCAAAATTTTGTATACCCCACGTCTTTTTAAGGCCATATGGGCCCCTAGATCTCTCTCCACTACAACATCCACCTCTTCATGCTCTCTTTCTCTTCACTCTAACACCATCCTATAAGATTCAAACCATTTTTTGAGCTAGAAACACTTAAAAAACCTTATCCACACATATGTACACGAGATACGATGTACACAATTGCATATAGGGTTTCATATACGCTGGTTGTTTTGAAAATAGTTGTGTATAAGTATGCGTATATGTAGCTCAATGATGTGCAGGCCGCGTACACCTTAGCTTCTAAGTTGTGCTCTAAAAAACTCAAAAAAGGAGGCCTAATTGCAAATTTTAATCCACTAGAAAGAAAGAGAGGAGCAAGATGAATTACCTGGTCCATAAGGTTGTCGATTTTGTCACTCATAGCTTGCGTAATTAATAGTTTAAATTCGAAGGCAATTTGGTCCAAAATGCACTATTTGAGTAAAAAATACAAATGATATAGCAAAATTGTTTTTTTTTACTATTTATAAAAAACATTTACCCACTTTACATAGTTTTATACAATATTTTTGCTTAATGGAGTAATACAACAATGGATGGAGTTGGTTTTGGTTGTTTTATTAGGGATTATTGCATTTTTTTCAACACCATGTCGCCCATTCGTAACTTTGGACATGTATTTTCATCAATGAGAATATAGGATAGGTATCCAATCCATCATGAAGAATTGAATCGTCCTATGACTACAACTCATATGACTTAGGTACGAACCCATTTAATAGTGAAAGAGACCATCTATCCACAACTAGAAGTGTCGTTATCGAATGGTAGAGACATACCAAACATGGGTACAATAGTTAGATCCCTTGCTTCATTCGGTACCCATGCAGAGATGTTTGTCTATAGGATCGGGAGTCCCTTATAGATAATACATGACTTTATGTTTGAATATCATTTATTACTCATAAACATGTTGATCTATACCTAGAGGACTCCCAAAGAGTCCGATTTAAGCTCTTTTCCTTCTCTGTCGAAAAGAGAAAACATTGTCGAGTGAACTTGTCTCTTTCACACTCATAAAGTGGATTTGAAAGGACGTCTATTTGGTGCAAGTTTACCCCTTTTTCAAACCAAGTATACTAATATTATGAAAAAATCCATTTTTTGGCCTTAAGTTGTAATTGCATCTCCTTCTCTTGCTTGTAGTATTGAGCCTATTTTCGATTCTCTCTTTTGCATTATAATCCCATCACCTCAACAATTTGCATCACCAGCCAAGAAGATCCTTGTTTATATCCTTTTCAACTTGACACCCTATACCCAAGAGGAAACATTCCCCCGAGTGTCCATCTCCCGCATGCACCTCCTTGCATTGAGCATATGTATGTTCCATTGTTGGAACTAGTTTCTTACTCATGACACTTGTTTCCTCCTCTATATCATAACATTCATTTGAATATGAAAAAACAAAAAAACACAAGCAGGGAAACAATATTATATTATATTAGTAGCAATCATGTCGCCTTTGAACAGAGCACAAATTTTTTGAGTCCACTTGTCATCAAAATTTTGGTTTTAGCATGACCTTAGGAAGCCGAGCTTGTTACATGGAGTTTTCTCCCCCGAATGGTTAATCTTATAGTCCCTATGGAGAGTTTGATTGATGCCTCCTACATCTCAAATTTTCATCATTGATTCTATGCTTCCAGAGTCTTCCATATGTCGCATGCTCTCGTTCAAAGGATTTCTATCAACCTGTGTCATCCATTCCTAAGAACTCTTGACTTTGCATGTCGGCCATACCCTCAATACATCTCATAATTACATGAAACTGTAGTTTTATCATGCACCCTGGTTCTACTTTCATCATTGGTAGGTAACCCAAAACCTAGCATTCGACATATCACCATTGGTCGTTGACTGGGTGGTTTCCCTTATGTTCAACGACAAGAAATCTATTCAAACATCGGGATTCATGCAGTGTCTTGGATTCCATTAGAATTATTGGTGGTTTCCTCTCCTTTGTCAACAATTTTCCTTATTGGATGTTATTCAAAGGGTCTTTTTCATGTACCTCTTGCATCTGGCACATGTGAAAGACGCACAGTGTCATTATTTTGTGACCATGTTCTTCATCTGATTTCCTCCAATTCATCAAGATCCTACTTTGTACCTCATGATGAATGATGAGAGATTCCTTAATGCTCTACTTTCAGTGGGTCTCCTTCCATCGACTTCAGCCCATCTATTCTAGAAACGATACCTAGAGTCCTATGAGTACCTAGAGGATTGTAGTCATTAGTGGTAGGTTCTCCCTCCATCGGAAGTTGGGAATACATCAATGTCTCATGATCGATGGACTCTTCAAGTATTGTACCCCGTGTTATCACCCTATAAGTTATAAGATCAACTAGTGACTGGGAGATTATCTGTCTCTAGTGTTTTTGTTGACAAATGATTTTTCATTCTGCAAATAATTTGAAAAAGAAAAGAAAAGAAAAAGAAAAGAAAGGAAAAAGGAAAAAGAAAGAAAAGAAAAGAAAAAGAAAGAAAGAAAGAAAAGAAGGCATAAAAGAATTTCAATAAAAGCCCCATGCAATAATAGTAACTTGGTCCATACCTTTCAAGCATGGCCAAGTTCTTTTTAAATTTGATGTTGATAGGGTAGTAAATGAATTTGGCTAAACAGTTTAATCTAGCCAAAGTGTCTAGGTTATATTAGCGAATAAATCTGGCCAGACTGTCTAATCTTGGTCAGATAGTCCCAGGGTAGAGTAAATTCTTAAACCAATAGTCTAATATGGGTTAATTATCATAGGAAGCTAGGTTAGAATTAGTCTAGTTGTTTTATTTCAATAAAAACCAGTTTGATGACCAATGTTGCACCAAGATTGGGATGCCTAAAAGGTTGTTCGATTAACCCCTTGGTGGTGTAGACATGCAAAATTTTGGAGAAAACCCATAAAATGCATTTATCCTAAGTTTTCCCGGGCGCATGTGTTTTCCGCTCCTCACTTATGCTCCAATCATGTATCAAGGGTCCAGATAATCGCGCCCAGATCTACGGTGGACAGATCATTCCAGACCCCCCCGACTATTCTGCTTTTAACTTGGGGGGGTCCGGAATCAATGATAAGACTCGCGCGCATCTGGATGGCTCAGGATCGAGTGCTCAAATCTACGGTAAGCGTTGGATTTTGGACCCCCCCATCCATTTTGCCTTTAATGGAGGGGGGAGGGGTCTGGAATGAGTGATAATGAGCGTGCAAATATATGCGGCTCAGAAGCAAACACGCAGATCAATGACCCAAAATGGATTTCGGACCCCCCCGGATGATCTTCTTTTAAGCGAGGGGGGGGGTCCGAAATGGAGTCTTTCCTCTAGCGGGTCCCTTTCTATATGTGGCATCATTTCAATGGTCCCAAGTTCCATCACCGCCTGCTATCTGACTTACCATCGTCACCTTTGGACGTCACCTTCCACCTTTCCCAAAATGATCATGTCCCATAACTGTTGTCAGTCATTCCCCCCCATTCGCTCATGGCAAGCCCCTTACTATGACTTTTACCTCCAATCGATAGCCTCCATGTCACCCATCTGTATCCCTCAGTCACAGTCACCCACCCTCTCACCCTTAAATGATCCACTGGCCATTTATTACTGGATAACCTATCCGTTATCCAGCTGACCTGTCTCCTCTGCCCAACCAACCCCAGTTTAATTAAAACTACAGTTATTCCCCTTAATTTCGCTATTCACCCATCGCACCAGAAAAATTCACCATTTAATCCTCTGTTACAGTCAGTTGCCCTCATCCACAGTCAGTCGCCCCCACTAACGTTGTGTTTTATTGTAGGTACTGTTGTAGAAATGGCGCCAAAATCCAAACAAGCAGAAGGAGAGGAGAATCTGTTTCTCCCGCCTCCTGTCAACCTAGACAGGATCCCACTGGTCGACAAAGACCAATTAATCGCGGATACTAAATGTGATTTTGATTTCTCAGAACTCCAGTCCTAGCTCAGGGAAGTTTTCCTGGACCAGAGTGATGAAATTGGACTCTGGGAGTCCAATTTACCCCTCTACCTCTTCCCTCAGATCCACCATTTTCCCAAGTTTTCTCTCAAGTGTCAATCTCACTATATTCCCAAACAAAGAGTTGTCATCTCCTTGTCTAGAGAGATCTTGTTCCTCATCACACCCAAATCCATAGACCAGATGATGCAAATTCTTCGAGCCGACTCTACATCTCCCTTCAATCTGGAAATACTTACAGAATTATACCAGAAAATGATCTTCCCCCAAAGAGCTCAACTATTCAAGCTCTTCCTTCCCCCATCCACTCAATTTCCCTCCACAAATCCTCCTTATCCGTCTTCCATGTTCTCCACTAAGGGAAACCAGGTCATATCATCCCTTTGTTCTTTGTTATGATACTATTTTGACTAGTGGGTAGATGAACCCATTCTGGGTTTTCTATCCATCTTCTCTACCGACGAAAATCCCACCACCCAATTTGATTTTAGCACATTCTTGGCAGACAATATTCACGAACAGTTCATGAATTTCGACATGGAAGGCATGTTTAGATACTCATCAGTACTAGAATAGTTATTCGTCTTCTTCCAGGCGGATAAATTTGGCTTTTCCATGTAGAATATGGATGGAGATGGTAAACCTCAGGCAGTCACAGCATGGACCTCATTGCTAAAGCACAACTCCACTGATTTCAATTTCAAGGAGTTCATCGACCAATTCTACCACCCTGTGGTAAGTATGTTAGGTGGAAGGCCTGAGCCTCAGATAAACAATGAAGTTCAAAGGATCCTGCATCTCTCAGACAACACAAAGACCATGGATTGGTACTTGTATAAAGATTACACTGAGATCAGAGTATACGGGTGCGAGTTGGCACCGTATAAGCTACCCAAGTATTTGCCTGTTAGAATTTTTTCTCTAGAATATATAAGGTAGATAATAAATTCCTATGATATCCACTTCGTGTCATTGAAGAAAAAGCAACAGCTAAGAATCAAGGGGCAGATTGGCTTCTTCATCTGCAATAATCGTGGCACTGGGGAAGAAGAAGATAGGATGCTGAGGGAGATGAAGTTATTCATGAGTTTCCCATGGAATTATGATCCATGTGGGATCATCTCAGAGATGAGGGTGAAGAACAAAAGCATCCCTTATGTTCATGTGTCTAGGCCTGAAATTGAAAAGTTTGCAAATCAGACAGCCTGGGAGCCCAACACATTGGTCGAAGTACAACAGCAGGATCCCCCAGCCACTGTATCTCAAACAGCCATGCCACAGGTCCCAAAGGAAAAAATGCCTCGACAAGATTTATCTCCGCCTGTCACGGAGGTATCGTCCGAAGAGTTCCAGCTGCATACTAAGAGGCCCAAGACAATTTCAGTTCTGGGCCCGACTAGAGAAAAAGAATGTTGGCAAATATGTAATAGACAGCGAATGGCATGAGTAGAGGAAGAATGTACAGAGGATTTTTAGCATATTTACAGGCAGTGTATACTTTTCATTGATGGAAAGTACAGTAGTGGTTATGGCTTGAGTAGTATACTTGTCATTGATGGCAAGTACAGTAGTGGTGATGGCTTGAGTACAACAACGATGATCAGCGAAGCAGTGATAATTACGGAAGAGCATCAACTATGTTCGTTAGATCTCTTTATGAATTCCCAATGGCCGTCAGATCTGAATGAAGACAAGAAGAGCTCACTGAAAAGGAGTACATATCTCAGATGTTAGATCCAAGTGCAGGACCTGACCATCACTGGATCAAGAAGAACCTCCACGTTCTTTAAAGTGCAAGGAGAAGTGAGCGCAATCTCAATAGGAAAAATCGCGACTTCATCTGAGCCGTCATATCAAGATTGATTTTGGACCGTTGATCCGACTCCCTGTCAGAGTTTCGGGAATTGAGAGTTGGAGATGTCAAAGAATATTGACATCAAGAATCCCAAAATCGCGATGTGTGAAATCCCGACTGAATCTGAACCGTCAGATCAAGATGTGATCTAGATCGTCAACTCAACTCACATCAGCAGACCACGTCAGCTAGGAACACGTGGCACAACCAGGTGATGACAAGTGTCAGACCGATTCAACATGCCAAGCACATGTAAGTCACAAATCAGGGTGACATGTGGCAGTTATTTAACACATGTGACGTCAGCAGACTTACACCATGTTGGAGTTTCGAGGATCGCGTGTTGGAAATGTCAAAGAAACAATGCAACAGGAATCCCGATTTCGCGATATACAAAATTGTGACTTAAATCGCAGCCGTTGAATCAAGATCAAATCTAGACTGTTGATTCCATTCCTTGTTGGAGTTTCGGGGATTGAGAGTTGGACATGTCAAATATTCTTGACATCAGGAATCCGAATATCGCGATATGTGAAATCGCAATGTAATATGAACCGTCAGATCAAGATATGATCTGAACCGTTGATCTGACTTATTTACGGAGTGTCGAGGATTGGGAATTTGAAGTGACAAAAACACCGAACATCCAGAGTGTTGAAATCACGATGAGTGAAATCCTGACTTGATCTGAACCGTTAGATCTAGATATGATCTAGATCGTTGATCCGACTGCTTTACGGAATTTGGTGGATCGGGATTTGTAAATGACAAGAACATTGAACATAAGAAATGTCGAAACTTGATTTAAAGGAAAGATTAATAAAGTTCATCCAATGGTGTGGATAAATTGGAATAAGATCGGAAGGTTATTGTTCTCTCTCACAGTAAACCCCTCAGTTACGAATCTATTAGTGAAACAGACTCATGATTTCAAATCAGTTAGTGTTTCAGTTGGCATTTTAGTTGCTCGGACAGTTGTCTTTGTTTTGCCTAAGGAGTTGGGAAGTTGAACCATCGTGTAGTTGTGTATAAAATAAAATGAGACAAACTATGTAGGGTTGGTTGTTCCGGATGAAAAAGAATGAAACTGTAAGAAAGGGAAAAGGAGAGGATGGGCTGTATGAAATTGAGCATATGTGCAAAGTGAAATCAAAGGCAGAGAAGAATAATAGAGAAAGGTGAAGCAGAGCATAATGACAGAAAAATTTGATGCAGAGCAGACCTACTAAATAGACAGAGGAAGAGAAGAATTGCATAACAGTTTGTAGAAGATCAGACTTACAGAACAGAGAAAGAGTGGTAAGAATTTATTTATCTATGTAGTTGTATGTGTATTCATTCCTTAATACTTTAGGGTGCTTGGGAGGTGCTTGGGAGGACTGTTGTCCTTAGAGGTTCAAGTGGGAGCTTGAACACAGGAAGATGTAGCTTCCATCCGGTTACATCCAGAGAAACCAGAGTGGAAGGGTGGTGCAAGGGAGAACAAGTGTTCTTTGTTATGCAGGTTGTAGCCTGTGTAATTGGAAGTTGGTGCTTCCATCTAGCTGGTGCTGGAACATATAGGGAGTTGGTGCTTCCTTCTAGTGGGTGCTATAAAAACCAGAGAGTTGGTGCTCTCAAACAAGTTGCAGCTTGTAAAACAGAGGTAGCAGCCTCACATTGAGTTGGTGCTCAATTGTAGATGATGTATAGAACTTAAAAGACTGCCTATCATTTTGAAGAAGAAGAGGTTTTCTCCCTTTATGGGTTTCCTCGTGAAAATCTGTCTCTCTGTATAATTTATGCGTGACTGATGCTCTTTACTTTTACTGTCCATATGTTGTATACTGTTGATGATCACTTGAATAAAAGATTAATAATATTTTAATAGACTTAAAATTGTTTAAGCTCAATTACAACT
>JZKD02S1644477.1:646216-657817 GCA_000966675.3 Picea glauca
GCAGTTCCTAGATTTAGGAAATTTGTTAAGTTAGTTAGGCTAAAAATAGATTTAGCACGTCCTGGTCATTAATGATAGGATCATTTGTAATTTGAGTTATAAATACTTCACCTTTCGAAGTATTGAGGGTTATTGATCTTCACACCCTGATGCTATCAAACTGTAATACTTTTGAAGAGATCTTCCATTAATAAAAAGGAGGCACTTTTATAGGATTCTTGCGTGTATTCACTGGTAATGTTTTTCTCTGTAAGTTGAATGTTATTCACCTTTTGTTATCATATTGTTTTTTGAAATCTAATCTTTAAGAGTAACGAATGTTGCAGGATTTATCTCATATACCCTGTATCTGACTCGAAATATTTTAGGGTTTTATCCTCTGGTGTTTTCAATAAAGAAATTCTTAACTGCTTCTTTATTGAAAGTATATTTCTCATCTTTTCTTCTATTCATCATTTATGCTATTAAAGAATCGAGTGATTACATTATCTTGCCCTGTGAAAGTTTTTCCTTTATGTTTCTGGTTCAGGATTTCATATTTTATTAAAACACAGACCCCATATCCCAATGGATGTGTAGACTGTCTCAACCAATTCGAAAAAACACTTTGACAACAACACCGACCTATTTCTTTACCTAGCCTAATATTTAAAATTGGAAAACATAGCTAAATCATATAGAGAGATCCCTCTCTGAAGTTGGAAGGGCTAGATCCCAACTTCAAAAGTGGTTGGATAAAGTTACCTTAGTAGATTTCTTCTGCTGTCAACCTGTAGGGAATTTACCAAGTGCTAACATAGTGGCAACCCCACTGGGGACAGAACATAAAAATTTATAATTTCATGTTTTCTTTCCCCTAAAAGGAAAGTTTGTTCCTGGAATATTGAAAATTTGAGAAGAAAGTAATGTTTAGAGGTTGATTAAAATTTGTACATATTATTTTCGGACTCATAAAACTAAAAAGTATATATATATATATATATAATCAAAAAGAAATCTGGCTCCTAAGAAAGTTTATACTTGATCTCATCCAGACCCAGAACCTACGATAGTGACAGATAACCTAGAACAGTTACTCAGGAAAAACACCATAGCTGAAAGCACAGTGAGTCATACTCCCTTGCCTAAGTCCCTTTCCTTTTCAGGGGAACCCATTACCTTCCAAAACCCTGACTTTGACACCTTTTCCCAACAAATCCTGATTAGAACACGGTCCGATAGTTTTGTGACTGGAATCATTTTCGACCCAACCGTTTTGCAACCCAGAACTCTTGAAGTTTTGTCTCCTACTGCTAAACCGCAAATCACTCCTGCAGTGCTATCCAGTCCCTCCTCGTCCTCGTCTTCATTCATTACCTCACCGATCGTTCAGTCTGTTATCCCACCTCCTCCACACATCATGGCATCTCGATATGCTCCCTTGGTGTTGGCTTTGCCTCTTCATTCCATGCCCCAAGACTATCAAACGAGACTCCCACAGTTCGATGCAATAGGACCTTTGAGTGCACAACAACACGTATATAAAATGAATGATTACTATGATCTGCATGAAGTTGATGAGGCTGACGTTCAAATGAGATTGTTTGCTCAAAATTTGACAGGTGACATTAAAAAATGGTACAAAGGGTTGCGTACCGCCTCAGTCCTTGACCTTGCCGCATTCCAAAGAAGTTTTCTAGACAGATGGGAGGTAAAGAAAAACCCTCTTCAAATTTTGTCAGAATACGAAAATATCAAAGGAAATCAAGGTGAGATAGTGCAAGATTACTGCACTCATTTCAACAACCTATATAACGCAATCCCAGTTGAAATCAAACCTCCACAGGGTTTGGCATTGATAAAATTCCCTGATGGTTTTGACGCTGACATGTCATACCAACTAAGGGAAAGAAATTCTACCACCTTGGAAGACATGCAGAAAAGTGAAATAAGTGTGGAGGCCAATTTGTTGGAAAAAAGGGCATGTCAGAGGTCAAAGAGGAGAGTCACAATTAAAGAAGAACCTTCCACATCAATATCAAATTCCAAATTGGATTCTTTGGCTAGAGCAATGGAAAGAATGATGGGAAGACTTATTGTGTTAGACAAAAATCCTCCAAGAGAGAATCCACCATCTCCTCAGGTTCGGAACCCTAACTTTAGGAGAAACCCTCCTCAAATCAGACAGAGAGATCCTAGGGTTCAAAGAGAGCAGAGAGGTCCACATCAGCAGATCAGACCTCCCCTACAAGAAAATTATGCTGATGAAGGGGAGGAAGTAATCAAAGAACTGGAGGATACTTACATAAATCTCATGGGCATTCACGATAACAAAGCTATTTTCCTTACCCAAGAAGAGCAAGAACTTCTTCTTCGCAATCAAACAAAAGTAAGTGAAGAAGCTGAAAATGAAGAATAGCAGGCATTCGAAAATGCCATTTTGGAGGTACACTGGCAATATAATCTGCGGAGTAAAAGGAAAGAAGGGAGTTCCCCAAAAAAGATGATTGAAACAAACAAGCTAGTCAAAACCAAGAAGGCCTCTGAGCCATCTGTTGAGAAGATTCCTGAGAAGAGTACTGTCGAAGTTCCTGTGAAGAAAAACCTTATTATTCTGAAAAGATCATCACAGCGTTTCACCTACTACTCCACCCAGTACTTCTAGCCAAAAGAGTGTGGTGGAAAGACCAGAATTGATGAGCCAAAGAAAATCTCCTACACCTTTCATCCTTGAGGGGGAATTGGCCAAAGTAAAAATTCCCATCCCACTTTCTGAGTTGATGAACAAAGACGTTTATCGTTCACAGGTGATTAAAGCACTGACCATTGAACCTGACATAGGCATGAAGGCCTTAACCATTGGATCAAAAAATCATTCAGACATTGTGAACCTTACTGATGATCAACCCGAACTTCTTTTCGGACCTGAAGTAGACGGTCTAGATGATACTGGTGATGTCGCTCCTTTTTACATCAGTCTAAACATACATGACCTGATCTTGCATAATGCTATGCTGGATTCGGGTGCTTCCCACAATCTGATGCCTAAAGCAGTAATGGAGAAACTGGGACTGGAGGTCACCAGACCTTACAAGGATTTACACTCATTTGACTCCAATAAAGTTAGATGTATTGGTTTGATCAAGGACCTATGCATCACCTTGGTTTAGATTCCTATGAAGAGAATGGTAATGGATGTGGTAGTTGCAGACATCCCTCCGAAGTATGGAATGTTTCTATCCCGGTCTTGGGGGGCTATGTTGAGAGGAACCTTACAGCTAGATATGTCTTATGCCACTATCCCAGTGTTCGTTCAACAAAGAAGGATATACAGAGAAACATTGATGAAGTACATGGTCAGTAGCCAAGAAAAGCTACACAACTATCCTCTTTACTCGATGCATTCCGATCTGGATTCTTTTATCTTGTACAATGATGGTGACACAGGAGAACAAGATACTCAGCTGGCAGAAGATACATCTAGTCAAGATGAAGGCCAAGAAATTGTTGAGGTAGCAAAAATGAAAAACGTGATAACTAAAGAGTTACCCGCTGATTTCCAGAGCATGGATTTTGATGGAGCGGTGAGAAAAAAAGGATCTGTAGCAGGAGTCTGGCTGCATAATCACAGAAACAGGTATTCAGAGAACCATTCTTACAAATTAAATTTCCAATGCACTAACAATATTGCCGAGTATGAAGCCTTGATGCTCGGTGTAAAGCTTTTTAAAAGAGTTGGTGCTAAATAGATAATGGTAAGAGGTGATTTTTAGTTGATAATCAAGCATACCAAAGTTGAGTATGCTATGAAACACCCACGTCTTAGAGCTTATAGGAATGTTGTTCTTGATGCCCTTAGATGTTTTACTGAAGTTGACTTGCAGGTAATGCCGAGGGGACAAAACATTATGGCGGATGGATTGGCTATGTCAGCAGCCACATCTAAGATTCCTTTCCGCTCGACTCGCCCATACACTGTGGAGGTGAAATGTAGATCAACCGTTCCCGATAATATCAGGTACTAGCAAGTGTTTGGTAATGATGATCAAATCAAAGAATTTCTCCAGTGTAAAAATGATTTTGAATGTACAAATATAGACTTTGAGAATGAAGATGAAAATGTAAATAGATCCAATTTTGAAATTGATAGTGTAAATAGCGTAGATTCAGGAGAATTAGGCGATGATGAGATGGAGGCCGATGTTTTACATTTGAAAAGAAATGTTTTTCCTAGAGGTCTAGTTCCTTTAGAGGACTTGTTTGATTTTAACGACGTAGCCAAAAAATCGAAAATTGAAGCTAATGGACAAGAGGTAGAAGACTGTAATATAGGGACCGAAGAAAAACCCAGGATAGTCAAATTGTCTAGATCATTACCTCCTGATAAAAAACTCAAATACATTGAGTTGTTCAAAGAATATTCAGATGTCTTTGCCTGGGGTTATGAGGATTTGAAAGCTTATGATACTAGCATCATACAACACAGGATTCCAATAAAGGAAGACCAAAAACCATTTAGATAGAAACTTAGGAGGATAAATCCCAAGTTGTTCCCTCTGATAGAAAAGGAAATCAAAAAAATGTACGATGCCAAAATCATAGTCCCGTTGTGTTTTTCCAAATGGGTCTCTAATTTGGTCCCTACACGTAAGAAATCTGGGGAAATCAAACTTTGCATCGATTTCCAAAATCTGAATAAGGTCTCCCTGAAGGATAATTACCCCTTGCCAAAAATGGACCACATCCTTCAAAGGGTAGTCGAATCCAGTCGAATATCTTTGCTGGACAATTTCTCTGGTTACAATCAGGTCCTATTTCACTCGGAAGACCAAGACAAAACCACTTTCACCACACCATGGGGCACTTTCATGTCTGTGAAAATTCCTTTTGGTTTGATGAACGTTGGAGCCACTTTCCAGAGAAATGGATATTTCCTTTGTGGAAGAATCATGTAAGTTCATTGTTGTCTATTTGGATGACATAACTGTGTTTTCCCGATCTGATGACGAACACCTGCGACACCTCAGACGAGTCTTCGAGAAATGTAGAAGGTTTGGGATTTCTTTAAATCCTAAGAAAATCCTTTTCGGGCTAGAGGAAGGCAAACTTCTAGGACACATCATCTCCAAGGATGGAATCAAAATAGACCCCAGCAGGATCGAGGCCATACAAAAATTAGAACACCCAAGAAACCTTAAAGAACTACAGTCTTTTATCGGGAGAATAAAATTTCTACGAAGATTCATTCTTAATCTGGCTGAGATCCTTAGAAACATTACAAATATGCTAAAAAAGGATGTGAAAATAAAATGGGACTCTGATTCTAGACAGTCTTTTGAACAAGTCAAACGAGCACTCACAGAGGCCCCTGTCTTAATCAGTCCCGATTTTACCAAATATTTCTATCTTTTTTCTTTCGCTTCCGAACACACTATAGCAGCAGTATTACTACAAAATAACAGTGAAGGGTATGAACAGCCCACAACTTTCTTTAGTAAAACATTGAGAGACGTTGCTCTGAATTACAAGATAATGGAGAAAGATATAAAAGATTTTAGGGTCTACATTCTCCATTCTCATACCATTGCATATGTTCCGAATGCGATAGTGAAAGACATTTTGACCCAGGACAACCCAGATGGGAGAAGGGGAAAATGGATTGCTATCATTTTAGAATACGATATAGAGATTAAGCCAACAAAACTAATCAAGGGTCAAGGCCTAGAAAAATTAATGGCTGAATCAAATTTCCATGCTCTTGACATTAATTTTTTAGCTGTAGCAGATGAATAGGGCGAGATGGTAACTCCAACCGTGAGAGAGGTATTTATCAACTCTCCATGGTACGCAGACTTTATATTCGTTTTGCAAAATTTACAAGCTCCCCCTGGTTTGACTAATACTAAAGCTAGATTTTTAAAGTTGAAAGCCTTAAAATTCTGTATTCTAGAAGGCAATTTGTATTGGAAAGATCCTGGAGGCATTCTTTTAAATTGTTTATTGAAAGATGAAGCTGACAACGTGTTACAAGAATTTCATGCAGGAGAATGTGGTGGCCATCTGAAATGGAAGGTCACAACCAACAAAATACTCAGAGCTGGATTCTATTGGCCCACCCTATTCGTCGATGTACATCATAAAGTGACTGCATGTCATCAATGTCAATTGTTTGAAGGCAAAAGGAAACTCCTCCCTCTGCCTCTGAAACTGATCTCAGTTGAAGCCCCTTTCCAGCAATGAGGACTGGACTTCATTGGAGAAATACACCCCCCTTCTTCAGGCCAGAATAGGTGGATTCTCACTGCCACCAATTATTTTACCAAATGGATCGAAGAAGTACCAAGTAGGTAAGTCATTGACTCTATTATTATCAAATTCCTTGAAAATAATATCTTGTCTCGCTTTGGATGTCCTAGAAAGTTTATAACTGATAATGCAACTGTTTTTTGGTCGAAGAAGCTCATAGATTTCTACAACTAATATAACATTGGTTTGGGGCATTCCATAGCTTACTACCCTTAGGGTAATGGGCTAGTAGAATCTTCAAACAAAACCTTGGTAAATATCATTAGGAAAACGTTGCAGGAAAACAAGAAATGTTGGCATAACAAGTTGGTGTTCTCATTGTGGGCTGACAGACTGACCACCAAAAGGTCAATTGGTATGTCACATTACCAGCTGGTCTATGGCACAGAGGCAATTTTCCCCACTTCTTTAGGAGTCCCTATCATGAAGTTTCTTCAATATGTACAAGCCGAGCCAAATGAATCACAGAGAAGGATCAACTAGATGATCCATTTACAACAATATAGGGAAGAAGTTTTCAACAAGACTCAGGTAATCCAAGAAAACATCAAGAAGATCTTTGACAAACGAACCAAGGAAGATGATTTTGAGCTAGGAGATTTAGTGCTGAGATGGGACGCCATAAATGAAGACAAGGGAAAGCATGGAAAATTTGACAGTCTATGGATAGGACCATACATGATCCAAGCTTTCAGGGGAAACAATGCTTTCTTGCTAAACAACGTTGAATCAGGGATGATTTTAGGGGCTAAATTTCGCTCATGGGCTAATTTTCTATGGTTTTCCAAAAACAAGATTCGCTATTTTAAAAATGATTCACCCAAATTCTATAGGATAAAATTATTTTACCTTAAAAATCGCCAAAATTTTATAAAAACTATATAAAATCCTTAGAAATTTAAATATTTTTACAAAAATATCGCCAATCATTTATAGTTGGCATATGAAGGATTAAAAATATTCGCCAAGGTTTCTACATTTAAAAATAAATTTCCATCCTTAAAATCATCCCTGACGTTGATGGGAAAGATCTGCCAGGAGGACCTGTAAATGGCAGAATGCTGAAACATTATGTGCCACCTCAGTAGAGATTCGAGTTTTCACTTTCCATTGTACATACCATATTTATTTTTATTTTTTGCCTGCATCTTCTGAGTGAAGAACATTAGTCAGTTGGTTAAAGCCCAAAGAGAAGGCCTTAAGCTGCTGACCACTGTTCTTCCCATTTTTTAGAATAAAGCGAATCAATCAACGAAGGCTACTAGGCAGAAGCTTTTAGAATGGCAGGAACCAAGATTCTTGGCACTTCATAGGGCAAGTACCATCCCCAGGTGGAGCCATTGTTATCACCCTATAAGTTATAGGATCAACTGGTGACTGGGAGATTATTTGTTTCTAGAGTTTTTGTTGACAAATGATTTTTCATTCTGCAAAAAAATTGAAAAAGAAAAGAAAAGAAAAAGAAAAAAAGAAAGAAAAAAAAAGAAAAAGAAAAGAAAAGAAAAAGGAAAAAGAAAGAAAAGAAACGAAAAAGAAAGAAAGAAAGAAAAGAGGGCATAAAAGAATTTCAATAAAAGCCCCATGCAATAACAGTAACTTGGTCCATACCTTTCAAGCATGGCCAAGTTCTTTTTAAATTTGATGTCAATAGGGTAGTGAATGAATTTGGCTAAAGAGTTTAATCTTAGCCAAAGTGTCTAGGTTAGATTAGTGAATAAATCTGGCTAGACTGTCTAATCTTGGTCAGATAGCCCCAAGGTAGAGTAAATTCTTAACCCAACAGTCTAATCTGGGTTAATTGTCATAGGAAGCTAGGTTAGAATTAGTCTAGTTGTTTTATTTCAATAAAAACCAGTTTGATGATCAATGTTGCACCAGGATTGGGATGCCTAAAAGGTTGTTCGATTAACCCCTTGGTGGTTTAGACATGAAAATGTTTGGAGAAAACCCATAAAATGCATTTATCCTAAGTTTTCCCGGGCGCATGTGTTTTCCGCTCCTCACTTATGCTCTGATCATGTATCAAGGTTCCAGATGATCGCACCTAGATCTACGGTGGAAAGATCATTCTGGACCCCCCGGACTGTTCTGCTTTTAACTTGGGGGGGGGAGGGGGTCTCCGGAATCGATGACAAGACTCGCGCGCATCTGGATGGCTCAGGATCGAGCGCTCAAATCTACGGTCAGCATTGGATTCTGGACCCTCCCATCCATTCTACCTTTAATGGAGGGGAGGGTGTCCAGAATGAGTGATAAAGAGCGTGCAAAGATCTCCGGCTCAAAATCAGGCGAACAGATCAACGACCCAAAATGGATTTCGGACCCCCCCGGATGATCTTCTTTTAACCGAGGGGGGGGGTCTGGAATTGAATCTTTCCTCTAGTGGTTCCCTTTCTATGCATGGCATCGTTTCAATGGTCCCAAGTTCCATCACCACCTACTGTTTGACTTACCATCGTCACCTCTGGACATCAGCTTCCACCTTTCCCGAAATGGTCATGTCCCATAACTGTTGTCAGTCTTTCCTCCCCATTCGCTCATGGAAAGCCCCTTACTATGAATTTTACCTCTAATCGATAGCCTCCACGTCACCCATCTGTATCCCTCAGTCACCATCACCCACCATCTCACCCTCAAATGATCCGTTGGCCACTTATTAATGGATAACCTATCTGTTATCCAACTGACCTGTCTCCCGTGCCCAACCGACCCCAGTTTAATTAAAATGACTGTTATTCCCCTTACTTTCACTATTCACCCATTGCACCAGAGAAATTCACCGTTTACTCCTTTGTTATAGTCAGTTACCCTCATCCACAGTTAGTCGCCCCCACTAACGTTGTGTTTTATTGCAGGTACTGTTGCAGAAATGGTGCCAAAATCCAAACAAGAAGAAGGAGAGGAGAATCTGTTTCTCCCACCTCCTGTCAACCTGGATAGGATACCACTGGTCGACAAAGACCGATTAATCGCGGATACTAAATGCAATTTTGATTTCTCAGACCTCCAATCATGGCGCAGGAAAGTTTTCCTAGACCAGAGTGATGAAATTGGACTCTGGGAGTCCAATTTACCCCTCTACCTCTTCCCTCAGATCCACCATTTTCCTGAGTTCGCTCTCAAGTGTCAAGCTCACTATATTCCCAAACAAAGAGCCATCATCTCCTCGTCCGGAGAGATCTTGTTCCTTATCACGCCTGAATCCATAGACCAGATGATGCAAATCCCCCGAGCCGACTCTGCGTCTCCCTTCAATCTGGAAATTCTTACGGAATTATACCAGAAAATGACCTTCCCCCAAAGGGCTCAAATATTCGAGCTCTTCATTCCCCCATCTTCTCAATTTCCCTCCACAAATCCCCCTTATTCGTCTTCCATGTTCTCCACTAAGGGAAACTAGGTCATATCATCCCTTTGTGCTTTGTTAGGATACTATTCTGATCAGTGGGTAGATGAACCCATTCTGGGTTTTCTATCCATCTTCTCTACCGACGAAAAGCCCATCACCCAGTTTGATTTTAGCACATTCTTGGTAGACAATATTCACGAACAGTTCATGAATTTTAGCACGGAAGACATGTTTAGATACTCTTTGGTACTAGCATACTTGTTCATCTTCTTCCAAGTGGATAAATTTGGATTTTCCATGCAGAAGATGAATGGAGATGGTACACCTCAGGCAGTCACAGCGTGGACCTCATTGCTAAAGCACAACTCCACTGATTTCAATTTCAAGGAGTTCATCGACAAATTCTACCACCTTGTGGTAAGTATGTTAGGCGGCAGGCCCGAGCCTCGGATAAACGATGAAGTTTAGAGGATCCTGCATCTCTCGGACAACACAAAGACCAGGGATTGGTACTTGTATAAAGATTACACTGAGATCAGAGTATATGGGTGCGAGTTGGCACCGTATAAGCTACCCAACTATCTACCTTTCATAATTTTTGCTCAAGAATATATAAGGAAGAGAATAAATTCCTATGATATCCACTTTGTGTGATTGAAGAAAAAGTAGCAGCTAAGAATCAAGGGGTAGATTGGCTCCTTCATCTGTAATAATCGTGGCACTGGGGAAGAAGAAGACAGGATGTTGAGGGAGATGAATTTCTTCATGAGTTTCCCATGGCATTATGATCCATGTGGGATCATCTCAGAGATGAGGGTGAAGAACAAAAACATCCCTTATGTTCATGTGTCTAGGCTTGAAATTGAAAAGTTCGCAAATCAGAAAGCTTAGGAGCCAAACACATTGGTCGAAGTACAATAGTAGGATCCCCCGGCCATTGTATCTCAAACAGCCATGCCACAGGTCCCGAAATAAAAAAGGCCTCACCAAGATTTATCTCTGCCTGTCATGGAGGTATCGTCCAAAGAGTTCTAGAGGCATACTAAGAGGCCCAAGACAATTTCAGTTCCTGGCCTGACTGGAGAAAAAGAAGCCCCGTCTATAGCAACGACCAAGGTTGATAAGCCACCCTTCGGCTTGAGCCTCCATAAGGCCATAACCTCAACAGTGACAAAAAAATCTACAAATCCTCCATTGACCACCCAGCTAGGCAAGGAGGGCCCGAAGCTGAGTATCTTCAAGTATGAGTTGATCAAGAAAAGAAACTAGACCCTGACCAACAGTACTTGCACCCAGTTCTTGAAGTAGATGTCGACTGCAGAACATAGGTTGCTTTAGACATTCGACACCGAGAAGGGAAAAATGCATATGGAATTCCTCCAGGCACATGTACTAGATCCAAAGGTGATCACTGACTACAAGAGGGCCACCTTCGAATTCTAGACGAGGGACGTGCATCCAGTCAACCAGATGGATCTGCACTGTTAGCACTCTATAATTTGCCTAAGGCTGCTGAGGCAAACACAGAGGTAACCTCGAACCGCTTCGAGTCTTGGATCTAGCCCTCCAAGACTCAAAGAGGGATCTCTCTTTTAGATTTAACTTTGTTTGCAATGGGATTGGGTTTTAGGCTAGCTATAAAGTATAGGGTTTTGGTTTTGATTTTTAAATGGTTAGTTTGGGACAGCAAGGAGGGCCATTGGGCAAATGGGGTCTGCATTTTGAACAAGGTGATTAAATTCTCAGGTATGGACACAACTCTTTCACAAGGCAAGGTAGCAGCAATACTGGATCGTATAGAGGGTTGATGGCATCGGTTTGAGGAAGGAAACAGGTGAGGAAAAAGACAAGCAAAGGAGCACTTAAGAATCCCTAAGCTAGCCTTTTAGAAGATCAATATAAAGATTATCAGAAGCTGAAGGGCAGAGTATCTGATAATAAATTATGCCCCTCCTACTCTCCTCCTG
>JZKD02S1644477.1:669631-684545 GCA_000966675.3 Picea glauca
TATTCCATCATTTATTTGGCCTTGGAACAAGTTCCCAAATGTCATTCTTTTCTATCTGGTCTAACTCTTCATCCATAGCTTTGATCTAGAATTCATCCTTGTAGGATTCTTCAAAACTGCTTAGCCCAATAGTATATAGTAGTGTTAGATGTTTCTCTTCTAGTGAGAAGATTCTTCTCCTGGTTTCAACTCCTGCATCTTTATTTCCAATATTATATTCTGATGGATGATTTTTATGTACTCGTCTACTGGGTGTATTTGGAGTTACTTGAATATCCTATTGTTCTTTCCTTGCTTCTTTCAAATATTCTTCATGATCCTGTTCCACTGAATCTTTGCTACTTTATTTTATCTTCCATCCATGTGTCTCATAATTCCTCACATTGATTCTTTCTACTATTCTGTTGATTCTTAGATTGAAACATTTGTATGATTTCCTTTTTCTTGAGTACCCAACTAATATTCCTTTATTGACTCAAGAATCAAACTTTCTAATTATGCCATATTCTCTTTTGATGTAGCATTTTCTTCCAAAAACTTTGAAGTTCTTCACATTTGTTGGTCTTCATTTCCATAGCTTGTATAGAGTCTTATCATTGTCATTTCATAGCAACCCTCTATTCTGAATGTGAACTGTTGTATGCACTACTTGTACCTAAAAAAGATCTATCAACTTGGAATCCATTAACATGGTTCTGGCCATTTCTTATACTGTTATGTTCTTCCTTTCGACAACTCCATTTTGTTGAGGTGTACTCGCTACTGAGAATTGCCTCTTTATTCCATTCTCATTGTAGAATTCTATAAACTCCTTTATTGTAAATTCTTCTCCATTCTCTAGTCTCAAACACTTGATTTTAAACTCTGTCTCTATTTCAACCATCTCTTTGTATGTATTGAAGTTTTCGAATGCCTCTAGATTCTTATTTAAAAAGAAAACTATAGTCATTCTTATGTAATAATCAACCAATAGCATGAAATACTATTCACCTTTCAATCCCTTCATTCTTGTTGGTTCGACTAGATCAATATGTACAATCTCCATTGATTTTGTTGTGGAATACTCCTTTGACTTGAACTTTGTGTTGGTATGTTTTCCCTGTAGACTCTGTTTGCATAGAATGTTTTTTGGTTTTGATATCTCAGACATTTCCATTACAACTTTCCTTTTGCTGAATTTGACAAGATTATCAAAGTTTATGTGACCCATTCTTTTTTTCTAGTGACAAATTTCATTGTCCTTTCCTAAGAAACATATTTCATTTCCTATTTCATTTAGAACATATATGTTGCTTGGAGTTCTTACAGTTGTAGCCACCAACTTTCCTGATTCTTCTTTTCTTATCTCACACTTCCTTGTGTCAAATAAAATTATGCATCCTTGATCACACATTTGACTTACACTTAGTAGATTGTGTTTCATGTCTTCGATTGATAAAATATATTATGTTGTGGAATCCTTACTTCCAAGTTTGACTGTGACCTTTCCAATAATTCTGGTTGAGTTTTCGTACCCAAATGAATTTGATCCATATTGTTCCTTCTTCAGTGTCAAAAAATTGTCTTTATCACCTTTAATATGCTTTGAGCATCCACTATCAACATACCATCCACGTTTCTTGTGTTGAGCTTGTAGAGCAAGATTGCATTCTTCAGTGTTGAATTGCTCATGCTTTCTTATCCATATCCTTTGTGGTTCATTATTATGACTATTGATATTCTACTTTGGTTCCCTTGGAGGAACATGAAGTCTGCAATCTTTAGCCATATGTCTAAATTTTTTTCACTGGTAACATTCTACCTCATCACTCAATGATCCAAATTTGTTCCATCTTTTATTCTATGCTTCATAAGATATTATTCGATATCTATTTCTTGTATATCCCCAATCATTGTTTCTTTTCTTGGTATTGGATATGGAATTCACAAATCTGTGACCAAAATTATAACATGAATAACATGAACCAAGAAAAATTGTTTGATACCTGGGAGTGGAAGATATTCTGAATGGTGCTACTCTTATGAACCCTCCTTCTTCTTGAGGTCTTTCTATAGTTGGTTGTTGTTGATACTGACTTTTGAGTCTTCTAGGTAGTGTAGTGTCTCTGTAATATTCCTCTTGAATTTTCCTATATTATTCTTTAGAGGGACCTCTCATGACATTTCTATGGGGAAAAATCCCCCCAATCTAGATCTAGTGACTAAGCAGAGCATTGAAACCTTAAAAGATAGAAATGATTCTATTCTACTCCACATCCAACAAAAACATAATGATAGTTAAGGGAAGGGGGAGAATATCAAAATGTGTACCTTAAGTCCTTCCTTCTATCCTATATCCCTTGATGTTCCTGTCCGTTCCAAAATTGCAAGCCTCCTCCCAAAGATGGCCTGAAACAACTTCATAAAACAAGCTATAACAATGTAACATCATGTTCTACTGAGCACACTTTTATTGACTTGTTCTTTGAGGACACTTGCGTGCAAGTGATCCAGTTATGGAATATTATAATTTCGTTTATATTATGGGTTATATATGATGATGATGATGTCTTGTGACTTATTTTTATTTTGATGTATATATATTGGCGGATGTTATTGATGATTTTTCCTAAGTGTGGAGGACACATTACAGGTTATGGATGTTGATGGCATCAATGGAATTTATTGGACTCTGGATTGAGTCAGGGAGTTGATTGTATTTGTTTAAGTATTCATTTTATGCACATGGGATATATGATTGATTTTGGTACGATTTATGTATATGGACTATTGATAATGTGTTTTTCAGTGGATGTAGGCTTGACGATGCTTGTTAATATGATTCACATAAGGAGTAAAGGGGTCATGCATATAAACCATACATTGAGGGAGATGTGTGGAAGCATCCCTGTCATAGCCTACTAGAACTCATGTCGTGGCCTAAATGGTAGGTTAACGATTACCTAGTTCGAGAGGTCCATGATGTCATGAGGGTAGACTGAGACAATCGCTCATAAATATTTGTAAGGGGCATGCAATAAGGGATAATCCTTATTCCTTATAATCCCTTAGTCTCTCATAAGGTCAACTAAATGGAGTGTTTTGTTAGGGTCCTAACCCACACATAGGTAGAACAATATATTTGTATGTAATAAAGGTTAATATTAATAAGGCCTTGCAATAAAATAGAATAAGTCGAATGTAAGAAGACCTAACAGAATATTCTACTTCTAGAAGGATCTTGCTCTAGATGCTTCTTTTGATAGACATATTTAGTATAAATAGGAGTGGAGGGTATGAGAACCATAGTTTTGGATATTATTGTAATAAAGCTCTGCTTGACTGGAGGTTTCCCCCTCAAAGAGGCCTGTGAACATTGCTCTCAGAATCAAAGTGCTATTTATGTTGTTATTCTTATATCATTTGTGTTATTGTGGTGATTATTCTGGTTATATTGTTGTTAATCTGCCATTTCTAACATTTTATTTCTGTTCTGCATACTTTTTATATCTGGTATATTACAAGTGGTATCAGAGCACTTTCCTTAGCAGAAATTCTGGGTAAATTTTTTTCAGGGTAGAGACGTAATCCGGTGTCTTTAAGCCACAAAGATCTGTCGTTATGCACATAAACATGTGGTTGAGGGATTCATACACACAGGAAATACAAGTGGTTCTTAAGCGCACATCTGTTGGCCACCCTTATAACCCTTATTAGTGCCCCTTTGAGTGGTAGCACATCAGACAACACCTATGTACGGATTGGACTAGATTTCTTGAATCCCTATTTAGATAAACCGATCGATCACCTGACTTCTATAGTGCCACCCAGAACAACACTCAGGAAGATACTCTCTAGTACCTAGGTAGTCAGGTAGTATGGCTAAGGGTACAATCTATCCTCCTTAGTTAGTGCCCTAAAATATTGGGTCGAGTACTACTGTTGGACCCCGCATGTATATCAAAGAGTTATAGCACAGGGAAAACACTTGTCTGTAGAACCCTTGAATACCTAACCCATTGGGGACATAAACATAAACAAACTAAAATAGACAAGATCTATTGTTGCACAACTGTATTCGAGTTTCCAAGTAAATACACATTTCTTTCTGGTTAAGCATTTGGGCATTTCCTCTCTGCAGTATTGTTTAGACTGGAGTATAACTCCATAGGTGTAAGAAAAAAGAAAAAAGTCTGGAAATTTTTTCACCATTATTTGAGACCTATTCCATTGGATTCATCTCTTCGCCCTTATCGCATTCATCCATATCATTTTTTGGAAAACATTTTGACCCCGCCTACCCCTTTTCAGTTCCCCCATCCTCATGGCCCATACCCATATCCAAGACTTGGAAGCTCACTTCAACACCTTGCAATCTAGTCTCATCGAGACCCAACAAGAAGTGAAACAAATCAGTGCCAATGTTTTTTCCCTCAATACAACCATGTATTCCTCAACGGAGGAAATCAAGCAAGACCTCACAACCCAGTTTGAATCTGTCTTTTCAACACACTACACCAAACTGCATATCCCTACAGATAACCCTTCCTCTTCCTCACCTCCACATACTGAAGGTGACCATTCCTCTCATTCCCATAACTTTTAGAACCATCACTTTTAATGTGACCTACGCCTTTTGTGGGTGGATGTGACCAAATTTGATGGCTCAGACCCCACTGGTTGGGTAACCTAAATGGCACATTATTTCTCTTTATACGACATTACAAATGACTTGGCCAAACTCTGGTATGGTGTTCTCCATCTAGATCAAGAACATTGACAATGGTGGCAATTGAAAAAAACTTCTCGTCAAGGGTATATTGCTTGGACACACTATGTGGCAGAGCTTTATGAACACTTTGACACTAACACCAACCATTTGGGCCATTTGACAAAGTTGAAACAATCAGGAATAGTGGAAGACTTTTTAGCTGCCTTTGAGAGCTTGGATTTTCGCACAGAGGGCATGTCAGATGCCTTTTTCCAAGAATGTTTTATCAGTGGCCTCAAGGATGAGATTCGGGCCCATGTCCTCATGGCTTTGCCTTAGAGTAGGGTGGAGGCTACTAAAAGAGTTAAAGAAGCACAACATGTTGTATCTTCTCAAAATCGAAAACCCTCCTTTATCCCTTGCCCTAAACCAGTAAATCCCACTACTCCCTCCGCTCCATTAAAGATCCAAAAATTGACCAGGGCTGAAATGGCTGAACGCCAACTCAAAGGCCTTTGTTATAATTGTGATGAAAAATATTTCCCGGTCCATAAGTGTAAGGTGCAAAATTTGTTTATGGCCATCTCCAAGGATATTTCGGAAGAGGATATTGAAACTCCCCTTGTTTCTAAGTCACCTGAAACCCCCAACATAACCCCTCCTTCAGACCCTCCCGAAGTACAACCAGTTATTTCCCTCAATGCTCTCACTGGCTTCTCTGCTCCTCAAACCCTCAAGCTAATCGGTTACATCAAGCATCAGAAGGTCATCATTCTGGTTGATAATGGAAGCACCCATAATTTTATTCATCGTCGCATTTCCCAAGAAACTCATTGCTACATCCATGCCGTCAATAATTTCCAAATCATGATTTCCAACGGTGGCTCCATGAAATGTGGAGGGCGTTGTGAAAACGTGTGTCTCCAAATTTGTGACTACCACCTAAAATCTCATATGTTTTCTATAGACATGGGCAGTTGTGACATTGTGTTGGGTGTAGACTGGCTAAGATCTTTGGGTCCCATTCTCATGGATTTTAAGGAATTAACTATGCAATTTGATCAGAAGGGCCACCAATATAAGTTCCAAGGCATCACCGCCGGTTCACCTGAGATCATTAGCTCCCATCGCATGGAAAAGCTGCTCATAAAGGGTCATTCTAGTGTTATTGCTCAACTCCATGCCATCCAAGCAAGAGAAACATCCTCGGTGCCGCAAGACCTCCAAGCCATCTTTTATAAATATCAAGTAGTATTTTCCACTCCCCAGGGACTCCCTCCTTCACATGGTGTTCATGATCATTCCATTCCCCTTGTACCTAGAATCATTCCTCCCAATATCCATTTGTATCATCACCCATTTTCCCCAAAAAATGAAATTGAGAAAGTGGTCCAGGAACTCCTTAATGCAGGCATTATTCACCCTAGTATGAGCCCATACTCTTCTCTTGTAGTCATGGTCCTGAAGAAAGAAGGTTCTTAGATAATGTTTCTTGACTTCCGTGCTCTCAACAAACTTACCATTAAAGACAAATTCCCCATTCCTGTCATTGATGACCTCCTGGATGAACTGAATGGTGTTCAATTCTTTGCTAAACTTCATCTTCGTTCAAGATACCACCAAATATGTATGAAAGAGACAGACATTCCCAAGACTACCTTTAGAACTCATGAGGGCCACTATGAGTTTTTTTTCATGCCCTTTGGCTTGTGTAATGCCCCCTCGACCTTCCAAACCCTCATGAATCAGGTCTTTTGTCCTTTTCTCTGACATTTTGTCTTAGTTTTCTTTGATAATATCCTCATCTATAGCAAGACCTAGATAGAACATCTTGCTCATGTGAATCGAGTTCTCCATCTACTCTCTCAGCACTAACTTTTCCTGAAGCATTATAAATGTGCTTTTGGTTCCTCAGAAGTAGAGTACTTGGGTCATCTGGTTGGAAAGGACAACGTCAGGGTGGATCCTAAAAATATTGAAGCTATGAAATACTAGCCTCACCCAAATACTCTCAAAAGATTGTGTGGATTTATGGGCTTAACATGTCATTATCGCAAGTTTGTTAAGAATTATGAAAAAATTGCGGCACCTCTCACTACTCTCCTAAAAAAGAACTCATTCACTTGGACTCTAACTGCTACTCAAGATTTTCAAACCTTGAATATGGCCATGTGCACCACTCCAGTCCTGGCCCTTCCTGATTTCACAAAGACCTTTGTCATGGAATGTGATTCTTTAGGGAAAGGAATTGGTGTTGTCCTTATGCAAGAGGGTCGGCCTTCGGCCTTTACGAGCAAGCAACTATCTAAAAGAAATATGGGCAAATATGTCTATGAAAAGGAAATGTTGGCTATTATGCATGTCGTTGATTTGTGGCACCCTTATCTATTGGGGAAATGCCTCCAAATTAAGACAAACCATCAAAGCCTCAAGTAATTTTTGGAACAACACATTTCCTTCTCGGAAAAAAAAAAATGGGTAACTAAGATATTTGGCTATGATTATGAGATCATTTACACGAAAGGCAAAGAAAATGTGGTTGTGGATGCACTTTCCCACAAATATGAAGATGAAGGATCCCTTTTTTCTCTTTCCTTCATTGTACTAGATTGGCTCCAATCTCTTCGCTAGGAATGGCTATAAGATCCCAAAAGTTTGTAGTTGATCCAACAATTGCAGTCCAGTGCTCAATCTCCCATAGGGTACTCTTGGATTCATGATGAGATTCTCTACAAATGTCATTTGTATTTAAGTAAACAATCAAATCTTAAATCCATTGTACTTTATGAGCTTCGTGCTACACCGATAGCGAGGAACTCCGGGTTCACCAAAACCTATGATGGGGTAAAACGTTATTTTTTCTGGGATGGTATGAAACAGAACATTCGTAAGTTTGTCATCAAATGTGAGGTGTGTCAATGCAGCAAGTGAGAAACATTCAAATCTCTAGGAACACTACAACTACTCCCGATTCCACTTTCTATTTGGAAGGATATCTCTATGGATTTTATTATAGGCTTACCCAAATCAGGAAATAAATCAGTCATCATGGTGGTTGTTGATATCCTTTCCAAGTATGCTCATTTCTACGCTCTTCAACACTCGTTTATAGCATCCACAGTGGCTCAAAGTTTCATGGATTAGGTCTTCAAGCTCCATGGCATGCCACACTCTATTGTTTCTGATCACGACCCAACTTTCAAAAACAATTTTTGGCAAGAACTGTTCAAGCTACAAGGCACCCAATTGCATCTCAATACAACTTATCATCCCCAGACTGATGGTCAAACAAAATTTGTCAACAATTGTTTGGAAACATATTTGAGGTGTTTTTCCTAAAGAAAAATCAATGGGCTCAATGGTTACCCCTAGCTGAATGGTGGTAAAACACTTCATACCATACAGCTACATGCATGACTCCTTTTGAAGTAGTATATGGACAGAAGCCACCTTCAGTTCTCTCATACTTACCTGGTGTCTCGAACATCTAGGCAGTTGACCAAACACTTACAGTTCAAGAACCTATTCTCTATACCCTCAAAGAGAATTTTCTCATGGCACAAAATTGCATGAAGCAACAAGCAGATCAAGGTTTCTCTGAACATCAATTTCAAGAAGGGGATTAGGCATTTCTTCGCCTGCAACCTTACAAGCAAAATTCCCTCAAGGTCGAGCATTTTCATAAGATAGCAACCAAATTTTATGGTCCTTATATAGTTCTCAAGCGTGTGGGATAGGTGGCCTATCATTTAGTTTTGCTTAGTCATTCGAAGCTACATCCTGTTTTTCATGCTTCCTGCTTAAACAAGGTGATCAGAACTAAGTGCCAAATTCAAACCAACCTTCCCAAGTTAGCCGAAGAAGGATCCATTTGGCTACAACCACAAGAAGTTTTGGACCAACATGAGCATCCCCTGTGTCAGAGAACCATCAAGGAAGTGTTAATCCAGGGGAAAGATACAACTCAAACAGATGCCACTTGGGAACCAACTACCATTCTGCAGCAATTTCCACATCTCAAGCCTTGAGGAAAAGGATGTTTTTAAAGGGGAGGACATGTTAGGGTCCTCACCCACACATAGGTAGAACAATTTTTGGCCCTGGGTTATGGAAGGAAGCGAAGAATGAGGAAGAAAAGGGAAAAAATGAGCTTCGCAGAAGACACAGTGGTTGTCACTGGGTCGAAGTGAGAAAAAGAGCAGAGAACATGGAGAGAAGTGTAGAAAATAAAGTTGTTGAATGAGGAGATCAAGGATGATAGATCAGCAAGAAGGATGGATCGAGAATGACTAAGGAAGTGGAAAAATACAACATTAAATGCCTTGGAGCACCACAAGATGGAGAAGGAAAGACAGGCTAGAAAAGCTAGGAAAGAATGGGTCAAGTTGACCTAGGGTTATAGACACCTAAGGTTTTGGTAATTAGGGTTTTGACACCTAGGTTTCGACCTAAGGCTGTTAGTGAGGGATTGTAATGTATAAATAGAGGTCAAGAGGACCTAGGTCGGGGCGGTACTATGGTTGAGCCTTGTTGTCGATTATTGTTCATTGGGAGAATATTGTATTAGGGGTGAGAGAAGTGCTGAGAGAGAGAGCCTTTCGGTATTGTAAGATATTCAGCTAGGTGCGAAGATCGAGTCTTGCAGTTGGGTGCACAGGGAGGGAGAGAGGAAGAGAGACGGAGAGAGAGGATCTGTTGGCCAAGAGAACAGATCGTAACTGTAAGATTTATCTTACTATATCATAAGCACAGTTCTGTCGACGTAGCCCTAGAGAGAGGTTGAAACACATACATCTGTTCTTGTGTGTGTGATTGATGGTTTGATATCTGTTGTTGTTATAATGTTATCTGCATCATTGTATTAGATCAGATCTATAGCTGTGAAGGATATATCTATCTAGTTGAATGGTAGATGCATGTTATGTTGTTTTTGTAATAAGAACCACTTGATATTCCCCTGGTTGTAGACATCTCTCTCCTACAACCCCCTCATAGCTGCTTCGAGTGAGACTGCATATGCTTCACAGGTGCTACCAAAAAGGCCAGTAGCTAGGGCTTGCTAGTGTGCTTTTGGAGCTGAACCCTGGGTCTTCCCATGTGCCAACAAATGGTTCCATTGTCAGGACTTGAATCTTTTTAGGGGAATGTCAAGGTGGTTCCCTTCGAAGACAAAGATTCAAAAGTGGGTTGAGGATCAAGAGAAGGACTTCACTGAAGCCGAGAACAAGAACCCTAAGATAAGCACTGAAGATTGGCTACAAAGATACATCTTCAACGACATTCACAAGATCTTCTTTGCAGGAATCCATCAGGAGCTACATGAGTGGTTGGCTAGGTTAGCTAACACACAGTTTGAAATCATATCTAGAACCCCTGTGGTTTGGACACCAGCATTGATCTAGAAGGTCAAGGGAGTTGAAAACACTGTATTCAGAGAAGTAGATCAATGGTTTGATAGTACCATCATAGGATATATAACTGAGCTTGTTGTTGAGAGAACATAATCGTATAGTCAAGCCAAGAGATAAATTTTCAAGGGACCCAGAGGAAAATTTTTTCACTTCCTGAAGCTAAGAATCAAGATTCTCTTGCATGAAAACCACATCTTGAAGATACAGTAGATTGATCAGACCTAAAAGGGATAATGTTCAAGATCTCGAACAACAACAACGACACAGAAGGGCATACACATAGTGGGAAAGTATTCCGAGGATTTCACCTTGAGAATTTGTTTAGGCAAAACTGCGGAGAAGAAGTTTTCTATAGTGGAGAAGAGGTAGATATAACTGACAAAGAGCATCCAGATCCCACCTGAACAACAGAAGGGGAAGCTGAAGAACTGCGCCAAAGAGAGCTAGAAATCTCAGGAACTTCACGAACTACTGAAGTAAGTAACATTAATCCTCTTGTTGTCCCAAAAATAATTAGCAGTAAGAATAGTCAGAACCACCAGACTCTTCAGAGTACTATTACCAGTAGCCCTCCATCTAATCAGACAAGAACCCTAGTCATCTTTATGGTAGATGAAATGAGACTCCCTATCTTTAGAGGAGATAAATCTGAAGATCCAGATGAGCATTGGTTTTTATGTGAGGTTGTATGGAATATTAAAAGTATCATCGATGAAGCCATCAAGAGAACCCCGTTCAACACTATGCTAAGGGACCGTACACTGAGCTGGTACATGAAACTTGTCCAAGGACTGGCACAACCTAAGCCCCTAAATGAGCTCAATATTGCGCTCATTATAGAGTTTAATAAACCTAATTCGGAGTCATAATGTATTACAGAACTAAAAGAGATTAAATAAAAGGTAGCAGAGCCTGTTTGGGAGTTTGACCAGAGATTCAAGACCCTGACAGGCCAATTAACTTTCCAAATCCCTAACGAACAAAACAAAGAGTGTTTCATCACTACGTTGTTACCACACATAAGAATCCCTTTGATGTAGCATAAGATTGCATCTCAGGCAGAATCTTTGGAGATCACCATGAAGCTTGAATCAACACCGATGGGAGAATCTAGCTGAGGCATTAGCCAGATCATGAGCCAGCTAACTAGTTTGTCTTTACAGGTCAAGGATACGAAGAAAGATAAGGGAAAAGACAAAAGGGAAGATATATGGTGTGTAAGATGCATATCTGAAGGCCATGATAAGGAACATTGTCCTTTATTTCATGAGTACTTGGCATCAGAGGCACTAAGCCCCTTAAAGAAAGTTAACCTACCCTGGTGCAATGTATGGAGAAACAGGCATCGCCCAGGTGAGTGCTACTACATGTAGAAGTATGTCTAGACACCCACAAACTTGTATTGTAAATTCTGTAAATTAGTGGGGCATGATGATCATGATTGTAGAGCTTATGATCTCATGCAAGAAAGGTTGAGAGACATATACAAGATTCAAGGTGAAGTAAAACGAGAGGGAAACACTCCACAGTACAAATCTCCAGGGAGAGGAAATTTCACTCCTTGTGGTGTCTACAGAGGACGAGGATGAGGAGGAGGTATGGGCAGAGGCCGAGGAAAAATAATCTATTACAAATGCGCACAACCAGGACATTTAGCAAGCGATTCTTAGAATCCCTGCACAACCTATAGTTACTGTAACTCCTTCGAGCATGCCATATAAGAATGCTTAGTGTTGTTGGCTAATCTTGAGGAAAGATGAGGACCCTAGCAGAACCCACAAGTACAATTGATATATGTTGAACCTTGCAGAGCAGACCCTAGAGTCATTGTTATTACTCGAGGAGGCGCTGCTATAGGCGAAGACAAAGAAGCCCAAGGAAATATTGAAAATGACCACAGATTTAGGAAAGCTACAGAAAAGACCCCAACGTTCAATGCTAAGAAAGAAAGACAGATATTCCAGGAGGAAAGAACAGAGTTCAAAGGAAATCAAGGATCTTCATCAAAGAGACAACCAGAAATCAAATAATATGGCATGCCTCAGGCGTTTGATCTATCTGCATCAACAACAGAAGAGAAAGAGGTAAGAAAACTCATGGAATTCTTGCACACTTGTGTTAAGTTGATTCAAGATAAATGTGTTGTACAAAAATTACAAGATTTAATCAAGCAGTATGAACTAGGAAAAATAGACCCCTTACTGAATAGAGCAGTGCACCAAATTGGAAAAAGGAGAAGGACAAATAAAGAATTACACTTGAATGCTCAGATAGGAGAGTATGAGATAGACTATGTGGTCCTCGACTTAGGGTCAGAATTCAATGTCATGACGAAGCAGACTTGGGCACTGATGGGAAAACCCAAGCCGATATATTCCCCTATCAGGCTTTGCATGGCTAATCAACATGCTATTTTCCCATTTGGACGATTAGAGCATGTCCTAGTGGACATCGATGGAGTAAGAACCTTTGCAGATTTTGAGGTAATTGAAATTGTTGATAATATTTGCCCTTACCTTGCATTGTTAGGAATCGATTGGGCCTTCAACAATTCCACTGTTGTTGATTTAAAGAAACGATGCATGAAATTTGAGAAAGTTTTCCTTAGGGTCATTGCGCCTTTAGATCCAGATGAAGGTCCATGATACAGAAAACCTATCAGAGAAGAGGACCAAGTATTTGAACTAGAAAACATCTACAAATTAACAACCAGACAATAGGATTATATAAACCCTACACCTGATGGAAATCTGAGCTGGAAAAGTGACAACACATGTTCATCTGACTCAAAAGAAGTGTTGGAGAACTGGTAGAACCATATGTATGAAGTATCTACAAGAAGATATGCTAGGCTAACCAGAGAAGTTCGTTGGATTGGCACAATAGTCAGTAATCTACCCACATTTGATGGGTTGAACCACTTAGAAAACTTCTTATCAGAATTTGAGACAAGTGTACCAACACAACAAAGGTTGTTGGCAATGGATGAGGCCATGAAAGCCACACTAGAAAGATGGTGGGAGACACATAAAATCAATATTACAGACTAGACACAATGCCGAACTTTGATGACGACGCGGTTCTCAGCACAAGTAGGAAGCTGCGAAGCACGATACACAGGTTGAAGCTGCCCAAAAGACCATGTACGAAGCTGCGAAGAGGCCTAGAGTGACATTCCTAGAGAACAATGGATACACATATTCGTCAATACGTTGGATACCACCCCGATTAACTGGTACCTTCAAGCAGAGTTGTGCCTTGTCACTTCAAAATGGGAAGGTATGATCCAAATTTTTATAACCGCCTTTTTGTTTGACAGTGAATTTCCTTCTGTATATCAAGCACTACAGATGGTGAGACGGAAAGTATTTGAGGACGTATCTGGCCTCCCTTTGGAGCAATGATCAGGGGATCAAATTTTGCTCAAAAATTCAAAGTTCTCAAAATCGCTTCAAAATGGACGAGAGCATAGGTCTCGTCGTTGCGAACCCAACGCAACTCGTTTCGTCTCAAACAGACGTCGGGAGCGAGAGATATTGCAATCTGTTCCTCAAGTAAAATAGGCAAAAAAAATGATGCTGATTGTACAGTCTGTAAAGTACGTACAGGCTGACGTGGAAGGTCCGTACAGACCGTATGATGATGTGGCATCTGATGATGTGGAAAAATCTTGTTGGTTGTTGAAGATGAATGATGTGTCGACACGTGGCAGTTTTTTGGTCAATGATTGGGTGCCACGTGGCCCAATCGTGGGCTGCCATGTGGCACCCCAACATTGGTTGATTGTTATATGTAAAATGTAATTGGAGTCCGTGGGGTTCAACCCCCGGACCTCCCCACCGCATAAGCCTTCACAAACATCCGCCCGACAATTACACCGCCATTTGTTCCTTGTTACATAAGTGTGTTTAAATTTATTTGAATTCGCACTATGTAATGAATGGCGGGGGGGGCGGGTCAGGGCTTAGCCCTGACCCATGGTATTTTTGATAATATGTGACCATATGGGAGTGCTAAACCAAACCTCCGCGGGTTTTATTGTTATATATAACCATGCCTATGTGTAAAAAATGCACGGGAAGTTAACACATGGAAAATCGTGCGGTTATAACGGAGTGTATGTGTATATGCGAGGTTACATTGTGGTTGTAATGGTTGGCGCGCGGGGTTTTAACATAGCCCTTGGTCCTTTGCTTTTATGCCATGTGACCCTAACTGGAGAGCGGGGGAAGTTTAAACCCGTTGTAACCATAACCACTTTTTGCTAATGCGCATGGTCACATGACCCATACACCCCGGTGCTGGGTTTTCACGCTTTATATTGCGTGTGTGCCAGGTTCATTTGACAAGGGTGCAATTTGTAGATGCAGAGATAGCAAGCTTGAAGGGGGAGACTTCCAGGAGGCCTAACTTCTTTGTTTTTCGACCGATTGAGGTGCCGAAAGAGCCTAGACAGGGGTTTTTGGATGCTCTGAAGCCATTGGAGCAGTCGGTTTGTCAGTTTGAGCATTGTAAGACATGTTTTTGAGAAATTTTGAGAAATTAATAATAATGATCCATTGGAAGCTGGACCAGGAGATGTAGCCCAAGAGAGGGGTGAACTCCTTTATCAATTGTTGTGTTTATTTGCTTATGTTCATTGATTATGTTATTGTCTATGTGTAATTTGCATGAATAATCCCTTATTCTATGTGTTGCATGTTGATACTGAGAGGGGGGTGAATTAGTATCAAGTACAATTTAAAAACCTTTTTCAACTTATACTTAAACCATTCAATTATATCCAATGAGAAATGAACAATAGTATAAGAGT
>JZKD02S1644477.1:684555-735879 GCA_000966675.3 Picea glauca
GTCTCCTTTAGATTTTATCTTTGGGAAAGATATTTCTGTCGATGGTCAATATGACATTGATAGGGCAGAGAAGTTCATTGAACAAATTCAGTCGATACATCAAGTGGTGCAAGAGTAGTTGGAAAAGAGTCAGGCCAAGTCCAAGACAAGACATGAAAAGAATCGTGTTGATCACAGTTTCCAAGTTGGAGATGAAGTTTGGCCTTACATCAGCAAGGAGAGGCTTAAAGGAGAAGGTAAAAAGTTGAAACCAATTTGATATGGTCCTTTCAAGATTATCGACAAGATTGGTAACATTGCTTTTCGTTTAGATTTGCCTCCTTATATGCAGATGTATGCAGTTGTTAATGTTGAGAATTTGAAGTTGTATGAGCCTCCTTTGATTGATGATCAAGGAGAGCATGTTCAGATTCCTTCCATATATGATTTTTCTCCAGAGTATCTAACATAACTACAGGAAGACATCATCCTTAACAAGAGAATGTGAACTTCAAAACGAGGAAATGTGGAGTATCTTCGAGTTGGTCTTAAAGGGATGAATCCAAGCAAGGCCAAGTGGATTGAGGTTGGAAGGGTGAGGGGACTTTACCCTCATCTTCACATAGACTGAAAATAGTCTTTTGGAGGTTCAAAAGCTTCCCAATGGGGAGGTGTGATCAGGGGATCAAATTTTGCTCAAAAATTCAAAGTGCTATAAATCACTTCAAACTGGCCGAGAGTGTAGGCCTCATCGTTGCAAACCCAACGCAACTCATTTCGTCTCAAACGGACGTCGGGAGTGAGATACATTGCAATCTGTTCGTCAAGTCAAACAGGCAAAAAAAATGATGCTGACTGTACAGTCCGTACAGTCTGTACAGGCTGACATGGAAGGGTCGTACAGACCGTACGATGATGTGGCATCTGATGACATGGAAAAATCTGGTTGGTTTTTGAAGGAAAATGATGTGTCGATACGTGGTAGTTTTCTGGTCAATGATTGGGTGCCATGTGGCCCAATCTTGGGATGCCACATGGCACCCCAACATTGGTTGATTGTTATATGTCAAATGTAATTGGAGTCAGTGGGGTTTGACCCCCGGACCTCCCCACCGCATAAGCCTTCACAAACATCTGCCCGACCGTTACACTGCCATTTGTTCCTTGTTACATAAGTGTGTTTAAATTTATTTGAATTCACACTATGTAATGAATGGCGGGGGGGATGGGTCTGGACTTAGCCCCGAACCGCAGTCTTGTTGATAATATGTTACCATATGGGAGTGCTAAACCAAACCTCTGTGGGTTTTATTGTTATATATAACCATGCCTATGTGTAAAAAATGTGCGGGAAGTTAACACATGGAAAATCGTGCGGTTATAACAGAGTGTACGTGTATATGCACGGTTACATTATGGTTGTAACGGTTGGCGCGCGGGGTTTTAACATAGCCCTTGGTCCTTTGCTTTTATTCCATGTGACCCTAACTAGAGCGCGGGGGAAGTTTAAACCCATTGTAATCATTAACCACTTTTTTCTAATGCGCACGGTCACATGACCCATACGCCCAGGTGCTAGGCGGTTAGGGGTTGGCACGCCTTCAATCGTCCTACGGTTTGCACCGTTGGCGCGGTTGCGCCCGGTGCTGGGTTTTCACACTTTATATCACGTGTGTGCTAGGTTCATTTGACAAGGGTGCAATTTGTAGATGTAGAGATAGCAAGCTTGAAGTGGGAGACTTCCAGGAGGCCTAACTTCTTCATTTTTCGACTGATTGAGGTGCCGAAAGAGCCCAGACAGGGGTTTTTGGATGCTCTGAAGCCATTGGAGTAGTCAGTTTGTCAGTTTGAGCACTTTAAGACATGTTTTTGATAAATTTTGAGCAATTAATAATAATGATCCATTGGAAGATGGACCAGGAGATGTAGCCCAAGAGAGGGGTGAACTCCTTTATCAATTGTTGTGTTTATGTGCTTATGTTCATTGATTATGCTGCTGTATATGTGTATTTTGCATGAATAATCCATAATTCTATGTGTTGCAAACTGATCCATTTGCTTTAAACACATAACATTTACATTGCAATAATTTCAAGTATTTCAAGTCTTCTTCAATTTTAGATCAAGCAAGAAGAGGATGAATGGGTTGCGCCCCTCCAAAAACTACAGACCTGCTACAACATTAATGCCTACGAAGATGATGACCCAAGGAAGGTGAATATCATGGAAACAAAACGTTGGCGAGATGTGGAAGGACCAAGAGTTGATATTCCATTCATTGGACAACCGATAAAGATAAAGAAAGTCAATATCAGGACAGAGGAAACACCAAATCTTACCAATGTTGGAGATTACTGGGATGCTACTACCATTGAAAAAATCATAGAATTATTGCATGAGTATCAGGACTTGTTCCCGATCAAGTTCACTGATATGAAGGGAATCAAAGGACCTATGGGAGAAATGAGAATACCTTTGAAACCAGACGTGAAGACAGTCAAGAAAAGACCCTACAGATTGAACCCTAAATATAAGTAAAAAGTGAATATTGAGCTCGACAGAATGCTAGAAGCAGTGATTATTGAACCTGTCAAAGAGTCAGAGTGGATTAGCCCCATGGTAGTGCAAGATAAGAAGATAGGTAAGATCAATATTTTCATAGATCTTAAGAAGCTGAATGATGCTTGTCTACATGATCATTTCCCTACACCTTTCATAGACGAAGTGCTGGATAACGTGGGAGGCAAAGAAGTATACTCTTTTACAGATGGGTTTTCAGGATACCATCAGATTCACATCGCCAAGATAAGACTACGTTTTCCACAGAGTGGGGATCCTACCAAGATATAGTAATTCCATTCAGACTAAAGAATGCCCCAGCCATCTTTTCCGGGGTGGTGGTTGAAGCATTCAAAGAATTTTTTCATAAGTTTTTAGAAGCATACTTTGATGACTCGATTGTTTTTAGTTTGTTGAAAAATCATATTGAATGTCTAAGGCTAATGATGGATAAATGCAGGCAGTGTAAAATTGATTTGAATTTGAAGAAGTGCATATTCTTCTCACCATTTGGAGTATTATTAGGTCATATTGTATGCAAGGAAGGATTTTTGGTGGATCCATCCAAAATTGCAATTATAGTTGATTTACCACCACCTACATCAGTCAAACAACTACGCACTGCGCTAGGACATACTGGCTATTACAGGAAATTTATCAAAGGATATGCTCAGATTACTGTGCCAATGGAAAGGTTATTAAAGAACGATTATCATTTTCGTTGGATAGACGAATGCCAACAAAGCTTCGACACACTGAAACAAAAGATGGTGACTACACCTATTCTAGTCTTTCCAGACTGGAGAAAGGAATTTCATGTGCATGTTGATGCATATTCTATTGCATTAGGAGAAGTACTGGCACAACCAAGAGAAGGGGACATTGATCATCTATTAGCATTTTCCAGTAGAAATCTCTCCACAGTTGAAATCAATTACACTACTACAAAGAGAGAGGGACTAGTCATGTTGTATGCATTGCAGAAATTTCGCCACTACTTGCTGGGAGGACACTTTAAAATGTTTAATAATCACTCCGAACTAAAATACCTAGTCAACAAGTCAGTGTTGGGGGGGAGAATATGAAGATGGCTTCTCCTGTTTCAAGAATATGATTTTGAGATCATAGTTAAGCCAGGAAGAATGAATAAGGGGCCAGGCCACCTATCGAGGTTGGAGCATGGCGAAGAACCTACCAGCCTAGAGGACATGCTACTGGATGCACAACCACTCGCCATTAGAAATATTGATGACCACTTCGTAGACATAGTCCAGTTCCTATCAACAGGAATAGCTCTAGACGAATACACAATTCTGCAGAAGAAACAACTAGTGGTGTGCGCTACAGATTTTTCACTAATAGTTGGTCAGCTATATAAAATGGGACCTAATGAGATCCTAAGAAGATGTGTGATGGAGGCAGAACTCCCTATGATCCTCGAAGAAGCTCATGAAGGCATTGTAGGAGGACATTATGCAGGAAAAGTAACTGCACATAAGGTTTTGTGAGCTGGCCTTTGGTGGCCTACGTTATATAGAGATGCTAAAGAATATGCTAGAGCATGCAATGTATGTCAACGAGTTGGAAAACCATCCCGAAGAGATGAGATGCCATTAGCACCACAAATGACCTTACAATCATTTGAAAAATGGGCCATTGACTTCGTGGGACCTATAAACCCACTAGAAAAGTGTACAGGAGCAAGGTACATTATCACTGCGACAGAATACCTGACTAGATGGGCGAAAGCAAGAGTAGTCAAGGACTGTAGTGTAGCTACAGCTGTGCATTTTATATTTGATGGCATAATAACAAGGTTTGGATGCCCTAAGGTCCTTATGAGTGATCAAGGTACACACTTCATCAATAAGACAGTTGAAGCCCTGACTGGAGAATTTGCAGTCCACCATCAAAAGAGTACACTTTATCATCCACAAGGAAATGAAACGATTGAAGAATTCAAAACAATCTTGGAGACAACATTAACAAAGATTTGCAGTGTGAACATGGATGACTAGGATTTAAGAGTACCAGCGGTACTCTGGGCTTATAGAGCCACTTACAAGAAATTAACAATGCAGACCCCTTTCAAGTTGGTTTATGGTCTTGAAGTTGTTTTCCCAATGGAGTACTTGGTACCAAGCTTAAGAATTGTTGCATTTACAGACATGGATGATACTGGTGTTATTCATGAGAGGCTATCACAGTTGGCCGAACTAGAAAAAGACAGATTCATTGCAGGCTTCCATCAACAAATTTAGAAGGAACGAGAAAAGGCCTATCATGACAGACACATCAAGAAGAATATATTCAGGCAAGGTGATTTAGTCATGCTATATGACAGTAAGTTTATAAAACACCCCGGTAAGTTCAGAACGCATTGGATCGAACCATATGAGATTGTCTATGTTACAGAAGGAGGAGATGCACAACTGAAGACATTAAAAGAAGACTGGAAGGAAGGCTTGGTGAATGGGAGTCAGCTGAAGTTGTATTATGACAACCAGATAACTCGCAGCTCTCAGTAGAATCAAGAAGACAAGGGTCCAGGTACTAGGTGCAGTTGAAACTGGGTACCAGAAATAGAAAATACAGTTTGGACAAGGATGGAAAGGAGGCACAAAGAATAAAGCAAGGGTCGCACTGTATATTCGAGAGTCGAATAAAAACAAGAGGATCATATCTCAACTGCCTCGGGATGAGTCATAGGTGAGTGTTGGGGGCCTGTTGGCCCTGGGTTATGGAAGGAAGTGAAGAAAGACGAAGAAAAGGTAAAAAGAGAGATTCACGGAAGACACAGTGGCTGTCTCTGGGTCGAAGTGAGAAAAAGAATAGAGAAGATGGAGCGAAGTGTGGAAAAGCAAGCTGTTGAATGAGGAAATCGAGGATGACAGATCAATAAGGAGGATGGACCAAAGATGACTTAAGAAGTGAAAAAATCCAGCATTAGATGCCTCAAGCACCATGAGATGGAGAAGGAAAGACAGGTTGGCGAAGCCTGGAAAGAATGGGTCAAGTTGACCTAGGATTGTAGACACCTAGGGTTTTGGTAATTAGGGTTTTGACACCTAGGTTTCGACCTAAGGCTGTTCGTGAGGGATTGTAATGTATAAATAGAGGTCAAGAGGACCTAGGTCAAGGCGCTACTATGGTTGAGCCTTGTTGTCGATTATTTTTCATTGGGAGAATATTATACAAAGGGTGAGAGAAGTGTTGAGAGAGAGAGCCTTCTCGTATTGTAAGATCTTCATCTCAGTGCGGAGATCAAGTCCTACAGCGGGGTGTGCAAGAAGGGAGAAAGGAAGAGAGACAAAGAGAGAGGATCTGCTGGCCAAGAGTGTAGATCATAACTGTAAGCTTTATATTAATATATCATAAGCACAGCTCTGTGGAGATAGCCCTAGAGAGAGGGTGAACCATGTACATCTATTTTTGTGTGTGTGATTGATACTTTGAGCTCTATTGTTGTTATATTGTTATTTGCATCATTGTATTAGATCAGATCTATAGTTGTGAAGGATAGATCTAGCTAGTTGAATGGTAGATGCATGTTATGTTGTTGTTGTAATAAGAATCACTTGATATTCCCCTAGTTGTAGACATCTTTGTCTTGCAACCCCCTCATAGCTGCTTCGGGTGAGACTGAATCTGCTTCGCAGGTGCTACCGAAAGGGCTAGTAGCTAGGGCTTGTTGGTGCGCTCTTGGAGATGAACCCTGGGTCTACCCATGTGCCAACAACAATATATTCGGATGTAATAAAGGTCAATATTAATGAGGCCTTTCAATAAAATAGAATAAGTTGAATGTGAGAAGACCTAATAGAAGCTTCTGCTTGTAGAAGGATATTCCTCTAGATGCTTCTTTTGATAGACATATTTCATATAAATAGGAGTCGAGAGTATGAGAACCCTAGTTTTGGAGATTATTGTAATAGAGCTCTGCTCAACTGGAGGTTTCCCCCTCGAAGAGGCCCATGAACATTTCTCTCAGAATCAAAGTGTTATTTCCGTTGTTATTCTTATATCATTTCAGTGTTAGTCTAGTGATTATTCTGGTTATATTGCTGTTATTCTGTCATTTCTAGCATTTTATTTATGTTCTGCATACTTTTTATATTTGGTATATTACATGTTGACTCTAAGGGCCAGGCAAACTTCCAAAACGAGTCTAAGGAGAGTGGCACCCTTAGAGCACGAAGGTGTGTCTTGAAGGGCATGTCGCGTAATTAAAACTTAAGTCAATAAATTTAGATGGCCTAGAAAACACTGAAATGATTGGACCTTGTCAGAATTAAATAATTAATTAAAAATTAAATTATTAATTATAATTCCTAATAAAAGTCCCTAAGTAAAAGACTAAGTCTAAGTCTAAATTTAAATAAAGGACTAAATGACTTATGACATAATTTAAAAGATTTGAAAATATAATCAAACTCTAGGAAAAGATGGAATAAAATTTAAAGGTTGAATAAAATGCACATGTGTGCATGAAATTATTAAAATTGGTTTTTAAAATAATAGAAGAAATAATAATATGAGAGAATAAGAGTACACATGGAATAGAATCTTGAGTCAACCTACCAGTAATCTAGCTAGAAGAAGACTCCTAATCCAAATCTAACTAAGATCTAGTTAGGAGACACTTATTAAATTAGAAATTGGAAAACAAAGCGACAACTAAAAGAGAAAACAGGAATACATTGGATAATGTGAGGGAAATTGGCTTTTTAAATAAAATAAAAATGGTAATTACTTGTGTGACAGTGGGAGAGTGTGACAAGTATGTGGGTGAATAATCACAATTAATTTAATATAAAAAGTTAATTATTGAAAATCCAGATTAGAGTTATGGATGGTCCTTGTATAAATTATTTGCAAATTTGAAATTGGAAATTCGTTGGTCACTGATAAAATATTCTTTCATTCTGGAGGTTATATTTTTATTGATCTCTATTCATTAAATGAAACTCCGGACTTTAGGATTTCGTAGGGTCACTACAATCAAATTTCAATCCCAAGTATTAACTTTGCATTCATGAATTTTAATGCGTTGGCTTGCTAGCAATGCAACTTAAAATGCAACCCCGAGATTGAAATTTCTCATGGACGTTGTAAACAATTGTTATTAATTTCAAATTTGAGTTTCGAGTTAATCATTGAATTTTTAATTGCAATTTTTGGGAATTGAAGCTAGTCCAACGACACTGTAGCAATAACTTACAATTCTGAAATTGAGTTTTTTGTCATGACAATTGTTTAATTAGTTTTGTAGTGAAAACTAATGCTTGGACAATGTCATTTAATTTGAATATTTTTAAGCTGTGTATAAGATGCGCTCAATTTAACCCTTTGATTATTATTCTTTGATAAGGTTGTTTCATTTAATCCTTAAGCTTTACTTATAGAAATACAAATGGTTGACATGTATTGGTTCAATTATAAATAATATCCACAATAGAATTTATATGATAAGTTACATAGTGGATGATTACACTAGTGTGTTATGACTTTAGCAATGATTTGTAATGAATGGAATTAGATGATTGAATAATCCTTATGAATCTGTGAATTGATTGAAAAAATGGCGAATTTTGTATTAGTATAAGAGTCATTGAATGAATTTTATTTGTTACCTCACCCTCAAGTTATTCTTAGTCTAGGTTAGAATAAGTTATGGGAGTAGATATCTCCATGTTCCTCAGAAAAATCAAGAGTCATGAGACTTGAAGTGGTCAAAATCAATGAGATGAATTCTGGACTTGAGTGTTGATTATGTGTCTTGGAGATCCTAAAATTGTAGGTAGGTTGGGTGAATAGATATCCTTGTTATCTTGATGTGATTAAGGGATGATTTTAAGGATGAAAAATTATTTTAAAATGTAAAAACCTTGGCGAATCTTACTGATCTTTCATATGCCAACTATAAATGTTTAGCGATATTTTTGTAAAATTATTCAAATTTATAAGGATTTTATATAGTTTGTATAAATTTTTGGTGATTTTTAAGATAAAATAATTTTATCATATAGAATTTGGGAGAATTATTTTTAGAATAGCGAAACTTTTTTGGGAAAAACCTTGGAAAATTAGCCCATGAACGAAATTTAGTCCCTAAAAATCATCCTTGATGTGATTTGATTGATCTACTTGTTGTAATTGATTCCTTGTTGTGTAATGATGTTTATGAGGAAAAAATTTGTAATTATTGATGTATGTTAATGTTGCATATCCTTGTTCTAATTGATGTTGCATTATAAAATTAAAAAAATTCCACTACTGTATTCACTTACATTGATGTCGTAATGGAGGGGACATTACATATGGTATATGAGTGGGTTCAACACTGTGACATTGAACTATTACGCCTTCCACCGTGTTAAATAAATGATTAAAGATGTATCATGAATTAATTTTGGAATTGTCCATGTAGGTAATCATGGTTAGAGGATGTAGAAGAAGTAGACGACATGGTGTTGGAGGAAGAGGTTTGCCACCTTCGATAGTATCCACTCTAGAGGGGTCTAACCCCCAAGGAGATGAACAAACTACTAAGCATAAGTAGGTTGTTGTGGGAGATGTGGTAGGTATGATGTGATAGGTATGATGAGATCATTTTGAGCATGTCAGAGGCACTGATAAATCATTTGGATCGAGATGAGGGAAGAGCATATGTTCCCAATGGGGGTTCACAATGTGCTCCAGTTGGTAGTAGTATTATACACAGAGAACTAAAGAAGGTGAAGTTTCCTGATTTTTGGGGTGACACAGACGACTTAGCTGTCAAGACATGGTTGGAGAACATGGAGATGTACTTCTCAGTTCGTGATTAAACCTCTAACATTAAGGTCCACATGGCGATCTTCCAACTTAAATGGAGTTCTCTAATTTAGTGGAAGACACTCCTACCTTAACTAAATATGGTCGTCGAAGATGTGTGATGGGAGTTATTTGAGGAATGGTTTTGAGAGAGGTAGTTGTCCAAGGAATTCATTGAGCATCACCTTAATGAGTTCAACATCTTATGACAGGGTAGTCGTATGGTGTCAGAGTATGAGGATAGGTTCATGGAGCTACTTAGGTATGCTCCACATCTAAACACAGAGAAGTTAAAGGTCAACAAGTTTGTGTTCGGCCTTAACTTCAACATTTATCCAAAGGTGAGGATCCTAATGTACCAGACATTGCACAATGCAGTTCAAAAAGCCATCATAGTTGTGGAAGAACTAAACATTGAGGGACAGGGAATGAGTCCTTCTATACCAACTAGACAGACGACTTCAGGAGAGTAGAAGCATAGAACACCAACCAAATAGACTTCTTGGAAACAAGATACGCCTAGAGGCCCTGTTTTCTTGACATTGTGATGACAGACTCCTCAACATAGGACTCCTTATGGAGGACCACAACAACGAAAACAACTTCGTTCACAACAAAAACAACATTTTAGGCCTAATCGACAGAACATACCTAGATCATAGACTTCCAGGCCAACAACTTCTACATCAGTAACCAAGAGCACTAGACCGAAGACTCGATATTGGACATGTGGAGGGCCAAATTACCAACATGATTGTTTCATAGAGAAGGCCAAAGAATCTATATTATCATGACCCACTACAGTTGGATATTTGGGCAAGGTCCACATGATACATGCAACAATGAACAACTTCCAGGCTGAGCACCAATCCAATTTTCTCGAGACGTCATGTACGATCACCAATTAAAATTTTATTATTTCGATAGATCCAGGTGCTACAAAGAGATTTATTTCTAGTGCAATGTTAAAGAGAATTCAGGTAAAGGCAATTGAGTAGGATGAATTCAGTTACGTAGAAATGACATCAAGTGCTAAAAAAAAGGTTGGAGGAAAGGTTACAGACTATAACATTAATTTGGGAGATTTTGTAATGAAGGTAGATATTTATGTCACGATCTTAGGATCTTATGACATAGTGATTGGTATGGACTCTCTAGAATCGCATGAGGCGATCCTTAACTGTAAGAAAAAATGGTTAAGTTTGACAGATGATTTGGGGAAGAATACAATGATTGTAGGAATAAACCAGGGAGTGTCCTTGAGGTTTATTTCTTCCATACATCTACAAAAGAGTATGCGCAAGGGATGTAAGCTATATGAAATATTAGCGCTAAATGAAAAGGGCAAGGTGGAAGTATTAGAAAACCTTCTTGTAGTATAAGAGTTTTTCCAATGTCTTTCCTAAAGAGTTACCAAGTTTACTTCCTGAGAGAGAGTTGGAGTTTACAACAAACTTGAAACCTGGAACTGAACCGATAACAAAAATGCCATATCATATGTCAACGCCTGAATTGCAGGATTTGAAAATTAAATTGAAGGAATTTTTGGACTTGGGACTTATACATCAAAGTGTGTCACCTTGGGGTGTGCCAATTATTTTCATGAGAAAGAAGGATGGATCGTGGAGACTTTGTATTGACTATTGTCAATTGAAAAAAGTGATGATCAAGAACCAATATTCATTCCAAGAATAGATTATTTGTTTGACTAGATGAAGGGAGAGATCGTGTTTTTGAAGATTGACTTGAGATGGGGATATCATCAATTACATATTAAGGAAGAAGATATCCCCAAGACCGCATTTAATATTAGATTCAAACATTATGAGTTTACATTTTTACCATTTGGTTTGACGAACACCCCAGGGGTATTCATGAGTTTGATGAATGGGGTGTTCCACGAATACTTGGACAAGTTTGTTCAAGTATTTATTAATGAAATACTAATTTATTCTTGGATGAAATAAGAGCAGACAAACACTTAATATTGGTTCTACAGTGTCTAAGAGAAAACAAATTGTACAGGAAGCTATCGAAATGTTTTTTTTACCAATCAAAGATTCATAACTTGGGACATATCATATCTGGTGAACATATCCTTGTGGATCCAACGAAAGTAGAGGCTATTTCATAATGGTTAGCTCCAATGAATGTACAATAAGTACATATCTTTATGGGTTTAGAATGATATTAACGAGAGTTTGTCAAAGGTTTTTCGAAGATAGAAAATCCAATCACATAATTGCAGAAGAAAAATAAGAAGTTTGTATGGACTGAGAAATGCACAAAAGCATTTCAAAAGATCAAAGAGTTGTTGACGACAACGTCGATACTAAAGGTCCTCGACATGGAAAACTAATTCTTGGTATACATAGACGCATCCAAGGAAGGTTTAAGAACAATTTTGATTCAATATGGTCGAGTGATCGCTTACATTTCAAGGAAATTGATAAATCATGAAGAGAACTACGCAACACATGACTTGGAGTTATTAGCAATTATATGTGCCTTGAGATTTTGCAGACAATTTCTTATTGGATAGAAATTCAAATTAAAGATAGATCATTGTGGATTGCAACATATATTTACATAGAGTGAATTGAAAGTGCGAAAGAGGCATTGGTTATAATTATTCAACAAATATGAATTTGAGATTACTTACATTAAAGGAATGGTGAACATAGTAGAAGATGCGTTGAGTCAGAGACCACACATATTCTTGGTAATACCTATTAAAACAAATCTTCAAGAAAATATTCTAAATTTAAACATAAACAATGACTGGTATAAAGAAGTTAAGGATAATATTGGACAAAATACCATGATGGTACCGAATTTTGAAGGCTATTCATTGGAAAGCGATGAATTGTTGAGATATAATGGTAGAATTTACATACCACCTAATGATGAATTAAGAAATTTGATCTTAAGCGAAGATCATCAAGCTATTTACATGGCTCATCCGGGAGTCACAAATATGAAGGAACCTTAATCCTTTATTCTTCTAGAAAGGAATGAAGGTGAACATAGTTAGTTACGTGGAGAGATGTCTAAAATGTCATTAAGTGAAGGCTGAATATAGACATCCAGTAGGATTGTTACAACCACACACTATTCCTGAATCGAAATGCGAAGTCATTTCGATGGATTTTATTATGGGATTGCCACTAATGGAAAGGAGACGCGATTCGATTTGTGTGGTAGTTGACACTCTAACGAAGAGTGCACACTTTATTCCAGTGCGTACGACATATTAGGCGCTAGGCATAGCTTGATTATTTTTCAGGAAGATTGTGATATTACATGGTGTACCAAGAAGGAACATATCTAATCAAGTATTGATGTTTACAGGATGGTTTTGGACCAATTTCCAAGAGCTTTTGGAAACAGAAGTGAATTTCAGTACAATGTATCACCCTGAGACAAATAGACAAATAGAGAGAACGAACACGATTTTGGAGGATATGTTGCATATGTATGTAATGGACCAACATAAATTTTGGGAAGAATTATTTCCCTTGATAGAGTTTGCATACAACAACAGATACCAGAGCACGATTAAGATGACACCATTTTCTTTTCTTTACGTGCGAATGTTTCAAATGCCATTGAGTTGGGATTGAATTGAGGATAGGGTCATGGTAGGACCGAAAGTAATCCAAGAAATGGAAAAAAATATGAAATTGATAATACATAGGATTAAAGAAGTGCAGGATCGACAAAATATTTATGCTAGTGCACATCGCTTTGACCGAAATTATGAAGTGGCAACATAGTTTTCTTGTAGTTAAAACCACACAAGAGATCGATCAAGTCTAGGAAAGGTGATAAACTCTCTCCTAGGTATGTGGGACCTTTCGATGTTGTGGAAAGAAAGGGACCTATGGATTATTCACTAGACTTGCCTGATTCTTTGAGGCGTATGCACAATGTGTTTCACATATCTATTTTGAGAGATTATGTTTCTGATTTGTCACATGTGATTGACATGAGTTCTTTGCAGGTGTCAGATGAGGGTGCTCTCATGGTAGAGACAATCTTCATTCTAGACCATCACAATCAACAACTACGACATTGAATATTCGATTAGGTCAAGGTTTAGTGGGACAACTATAGTCCACACTCAACTACCTGGGAGGACGCATATGAGATGTGGCAACAATTTCCATACTTCTTTGATAGATTATATATGTATATCTATGTCAGATACTTTTATTTATTTTCATTTATAGACTGTACACAATTCAAGATAAAATTTAAAACAATAACACACTTTTATTGACTTATTCATTGAGGACACATGCATGCAAGTGATCTGATTATGGTATATTATGATTTTGTTTTTATTATGATTTATATATGATGATGATGATGATGTGTTGTGACTTATTGTTATTTTTATGTATATATATTGGCAGATTCTATTGACAAGTGTTCCTGAGTGTGCAGGACACATGACAGGTTATGGATGTTGATGGCATCAATGGAATTACTTGGACTATGGATTGAGATAGGGAGTGGATTGTATTTTTTTTAGTATTCATTTTATGAACATGGGATATATGATTGATTTCAGTATGATTTATGTATATGCATTATTGATAGTATTTTTTTCAGTGGATGTAGGCTTGACGATGCTTGCTAATCCGACTCACATAAGGAGTAAAGGGGTCATGCACATAAACCATACATTGAGGGAGAGGTATGGTAGCATCCCTGTCATAGCCTACTAACACTTCTATCGTGGTATGAATGATAGGTTAACAATTACCTAATTCGAGAGGTCCACGATGTCATTAGGGAGGACTAAGATAGTAGCTCATGAAAATATCTAAGGGGCACACAATAAGGCAAAATCCTTATTCCTTAGAAGGCCTTAGTCTCTCACAAGGTCGACTAAATGGAGGGTTGACTCCAAGGGTTAGAAAAAGTTTATGAAACCAGTCTAAGGCGAGTGGCACCCTTGGAGCATGGAGGTTCATCTCGAAGGGAACATCGCATAATTCAAACTTGAGTCAATAAATATAGATGCCTAGAAAACATTGAAATGATTAGACCTTGTCAGAATAAAAATGTTAATTAAACAATAAATTATTAATTATAAATCCTAACAAAAGTCTAAGACTAAGTCTAAGTCTAAATTTAAACAAATGACTAAATGAATTATGACATACGTTAAAAGATTTGATAATATAATCAAACTCTAGGAAAAAGAGGAATACAATTTAAAGGTTGGATAAAATGCACATGTGTGCATGAAATTAATAAAATAGATTTAAAAAAAAAATAGAAGAAATAATAATATGAGAGAATAGGAGTACACATGGAATAAAATATTGAGTCAACCTACCACTAGTCTAACTAGAAGAAGACTCCTAATCCAACTCTAACTAAGATATAGTTAGGAGACACTCATTAAATGAGAATTTGGGGAACAAAGAGACAACTAAGAGTGAAAATAGGAATATATTGGGGAATGTGAGGGAAATTGGTTTTTTAAATAAAATAAAAATGGCAATTACTTGTGCAACTTGGAGAGAGTGTGACAAGTGTGTGGGTCAATAGTCATAATTAATTTAATCTAAAAATTTAATTATTGTGAATGAAGACATGTGCGAGTGAAGAAATTTATATAAAACAAATGGTGTAGAAGGGAAATGGATCTCACTCATATTTGGTAATGTTATGCTGCAAAAGTTTTGTGGATTGTGTTTTACTTGTGATTGTTGGGATACCAAGCTTGTAGAAAGAGTCGAAGCTCTTCCTTACGAGGCAAGCCTTGGAGCTATTGTTTGTTGGTTTCTTGTGTGTGGCCCCTTTGCAGCTCGGGGGCTAAGGGGAATAAGAGTACCCCTAGCATTGAATGGGAGGTACCAGTGAAATTTCAGTGATTAGCAAGCAGGATTTCAAAAGGAGCAGAAGTCTTTGAAGGAAATCTTCAATCTCAGCTTTCATTGGTCCCGGTATTTTATTTTTAAATCATATTGTTAAATGATAAAATTGTATATTGAAATGGTTAAAGAAACTACAAGATTTCATTAAAATTTATTTCAACCCGAATTGATATTGTTGGCTGCCAACTAAATATTAGAATCGATTCTTAGAGGTTTTATTTTATAGCTAGAATTTTATTGCAATTCTGATTATGAACTTAAATTCCGATTATGGACTTCGAATGGTTTGTAAATTTTATTGTGAGATTGAACCTTCATTCGTATTTTAAAACAATGATTTAAATGTCGATTAGAAAATTTAGAAGTTCCTTGATTACGGTCTCTTGCTGTATCTATGAAAACTAAAACCTAGTATGGTCACTGTCAAGTTGATAATTTTCGAAAAATAAAAAATAGTTTGTCATGTTAATTTGGTCATTGAAATCTATTACAATTTTTTAAATTGAAACTTGTTGATCGTTGTTAAGTTAAATTACAGTTCAAATTGAAATTATTGTGATCATTGTCGATTATAGTGTCCCGAATTGAGAATTTCGTATAGTCACAAAAAGTTATTGCAATTTGAGAATTTTTAATTGCAAGTGGATGAGTTCCTCGGAGGAACACTTAGTCATTTCGCAGATTTCACCAGGAGAAACGGACGGTCGAAATTCTCTGAGGAGATTTCACGAAACTTCATAGGCCGTTAGATCTCACGGAGGTGCAAGGGAGATACGACAGAGTATTTCATAGGGTTCAAAGCTCAGGAGGGGTAGAACCGTTGATTCGAGCCACAAGAGCCATCGGATCTACTCGTGGGTCGGCATATCGAGGTTTCGTGGATTGAAACTCCAAAACATTTCAACGGGAACCGCGAAATCACGATACTCAATATCCCGATAGTTAAAGGGAATAGTGTGGGCCACAGCGGAGCGGGAGAGTAGAGGACAGGTGGCACAAGTCATTGGGATCTCGCATCGAGAAGTCCCAAAGCTTTGACATCAGGATTCACGATACCGCGAACTCTGAAATCCCGACAGAGGTGACGGGCATGGAAAAGTCAATCCACGAGCGCATCAAGGATTCGGCATATCGGGACTCAGGAGTCGGAGAACCGAGTCGCTTGACATTGTGAGTGTTGAAATACCGATAGAAGAAATCCTGATAGGAGAAGGGAGAGGTCAGTGTTGACTTGTATCGACGTTCGGGGATTCGTAGAACCAACACTTGACCACTGACCTTTGGATTCGCAAAGTCATGAGTTCCGATCCTCCGAGTGCAGAGAGGGGATCGCATGAAGAGTTCTTTGGGTGCAGATTTCTCGATAGGGAATTAGAAGAAACATGGAGTTCTTCGGGCCGCGTGATAAGAGAAGATCCTGTGAGCGGGCGTGCCTGCGGGTGCGGCTGCGTCATTTGGTATCAGAGCACAGAAAGATTCTTTGCTTTCTGTAGCAGAGAAAGAGAATTCACCATGTCGCCAAGGATAAACAGACAATCACCCGATCCAGAGGATAGGGAAATACCATGAAGAAGAGGCCCATAGGTAACAGACCCAGTCATGGAGAGATAGATGTGTGATCTCTGAGCAAGACTCGAAGACATGGAGACAACACAAAGGCATACAACTGGTGCCGGGGATTTTAGTGATTCTAAAAGTGAAGTCGAGGATGAACGTGAAGAGGAAGTTGCAGCCGAAGATGCATCAAACGATCATTTGATCAAAGCTATTGCCAGGATGGGTGCAAGAGAAAAGATGGACATTCCAGTTTACGAGGGAAACTTGGATGCAGAGGAGCTTCTAGATTGGATTAGAGCTCTATACACTTACTTCAACTATGAAGATGTCAAAGAGGACAAGAAAGTCAAGCATGTTGTCACGAGATTGAAAGGACATGCAGCATTGTGGTGGGATGAACTACAAGTTGATAGACGCTGCAAGGGCAAGCAGAACATCAAAATCTAGGATCGATTGATCACGCAGATGAAGGAAAAATTCATCCCGAGAGACTATCAAATTACTTTGTTCAGGAGAATGCAGAACCTGAGACAGAAGCTAATGACAGTGAAAGAATACACTGAGGAATTCTACAGACTGAACATCAGGGAAGGTCATCGAGAGAGCGATGATGAGAAAGTTTCTAGATATATGAAGGTCTTGAAGAAGTTTGGGATGAATACTTATGAGATTGAATTACCCAATGGGATTGGAATTTCTCTGATATTCAATGTCTCGGATTTTTACCCATATAGAGTTGGAGAACCAGAGACTAGAGCTGAGAAGCCAGTAATCCAGTGGACGAAGAAGATGCCAGTTGTAGATAAGCCGCAGATGGAGTGCATACTAGACAAGAGAGTGAGTAAGAGGACCAAGCGAAAGGAATACTTTGAGTATCTTGTCAAGTGGAAGAATCATCCAGTTGAAGATGCCAGCTAGGACAATGAGGCAAAGATACAGAGGCATGGACAGACCATGCAGGAGCTCATGGACAAGAGCCCATGAAAATTTTCAAGTGAGGGAGTATGATGCAGGAGCATCTCCCACATCAAGCGAGCCAGCACAGAAGGCGAAAGGACAGTTGGATGAGCGCCAGCATAAATTTTGAAAATCACCTTGAAGTTGTTGCGTGATCTTAAATGAAGTCATTAAGATGAGGTACACTTGTATATTGTAAATAGACCTTGAGTGGATTGCTTTCGTCCTTAGTAGGTAGACTAAATTTAAAATAGTTAATGCAGGTAGATAATATTTTAATTCTAGACAAGACAGTTATAGAGCACAAGAGGGAAATGGGATATAGACACCCTCATTATGCATTGTAACATAATTCTAGAGAAGAGCATGAGCATGTAGAGAGTTGTGTAAGAACACCCATGTACAGATATTTGAATTAGTAGAAGAAAGCTTTTATTCAAATTCATGGTTTTGTGTTTGTTTTCTGTGTATTGATGCTGATATGCTCATGAATGTTTGCTTCCTGTTATACATTTTCTTTTATATGCAGTGTATATGATTTCATGTTTGAATTGAAGTATAAGAGGTAGAATGAATGAGTTTCAATTATTTCTCTATTTGAGCTAGAGAATTCCTGCAGGGAGTGAAGTCGAAGTGTCTGCAAGGAGTGCGTTGACAGAGGGTTCAGATAGAGATAGCCTTTGTTCTCATTCATCTCGAAGGTGCAATTGGGCACAGGAGTCGTGCAAGGAGTGCGCAGGCCAAGGAAAGTCTCAGGGTTGTGAACCTGATTGAAGTATCAAAAGGACTACTGCTGCAGGTGTGCGCAGAGTCGAGGAACTTCAACACTTAGAAGTGTTTGAAGGTTGCCACAAGGAGTGTGAGAAAGAGGGTTTCCAGGAAGACCCTAAGTCATAAGGAAGCTCAGGAAGGATAAATCCTTCAAGACTGTTGAAGGGAAGCATGGGGAAGCTGTGACTGGAAGTTCGAAGGAAGCGTCGTAAGTTTTCGTGCAGGTGGATGAGTTCCTCGGAGGAACACTTAGTCATTTCACAGATTTCACCAGGAGAAATGGACGGTTGAAATTCTCTGAGGAGATTTCGCGAAACTCCGTAAGCCATTAGATATTGCAGAGGTGCAAGGGAGATATGAAACAATATTTCAGAGGGTTCAAAGCTCAGGAGGGGTAGAACCATTGATCCGAGCCACAAGAGTCGTCGAATCTACTCGTGGGTCGGTATATCGAGGTTTCGTGGATTGAAACTCCAAAACATTTCAACATGAACCGCAAAATCGCGATACACGATATCCCGACAGTGAAAGGGAATAGTGTAGGCCATAGCGGAGTAGGCGAGGGGAGGACAGGTGGCACAATTCATCGGGATCTCTCAGCGAAATGTCCCGAAACTTTGACATCAGGATTCGCGATACCGCAAACCCCGAAATCTCGACAGAGGTGATGGGCGTGGAAAAGTCAACCCGCGAGCGCATCGGGGATTCGACATATCAGGACTCGGGAGTCAAAGATCCAAGTTGCTCGACATCGCAAGTGCCAAAATACTGATAGAAGAAATCCCAATAGGAGAAGGGAGAGGTCAGCGTTGAATTGTATCAGCGTTCGGGGATTCGTAGAACCAACACTCGACCACTGACCTTTGGATTCATGAAGTCGCGAGTTTCGATCCTCTGAGTGCAGAGAGGGGATCGCGTGAAGAGTTATGTGGGTTAATATTTACCGATAGGGAATTAGAATAACCTTGGAGTTCTTCAGGCCGCGTGATAAGAGAAGATCCTGTGAGAGGGCGTGCCTACGGGTGTGGCTGTGTTATTTGGTATCAGAGGACAAAAATATTATTTGCTTTCTGTAGCAGAGAAAGAGAATTCACCATGCTGCCAAGGAGTGATAGACAATCACCTGATCCAAAGGATAGGGAAATACCGTGGAGAAGAGGCCGACAGGTAACAGACCCAGTCATGGAGAGACAGATGTGTGATCTTCGATAAAGACTCGAAGACATGGAGACAACACAAAGGTGTAGAACTGGTGTCGGGGATCTTAGTGATTCCGAAAGTGAATTCGAGGCTGAAGGTGAAGAGGAAGTTGCAGCTGAAGATGCATCAAACAATCGTTTGATCAAAGCTATTGCCAGGATGGGTGCAAGAGCAAAGATGGACATTCTATTTTACGAGGGAAACTTGGATGCAGAGGAGCTTCTAGATTGGATTAGAGCTCTAGACACTTACTTCAACTATGAAGACGTCGAAGAGGACAAGAAAGTCAAGCATTCTATCATAAGATTGAAAGGACATGCAACATTATGGTGGGATGAACTACAAGATGACAGACGTTGCAAGGGCAAGCAGAAGATCAAAATCTTGGATCGAATGATCACGAAGATGAAGGCGAAATTCATCCCAAGAGACTATCAAATTACTCTGTTCAGGACAATGCAGAACCTAAGACAGAAGCTGATGACAGTGAAAGAATACACTGAGGAATTCTACAGACTAAACATCAGGGTAGGTCATCGAGAGAGCGATGATGAGAAAGTTGCCAGATATATGAATGGCCTGAGATACGATATCCAGGATGAGATGAGCATGGTTACCATCTGAACGGTGGAAGATGCTTATCAGATGGCTCTAAAATCAGAAGAGAAGTTGAGCCGAAAGCAGAGTCAGAGGGGTCGAGGTAGGAGTCAGCCCAAAGGCAAATCAGTTGCCCAGGAAAAATATTAGAAGCCCAAGGAGGAATGGAAGAAACCTCAGACTCGCACAGAGAGAGGTGGAAGTTCACAGTGTGGGAAATATGTTGAGCAGTGAGGAAAACATACTGAGAAGAGAGGAGATTATGTTGACAAAAATACTTTTCCTCGTACTAGAGGCAGAGGAAGAGGAAGAGGTGGAGTGATCACATGCTTCACATGTGGGAAGAATGGGCACAAGTCTTACGAGTGTCCAGAGAGAAAGAAGGACATTGGAGAAGCTCACATCACCGAGGCACAGAGACGGGATGTTGAGGCAGAAGACGCAGAAGGAGGAAGATCACTGATGATGCGGAAAGTCCTTTTGACACCCGAGAAGGAGGTGGAGAGTTCAGTCCAGAGGACCAGACTTTTTAGGACTGCTTGCAAAACCAAGGACAGGGTATGAAATGTCATAGTGGATAGTGGTAGCACGGATAATCTCATATCTACAGAGATGGTAGAGAAGCTGGAGTTGGAGACAACTGATCATCCAAGCCCATACAGAGTTTCGTGGCTACAGAAGGGACACCACGTAACTGTCACTAAACAATGTTTAGTTGAATTCAAGATAGGAGGATATAATGATAAGATTTTATGTGATGTCATTCCTATGGATGTTTGTCATCTATTGTTGTGTAGACCATGGAAATATGACAGGAATGTGATTCATGATGGGCGAATGAACACATACACCCTAGAGAAGAATGGGAGGACACACATGTTTCTTCCGATCAAGGATAAGGAGGTGAAGCTGGAAATAAGCAACACAATACTTCTCATGAGTGGGAAGGAACTTCTTATAGAGGTTAAGAAGAAAGAAGATCCACAATTCTTTGTGGTCAGGAAACCGAGAATTGTTCTGACTAGCACAAGAGTGGATGATTTACCAGATGAGATTCAGGAACTGCTGGAAGAGTTTGCTGACATCATAGTGGACGAATTACCGCGTTCATTGCCACCAATCAGGAGTGTGAGTCATCATATTGATCTCATACCAGGAGCCATTTTTCCAAATAAAGCCGCGTACAAATTAATGCCACAAGAGAATGAAGAGGTTAAGAGGCAAGTCCAGGATTTGTTGGACAAGGGTTTAGTCAGGGAGAGCTTGAGTCCATGTGTTGTTCCAACAATACTCAGTTCGAAGAAAGAAGGAGGCTGGAGGATGTGTACTGACTTGAGGACGATAAACAAGATAACCATCAAGTACAGATTTCCATTGTCGAGGATGGATGATCTGATGGATTTCTTGAGTGGAGCGAAATACTTTTCAAAGATTGATTTGAAAAGCGGATATTATCAGATTCGCATGAGAGAAGGTGATGAATGGAAGACAACATTCAAAACCAACGAAGGGTTGTACGAATGGCTTGTCATGCTATTTGGCTTAACAAATGCACCAAGTACCTTCATGAGGTTGATGAACGAAGTCCTGAGGGAGTTCATCGGAAAATTTGTCATTGTGTATTTAGATGACACACTGATTTTCAGTAAATCAGTGGCAGGACACTTGAAGCATTTGGCTACAGTGATGCAGAAACTACAACAGGAGAAGTTGTTGATAAATATGAAGAAGTCCTCATTCATAAAGACAGAACTCATTTACTTGCGGTTTGTTATTTCGGAAAATGAGTTGAGGATGGATCCAGATAAGGTGGAAGTGATCAAGAATTGGCCATCACCGAAGAATATATTCGAGGTGAGAATTTTTCATGGATTAGCTAGTTTCTATCGAAAGTTCATTAGGAATTTCAGTGGGATTAGCGGAGCAATGATGGATACAGTGAAGAAGCGGAATAAATATTTTCACTGGACTGAAGAGGCTGAGAAGAGTTTCAACCTATTGAAGAGGAATATTACAGAACAACCAGTGTTGGTGTTGCCGGATTTCCAGAAGACATTTCAGGTGAAATGCGACGCAAGTGGATTTGCGATCAGGGTAGTCTTGAGTAAAGAAGACAGGCCGATAGCATATTTCAGCGAGAAGCTGAATGAAGTGAAATTGAAGTACTCCACATATGATAAGGAGTTCTATGTTGTCGTACAGGCATTGAAGAAATCGAGGCATTATTTGATCCCGAAAGAGTTTGTATTGTACAGTGACAATCATGCACTGCAGTTTGTGACTCAACAGGAGAAGTTGAATCAGAAACATGTCAAATGGGTTGAGTATATGCAGAATTTCACATTTGTGATTAAACACATTTCTGGTACTGCTAACAAAGTGGATGATGCTTTGAGCAGGAAATGTTTGTTGTTGCAAGAGTTCAGGGTCAAAAAATTAGGTTTTGATGATCTCAGGAACATGTACACAGATGATCAGGATTTTGGGGAAGCGTATGAAGCAGCTGAGAATCCAGTTCTCAGGGACAGAAGCCAGTGGATAGAATATATGATCCAGGAAGGATTTCTATTTAGGGGAAATAAGCTGTGTATTCTGAAACGCTCCATGAGGGAGAATCTGTTAAAGGAGAAACACAATGGAGGATTGGCAGGACACTTTGGTCATGACAAAACATTCGCGAATCTAAATGAGTCATATTTTTGGCCAGGAATGTGAGCCAATGTCAAGATATTTGTGGACAGATGTGGAATTTTCCAGCATTCAAAGGGAAGGAAGCAGAATGCAGGGTTTTATCAACCGTTTCCCATACCAGAGAGGCCATGGGATGCAATAAGCATGGATTTTGTATTGGGGTTTCCAAGAACACAAAGAGGTGTTGATTCAATCTTTGTGGTGGTGGATAGATTTTTCAAAATGGCACACTTCATTCCATGTCAGAAGAATAGTGATGCGACTCACATCGCGAATATGTTCTTCAAAGAGGTCATTTGACTTCATGGGTTGCTAAGGAGTATAGTTTTGGATCGAGATACTAAATTCATAGGGAATTTTTGGAGGACCTTATGGAAGAAGCTGGGAACTAACCTGTTGTTTAGTTCAGCGTATCATCTGCAGACGGATGGACAGACATAAGTGGTCAACAGAATTCTGGGAGACTTGCTGAGAAGCTTGGTGACAGAGCACCATATCTAGTGGGATCACATATTACCACAGGCAGAATTTGCGTATAACGACACAGTCAATCGGAGCACAGGACATAGTCCATTTCAGGTTGTTTATGGCATGCAGCTAAGAGGAGTTTCTGAACTGAGAGATTCAGAACAGACTGTGAATAGCAGCGCTAGTGCAGAAGATTTCACAGAGGCAATGAAAGAACTTCACAACAAGGTGAAGGGGCAGTTGCTGGAATCAAGTCAAGAATACAAGCGCAGAGCCGATCAACATAGAAGACAACTTTAGTTTGAGGTTGGTGATCTAGTTCTGGCACATTTGAGAAAATAAAGGTTCCCAAGAGGAACATACAATAAATTGAATATGAAGAAAATCGGGCCATGCAAGGTCTTGAAGAAGTTTGGGACGAATGCTTATGAGATTGAATTACCCGATGGGATCAAAATTTCTATGATATTCAATGTCTTGGATTTGTACCCATATAGAGATGGAGAACCAGAGACTAGAGCTGAGCAGCTAGTAATCCAGTGGACGAAGCAGATGCCAGTTGCAGATAAGATGCAGATGGAGTGCATACTGGACAAGAGAGTGAGTAAGAGGACCAGGCAAAAGGAATACTTTGAGTATCTGTTCAAGTGGAAGAATGATACAGTTTAAGATGCCAGTTAAGAGAATGAGACAGAGATACAGAGGCATGGGTAGACCATGCAGGAGCTGATGGACAGGAGCCCATGAAAGTTTTCAAGCGAGGGAGTATGATGCAGGAGAATCTCCCACATCAAGCGAGCCAGCGCGGAAGGCGAAAGGATAGTTGGACGAGCACCAACACAAATTTTGAAAATCACCTTGAAGTTGTTGCGCGACCTTAAATGAAGTCATTAAGATGAGGCACACTTGTATATTGTAAATAGACCTTGAGCGGATTTCTCTCGTCCTTAGTAGGTAGACGACATTTAAAATAGTTAATGCAGGTAGATAGAATTTTAATTCTAGACTAGACAGTTGTAGAGCACAAGAGGGAAACGAGATATAGACACCCTCATTGTGCATTGTAACATAATTCTAGAAAAGAGCATGAGCATGCAAAGAGTTGTGTAAGAACACCCATGTACAGATATTTGAATTAGTAGAAGAAAGCTTTGATTCAAATTCATGGTTTTGTGTCTGTTCTCTGTGTATTGATGTTGATATGCTCATGAATGTTTGCTTTCTGTTATACATTTTCTTTTATATGCTGTGTATATGATTTCATGTTTGAATTGAAGTATGAGAGGTAGAAGGAATGAGTTTCAATTGTTTCTCTATTTGAGCCAGAGAATTCCTACAAGGAGTGCAGTCGAAGTGTCCGCAAGTAGTGTGTTGACAGAGGGTTCAAATAGAGATAGCCTTTGTTCTCATTCATCCTGAAGGTGTAGTTGGGCACAGGAGTCGTGCAAGGAGTGTGCAGGCCAAGGAAAGTCTCAGGGTTGTGAACCTGATTGAAGTATCAAAAGAACTACTACTGCAGGTGTGCGCAGAGTCGAGGAACTTCAACACTTAGAAGTGTTTGAAGGTTGCCGCAAGGAGTGCGAGCAATAGGATTTCTAGGAAGACGCAAAGTCATAAGGAAGCTCAGGACGGATAAAGCCTTCGAGACTGTTGAAGGGCATCATGGGGAAGCTGTGAATGGAAGTTCGAAGGAAGCGTCGTAAGTTTGCGTGCAGGTGGACGAGTTCCTCGGAGGAACACTTACTCATTTCGCAGATTTCACCAGTAGAAACGGACGATTGAAATTATCAGAGGAGATTTCGTGAAACTCCGTAAGACGTTAGATATCGCGGAGGTGCAAGGGAGATACAACAGAGTATTTCAGAGGGTTCAAAGATCAAGAGGGGTAGAATCGTTGATCCGAGCCACAAAAGCCGTCGGATCTACTCGTGGGTCGGTATATCGGGGTTTTGTGGATTGAAACTCCAAAACATTTCAACGGGAACCACGAAATCGCGATACGTGATATCCTGACAGTTAAATGGAATAGTGTGGGACACAGCAGAGCAGGCAAGTGGAGGACAGGTGGCACAAGTCATCGGGATCTCGCAGCGAGAAGTCCCAAAACTTTGACATTAGGATTCGCGATACCACGAACTCTGAAATCCCGACGGAGGTGACGGGCATGGAAAATTCAACCCACAAGCGCATCGGGAATTTGGCATATCGAGACTCGGGATTCAGAGAACCTAGTTTCTCGACATTGTGAGTACCAAAATACTGATAGAAGAAATCCCGATAGGAAAAGGGAGAGGTCAGCATTGACTTGTATTAGAATTCGGGGATTCATAGAACCAACACTCGACCACTGACCTTTTGATTCGCGAAGTCGTGAGTTCCGATCCTTCAAGTGCAGAGAGGGGATTGCATGAAGAGTTCTGTGGGTGTAGATTTCCCGATAGGGAATTAGAAGAACCTTGGAGTTCTTCGGGCCACGTGATAAGAGAAGATCTTGTGAGCGGGTGTGCCTACATGTGCGGCTACATCACATGATGAAGAAGACTTGGGAACTGATGGGAAAACCCAAGCTGATATATTCCCCTATCAAGCTTTGCATGGCTAATCAACAAGCTGTCAGCCCATTTGGATGATTAGAGAATTTCCAAGTGCACATCGATGGAGTAAGAACCTTTATAGATTTTGAGGTAATTGAAATTGTTGATGATAGTTACCCTTACCCTACATTGTTAAGAAATGATTGGGCCTTCGACAATTCCACTATTGTTGATTTAAAGAAACGACGCATGACATTTGAGAAAGTTGGCCTTAGGGTCATTTCACCTTTAGATCCAGATGAAGGTCAATGATACACATAACCTATCAGAGAAGAGGAACACACATTTGAACTAGAAAACATCTATAAATTAATAGATAGACAACATGATTATATCAACCCTATAGCTAACAGAAATCTGAGTTGGTGAGGTGACAACACATGTTCATCTGACTCAGAAGAAGCATTGGAGAACTGGAAAAACCAGATGTACAAAGTATCTACAAGAATATGTGCTAGGATAACTAGAGAAGTTTGTTGGATTGGCACAATCGTGAGTAATCTACCCACATTTGATGGGTTGAACCCCTTAGAAAACTTTTTATCAAAATTTGAGACAAGTGTACCAACACAAAAGAGGTTGTTGGCAATGGATGAGGCCATGAAATCCACACCAGCAAGATGGTGGGGGACACATAAAAGAAATATTACAGACTGGACATAATGTTGAACTTTGATGACAGCGCGTTTCTCAGCACAAGTAAGAAGCTACGAAGCATAGTACAAAGGTCGAAGCTGCCCAAAGGACAATGTACAAAGCTACGAAGAGGCTTGGAGTGAAATTCCTAGAGAACAATGGGTACACAGATTCGTCAATACGTTGGATACCACCCCAATTAACTGGTACCTTCAAGCAAAGCTGGGCCTTGTCACTTCAAAATGGGAAGATATGATCCAAAATTTTATAACCACCTTTTTGTTTGAAAGTGATTTTCCTTTTGTAGATCAAGCACTAGAGATGGTGAGATAGAAAGTATTTGAGGAGGCATGTGGCCTCCCTTTGGAGCAAGAAGAGGATGAATGGACTGCGCCCCTCCAGAAACTGCAGACCTGCTACAACATTAATGTCGATGAAGATGATAACTCAAGGAAGGTGAATATCGTGGAAACAAAAGGTCAGCGAGATGTGGAAGGACCAGGAGTTGAACTGTCATTCATTAGACAACCGATAAAGATAAATAAAGTCAATATCGGGATAGAGGAAACACCAAAGCTTACCAATGTCGGAGATTACTAGGACATTGCTACCATTGACAAAATCACATAATTATTGCATGAGTATCAGGACTTGTTCCCGACCAAGTTCACTAATATGAAGGGAATCAAAGGAACTATGGGAGAAATGAGAATACCTTTGAAACTAGACGTGAAGCCAGTCAAGCAAAGACCCTACAAATTGAACCCAAAATATAAGGAAAAAGTGAAGATTGAGCTCAACAGAATGCTGGAAGCAGGGATTATTGAACTTGTCGAAGAGTCAGAGTGGATTAGCCCCATGGTAGTGCAAGATAAGAAGATAGGTGAGATTAGGATTTGCGTAGATCTCAGGATGTTGAATGATGCTTTTTTACATGATCATTTCCCTACACCTTTTACAGACGAAGTGTTGGATAACGTGGGAGACCAAGAAGTGTATTCTTTTACAGATGGGTTTTCGGGATACCATCAGATCCACATCGCCAAAAAGGATCATCATAAGACTATGTTTTCCATAGAGTGGGGATCCTACCAATATACAGTAATTCCATTCAAACTGAAGAATTCTCCAGCCATCTTTTCTAGGGTAGTGGTTGAAGCATTCAAAGAATTTTTTCATAAGTTTTTAGAAGCATACTTTGATGACTCGACTGTTTTTAGTTTGTTGAAAAATCATATTGAATGTCTAAGGCTAATGCTAGATAAATGCAGGCAGTGCCAAATTGATTTGAATTTGAAGAAGGGCATCTTCTTCTCACCATTTGGAGTATTATTAGGTCATATTGTATGCAAGCAAGGATTGTTGGTGGATCCATCCAAAATTGCAATTATAGTTGATTTACCACCACCTACATTAGTCAAACAATTGCGCACTGCGCTAGGACATATTGGATATTATAGGAAATTTATCAAAGCATATGCTCAGATTACTGTGCCAATGGAGAGGTTATTAAAGAAAGATTATCAATTTGGTTGGATAAATGAATGCCAGCAGAGCTTCGACACACTGAAAGAAAAGATGGTGACTGCACCCATTCTAGTCTTTCCAGACTGGAGCAAGGAATTTCATGTGCATGTTGATGCATCTTCTATTGCATTAGGAGCAGTACCAGCATAACCAGGAGAAGGGGATATTGATCATCTGTTAGCATTTACGATCAGAAATCTCTCCATAGCTAAAATCAATTACACTACTACAAAGAGAGAGAGGGACTAGCCATGGTGTATGCATTGCAGAAATTCTGCCACTACTTGTTGGGAGGACACTTTAAAATGTTTACTGATCACTCCGCGCTAAAATACCTAGTCAACAAGCTAGTGTTAAGGGGGAGAATATGCAGATGGCTTCTCATGTTTCAAGAATATGATTCTGAGATCATAGTTAAGCCAGGAAGAATGAATAAGGGCCCAGACCACCTATTGAGGTTGGAGCATGGTGAAGAACCTACCAGTCTGGAGGACACACTACCTGATGCACAACTACTCGCCATTAGAAAGATTGATAACCACTTTGCAGACATAGTCCAGTTCCTGTCAACAGGAATAGCTCCAACCGAATACACAATTCTGCAAAAGAAACAGCTAGTGGTGCACGCTATAGATTTTTCACTGATAGCTACTCAGCTATATAAAATTTGACCTGATGAGATCCTAAGAAGATGTGTGATGGAGGCAGAGTGCCCTATGATCCTCGAAGAAGCTCATGAAGGCATTGCAGGAGGACATTATGTAGGAAAAACAACTGTGTAGAAGGTTCTGCGAGTAGGCCTTTGGTGGCCTATTTTACACAGAGATGCTAAAGAATATGCGAGAACATGCGATGTATGTCAACGAGTTGGAAAACCATCCCAAAGAGATGAGATGCCATTATCACCACAGATGACCTTACAAGCATTTGAAAAATGGGCCATTGACTTCGTGGGACCTATAAACCCACCAAGAAATCACACAGGAGTAAGGTACATTATCACTACGACATAATACCTGACTAGATGGACCAAAGCAAGAGCAGTCAAGGACTGTAGTGCAGCTATAGCTGCGCGTTTTATATTTGATGACATAATAACTAGGTTTGGATGCCCTAAGGTCCTTATGAGTGATAAAGGTACGCATTTCATCAATAAGATAGTTGAATCCCTAACTGAAGAATTTGCAGTCCACCATCAAAAGAGTACACCTTATCATCCACAAGCAAACAGAACGGTTGAAGCATTCATCAAGATCTTGGAGATAACATTGACAAAGATTTTCAATGTGAACAGGGATGACTGGGATTTAAGAGTACCAACAGTACTCTGGGCTTATAGAACCACTTACAAGAAATTAACAATGCAGACCCCTTTCAAGTTGGTTTATGGTCTTGAAGTTGTTGTCCCAATGGAGTGCATGGTACCAAGCTTAAGAATTATTTCATTTACATACATGGATGACACTGACGCTATTCATGACAGACTATCATAGTTGGCCGAACTAGAAGAAGACAGATTCATTGCAGGCTTCCATCAACAAATTCAGAAGGAACGCGAAAAGGCCTATCATGACAGACACATCAAGAAGAAGATATTCAGGAAAGGTGATTTAGTCCTTTTATATGACAGTAAGTTTATAAAATACCCTGGGAAGTTCAGAATGCATTGGCTCGGACCATATGAGATTGTCTATGTTACAGAAGGAGGAGTTGCGTAGCTGAAGACATTGAAAGAAGACTGGAAGGAAGGCTTGGTAAATGGGAGTCGGTTGAAGTTGTACTATGACAACCAGCTACCTCGTAGCTCTCAATAGAATCAAGAAGACAAGGGTCCAGGTACCAGGTGCAGTTGAAACTGGGTATCAGACATAGAAAAGACAACCTACACAAGGATGGAAAGGAGGCATAAAGAAGAAAGCAAGGGCTGCACTACGCAGTCAAGAGTCAAAGAAAAATAAGAGGATCAAATCTCAAGTGCCCCAGGACGAGTCACAAGTGAGTTTTGGGGGCCTGTTGGCCCTGGGTTATGGAAAAAAATGAAGAACTAGGAAGAAAAAGTAAAAAATGAGCTTTATGGAAGACACAATGGTTGTCACTGGGTCAAAGTGAGCAAAAGAATAGAGAAGATGGAGTGAAGTGCGGAAAAGTAAGTTGTTGAATGAGGAGATCAACGATGACAGATTAGCAAGGATGATGGACCGAGGATGACTCAGGAAGTGGAAAAATCCATCATTAGATGCCTTGGAGCACCACGAGATGGAGAAGGAAAGACAGGCCGGCGAAGCCTGGAAAGAATGGGTCAAGTTGACCTAGGGTTGTAGACACCTAGGGTTTTGGTAATTAGGGTTTTGACACCTAGGTTTCGACCTAAGGCTGTCGGTGAGGGATTGTAATGTATAAATAGAGGTCGAGAGGACCTAGGTCGGGGCAATACTATGGTTGAGCCTTGTTGTCGATTATTGTTCATTGGGAAAATATTGTATTAAGGGTGAAAGAAGTGCTGAGAGAGAGAGTCTTCTGGTATTGTAAGATCTTCAGCTAGGTGCAAAGATTGAGTCCTGTAGTTGGGTGCGCAGGAAGGGAGAGAGGAAGAGAGATGGAGAGAGAGGATCTTCTAGCCAAGAGTGTAGATTAGAACTGTAAGCTTTATCTTAATATATCATAAGCACAGTTCTATGGACGTAGCCCTAGAGAGAGGGTGAACCACGTACATCTGTTGTTGTGTGTGTGATTGATGCTTTGAGCTCTATTGTTGTTATATTGTTATCTGCATCATTGTATTAGATCAGATCTATAGTTGTGAAGGATAGATCTAGCTAGTTGAATGGTGCATGCATGTTATGTTGTTGTTGTAATAATAACCACTTGATATTCCCCTATTTGTAGACATTTCTATCCTACAACCCCCTCATTGCTGCTTCGGGTGAGACTGCATCTGCTTTGCAAGTGCTACCGAAAGGGCCAGTAGTTAGGGCTTGTTAGTGCACTCTTGGAGCTAAACCCTGGGTCTGCCCATGTGCCAACAACATTATATTCGGATGTAATAAAGTTCAATATTAATAAGGCCATGCAATAAAATAGAATAAGTCGAATGTAAGAAGACCTAATAGAAGCTTCCTCTTGTAGAAGGATCTTCCTCTAGATGTTTCTTTTGATAGACATATTTAGTATAAATAGGAGTCGAGGGTATGAGAACTCTAGTTTTGGAGATTATTGTAATAGAGCTATGCTCGACTAGAGGTTTCCCCCTCGAAGAGGCTCGTGAACATTTCTCTCAGAATCAAAGTGTTTTTGTTTTTATTCTTATATAATTTCAATGTTATTGTGGTGATTATTCTGGTTATATTGTTGTTATTCTGTCATTTCTAGCATTTTATTCCTGTTCTGCATACTTTTTATATCTGGTATATTACAAGTTGACTCTAAGGGCCAGACAAACTTCCAAAACTAGTATAATAAGAGTAGCACCCTTAGAGCACGAAAGTGTGTCTTGAAGGGCATGTCGCATAATTAAAACTTGAGTCAATAAATCTAGATGGCCTAGAAAACATTGAAATGATTGGACCTTGTCAGAATTAAATAATTAATTATAAATCCTAACAAAAGTCCCTAAGTAAAAGACTAAGTCTAAGTCTAAATTTAAATAAAGGACTAAATGAATTATGACATAATTTAAAAGATTTGAGAATATAATCAAATTCTAGGAAAAGAGGTAATAAAATTTAAAGGCTGGATAAAATGCACATGTGTGCATGAAATTAATAAAATGGATTTTTAAAATAATAGAAGAAATAATAATATGAAAGAATAGGAGTACACATGGAATAGAATCTTGAGTCAACCTAACACTAATCTAACTCGAAGAAGATTCCTAATCCAAATCTAACTAAGATCTAGTTAGGAAACACTCATTAAATTAGAAATTGGAAAACAAAGCGACAACTAAGAGCAAAAATAAGAACACATTGGGAAATGTGAGGGAAATTGGTTTTTTAAATAAAATAAAAATGATAATTACTTAAACAAATGGTGTAGAAGGGAAATGGATTTCACTCATTCTTTGTAATGTTATGTTGTCAAAATTTTGTGCGTTGTGTTTTACTTGTGAGAGTTGGGATACCAAGCTTGTAGAAAGAGTGAAAGCTCTTCCTTCCAAGGAAATCCTTGGAGCTATTGTTTGTTGGTTTCTTGTGTGTGGCCCTTTTGCATCTCGAGCGGATAAGGGGGATGAAGAATACCCCTAGCATTGACTTGGAGGTACCGGTGAAGTTTCAATGATTAGCAACAGAGATTTTGAAAGGAGCGCAAGTCTTTGAAGGACATGTTCAATCTCAACTTTCATTTGTCCTGGTATTTTATTTTTGAATTATATTTTAAAATGATAAAATTGTATATTGGAATGGTTAAAAAAACTGCAAAATCTAATTAGAATTTCTTTGAAGCCCAATTTTTGTTGTTCACTTCCAACTAAGTGTTAGATCTGATTCTTAGAGGTTTTGTTTTATCACTGGAATTTTATTGCAATTCTGATTATGAACTTCGAATGGTTTGTAAATTTTATTGTGAGATCGAACCTTCATTCATAAGGTATTTTAAACAATGATTTAAATGTCGATAAGAAAATTTAGAAGTTCCTTGATTACGGTATCTTCTTATATCTCTGGAAACTAAAACCTGGTATGGTTGATAAATTTTTAAAAATTTAAAATAGTTGGTCATTGTAATGTGGTCATTGAAATCTATTACAAGTTTTGAAATTGAAACTTGTTGATCGTTGTTAATTTAAATTACAGTTCGAATTTAAATTCTTGTGATCACTGTCAATTATGTTTTCGAATCTTGAATTGAGAATGTCGTATAGTTACAATAATTTATGGCAATATGAGAATTTTTGAAATGCGTAGAGTCGATGCCGAGTCTTTGTTTTCTGGAGAATTTAAAACTTTTATGGGCACTGTAAAATTTAATTGCCATCCGTAATTTAGGAATTGTGAGTCGATGTGAAATTTGGTTTCGACCTAATTAAAATCTTATGCAGTCGTTTAAAAATTCTTTGTAATCCTAATCGAAGTTTGATGGATCTTTATAAAACCATGTTCTTGCTATTTCGGAACTAGGAATTCATAGAGTCTGTTTAAATTTTTATTTGCCTTCACTGATGCCAAAAAATTGATGGGATTACTGTCATTTTAATTACAGATCTGGACTTTAAATATGAAGGATTCGGTACCAAGCTAATTTCAATCCGAATTTAGAACTCTTTATGGTATTGTAAAACTAATTGAAAATCCAAATTAGAATTATGGGTGGTCCTTGTATAAATTATTTGCAAATTTGAAAGTGGAAATTCGTTGGTCACTGATAAAATATTCAATGATGTCTATTGATTAAATGAAACTCCGGACTTTAGGATTTCGTAGGGTCACTACAATCAAATTTCAATCCCAAGTAATAATTTTGCATTCAGGAATTTTAATGCGTTGGGTTGCTAGCAATGCAACTTAAAATGCAACCCCGAGATTGAAATTTCTCATGGACGTTGTAAACAATTGTTGTTAATTTCAAATTTGAGTTTCGAGGTAATCATCTAATTTTTAATTGCAATTTTTGGGAATTGAAGCTAGTCCAACGACACTGTAGCAATAACTTAGAATTCTAAAATTGAGTTTTTTGTCATGACAATTGTTTAATTGGTTTTATAGTGAAAACTAATGCTTGGACAATGTCATTTAATTTGAATATTTTTAAGCTGTGTATAAGATGCGCTCAATTTAACCCTTTGATTATTATTCCTTCATAAGGTTGTGTCATTTAATCCTTAAGCTTTACTTATAGAAATATAAATGGTTGAAATGTATTGGTTCAATTATAAATAATATCCACAATAGAATTTATATGATTAAGTAAATATGAATGGTTGACATGTATTGGCTGAATTATAAATAATATCCACAATAGAATTTATATGATAAATTACATAGTGGATGATTACACTGGCATGTTATGATTTTAGCAATGATTTGTAATGAATGGAATTAGATGACTGAATAATTCTTATGAATCTGTGAATTGATTGAAAAATTGGAGAATTTTGTATTAGTATAAGAGTCATTGAATGAATTTTATTTCTGTTATGTTTAAGTACCTCACCCTCAATTTATCCTTAGTCTAGGTTAGAATAAGTTATGTGAGTAGATACCTCTATGTTCCTCAGAACAGTCACGAGTCATGAGACTTGAAGTGGTCAAAATCGATGAGATGAGTCATGGACTTGAGCATTGATTATGTGTCTTTAATGTCCTAAACTTGCAGGCTAGGTTGGGCGAATAGATATCCTTGTTATCTTGCTGTGATTAAGGGATGATTTTAAGGATGAAAATTTATTTTCAAATGTAAAAACCTTGGCAGATCTTACTAATCTTTCATATGCCAACTATAAATGTTTAGCGATATTTTTGTAAAATTATTCAAATTTATAAGGATTTTATATAGTTTATATAAAATTTTGGTGATTTTTAAGGTAAAATAATTTTATCCTATGGAATTTGGGAGAATTATTTTTAGAATAGCGGAACTTTTTTTGAGAAAAACCTTGGAAAATTAGCCCATGAGCGAAATTTAGTCCCTAAAATCATCCTTGATGTGATTTGATTGATCTACTTATTGTAATTGATTCCTTGTTGTGTAATGATGTTTATGAGGAAAAAAGTTGTAATTATTGATGTATGTTAATGTTGTGTATCCTTGTTCTAATTGATGTTGCATTATAAAATAAAAAAAGTTCCACTACTGTATTCGCTTACATTGATGTCGTAATGGACGAGACATTACATATGGTACCAGAGTGGGTTCAACACTGCGACATTGGACTGTTATGCCTTCCACTATGTTAAATAAATGATTAAAGATGTATCATGAATTAATTTTTAAATTGTCCATGCACGTAATCATGGTTAGAGGACGCAGGAGAAGTAGACGATGTGGTGTTGGAGGAAGAGGTTTGACACCTCCGATAGTATCCACTCCAGAGGGGTCTAACCCCTAGGGAGATGAACAAACTACTAAGCAGGAGTAGGTTGTTGCGGGAGATGTGGTAGGTATGATGAGATCCTTTCAAGCATGTCAGAGGCATTGATCAATCGCCTGGATCAAGATGAGGGAAGAGCGTATGTTCCCAATGGGGGTTCACAATGCGCCCCTGTTGATAGTAGTATTATACACAGAGAACTAAAGAGGGTGAAGTTTCTTGAGTTTTTGGGTGACACAGACGGCTTAGCCGTCAAGGCATGGTTGGAGAACATGGCGATGTACTTCTTAGTTTATGATTACACCTCCAACATGAAGGTCCACATGGAAGTCTTCCAACTTAAATGAAGTTCTCTACTTTAGTGGAAGAAACTCCTACCTCAACTAAATATTGTTGTCGAAGATGTGTGATGGGAGTTATTTGAGGAACGGTTTTGGGAGAAGTAGTTGTCCAAGGAATTCATTGAGCATCATTTTAATGAGTTCAATGCCTTATCATAGGGTAGTCGTATGGTGTCGAAGTATGAGGATAGGTTCATGGAGCTACTTACGTATGCTCCACATCTAAACACGAAGAATTTAAAGGTCAAAAAGTTTGTGTTCGGTCTTAACTTCAACATTTGTGTGAAGGTGAGGATCCTAATGTATCAAACATTGCACAATGTAGTTCAGAAGGCCATCATAGTTGTGGAAGAACAAAACAGTGGGGGACAGAGAATGAGTCCTTCTAGACCAACTAGACAGACGACTTCAGGAGAGTAGAAGCATCGAACACCAACCAGATAGACTTCTGGGAAACAAGATACGCCCAGAGGCCCTATGTTATTGACACCATGACGACATAATCCTCAACAGAGGACTCCTTATGGAGGACCACATCAACAAAAACAACTTCATTCACAACAACAACAACATTTTAGGCCTATTTAGCAAAACATACTTGGATCATAGACTGCCAGACCAACAACTTCTACATCGAGAACCAAGAGCACTGGACCGAAGACTGGATCTTGGACATGTGGAGGGCCAAATTACCAACATGATTGATTGATAGATAAGGCCAAAGCGTCTAGATCATTAAGACCCACTACAGTTGGATATTTGGGCAAAGCTCACATGATACATGCAATGGTGAACAACTTCTAGGCCAAGCACCAATCCACTTTTCTCGAGATGTCAAGTACGATCACTAATTAAAATTTTATTGTTTTGATAGATCCAGGTGCTACAGAGAGATTTATTTCTAGTGTAGTGTTAAAGAGAATTAAGGTAAAGGAAGTCGAGTAGGATGAATTCAGGTACATAGAAATGACAACAGGTGCTAAAAAAAGGTTGGAGGAAAGGTTACAAACTATAGCATTAACTTGGGAGATTTTGTAATGAAGGTGGATATTTATGTCACGATCTTAGGATCTTATGACATAGTGGTTGGTATGGACTCTCTAGAATCGCATGATGCGATCCTTAACTGTAATAAAAAATGGTTAAGTTTGACAGATCATTTGGGGAAGAATAGAGTGATTGTAGGAAAAAACCAGGGAGTGTCCTTGAGGTTTATTTCTTCCTTACATATACAGAAGAGTATGTGCAAGGGATGTAAGATATATGAAATATTAGCACTAAACAAAAAGGGCAAGGTGGAAGTAGTAGAAAACCTTCTTGTAGTATAAGAATTTTTCCAATGTCTTTCCTGAAGAGTTACCAGGTTTACTTCCTGAGAGAGAGTTGGAGTTTACAATAGACTTGAAACCTGGAATTGAACTGATAACAAGAACGCCATATCATATGTCAATGCCTGAATTGCAGGATTTGAAAATGAAATTGAAGGAATTGTTGGACTTGGGACTTATACGTCAAAGTGTGTCACCTTGGGGTGCACCAATTTTTTTCATGAGAAAGAAGGATGGATCATGGAGACTTTGTATTGACTATTGTCAATTGAAAATAGCGACAATCAAGAACCAATATTCATTCCAAGAATAGATGATTTGTTTGAACAGATGAAGGGAGAGATGGTGTTTTCGAAGATTGACTTGAGATCAGAATATCATCAATTACAGATTAAGGAAGACAATATCCCCAAGACCGCATTTAAGATGAGATTCAAACATTATGATTTTATAGTTTTACCGTTTGGTTTGACGAACGCCCCAGGGGTATTCATGAGTTTGATGAATGGGGTGTTCCACAAATATTTGGACAAGTTTTTTCAAGTATTTATTGATAACATACTGATTTAGTCTTATACTAAAGAAGAGCACGACAAACACTTAATATTGGTTCTACAGTGTCTAAGAGAAAACAAATTGTACAGGAAGCTATTGAAATGTTCTTTTTACCAATCAAAGATTAATTACTTTGGACATATCATATTTGGTGAACGTATCCCTGTGGATCCAACGAAAGTAGAGGCTATTGCATAATGGGTAGCTCCAATGAATGTACAAGAAGTACATATCTTTATGGGTTTAGAATGATATTATCGACGGTTCGTCAAAGGTTTTTCGAAGATAGAAAATCCAATCACATAATTGCAGAAGAAAAACAAGAAGTTTGTATGGACTGAGAAATGCACGAAAGAATTTCAAAAGCTCAAAGAGTTGTTGACAACGTCGATACTAACGGTACCTGACATGGAAAAATAATTCTTGGTATGCACAGACACATCCAAGGAAGGTTTAAGAACAGTTTTGATGCAATATGGTTGAGTGATCGCTTACATTTCAAGGAAATTGATAAATCATGAAGAGAGCTACGCAAAGCATGACTTAGAGTTAGTAGCAATTGTATATGCCTTGAGATTTTGCAAGCCTTTTCTTATTGGACATAAATTCAAATTAAAGACAAATCATTGTGGATTGCAACATATATTTACATAGAGTGAATTGAAAGCGCGAAAGAGGCATTGGTCATAATTACTTAGCAAATACAAATTTGAGATTACTTACATTAAATGAATGATGAACAGAGTAGAAGATGTGCCGAGTCAGAGACCACACATATTCTTGGTAATACCTATTAAAACAAATCTTCAAGAACATATTCTAAATTTAAAGATAGACAATGACTGGTATAAAGAAGTTAAGGATAATATTGGACAAAATACCATGATGGTACCAAAGTTTGAAGGCTATTCATTGGAAAGCGATGGATTGTTGAGATATAACGGTAGAATTTATGTACCGCCTAACGATGAATTAAGAAATTTGATCTTAAGCGAAGCTCATAAGGCTATTTACATGGCTCATCCGGGAGTCACAAATATGAAGGAACCTTAAGCCTTTATTCTTATGGAAAGGAATGAAGGTGAACATAGTTAGTTACGTGGAGAGATGTCTAAAATGTCATTAAGTGAAGGCTGAACATAGATATCCAGCAGGATTGTTGCAACCACACACTATTCCTGAATCGAAATGAGAAGTCATTTTGATGGATTTTGTTGTGGGATTGCCACTAATGTAAAGGAGGCACGATTCAATTTTTGTGGTAGTTGACACTCTGATGAAAAGTGCACACTTTATTCCAGTGCATACGACATATCAGGCGCCATTTCAATGAGATTGTGATATTACATGGTGTACCAATAAGGATCATATCCAATCAAGGATCGATGTTTACAGAATGGTTTTGGACCAATTTCCAAGAGATTTTTGGAATGGAATTGAATTTCAGTACAATGTATCACCCTAGGACAAATATAAAAATAGAGAGAACGAACAAGATTTTGGAGTATATGTTGCATATGTATGTAATGGACCAACATAAATTTTGGGAATAATTATTTCCATTGGTAGAGTTTTCATACAACAACAGATACCAAAGCACGATTAAGATAACACAATTTTTTTTTTTTTTATGTGCGACTGTTTCAAATGTTGTTGAGTTGGTATTGAATTGAGGATAGGGCCATGGTAGGACCAAAATTAATCCAAGAAATGGAATAAAATATGCAATTGATAATACATAGGATTAAAGAAGTGCATGATCGATAAAAGAGTTATGCTAGTGCACACCACATTGACCGCAATTATAAAGTGGCAACATAGTTTCCTTGTACTTAAAACCACACAAGAGATCGATCAAGTCTAGGAAAGATGATAAACTCTCTCCTAGGCATGTGGGACCCTTCGATGTTGTGGAAAGAAAGGGACCTATGGATTATTCACTAGACTTGCCGGATTCTTTGAGGCGTATGCACAATGTATTTTACGTATCTGTTTTGAGAGATTATGTTTTCGATCTGTCACATGTGATTGACATGAGTTCTTTGCAGGTGTTGGATGAGGGTGCTCTCATGGTAGAGACAATCTTCATTTTAGACCATCACAATCGATAACTATGACATTGAATAGTCGATTAGGTCAAGGTCTAGTGGGACAACTATAGTCCACACTCAGCTACCTGAGAGGATGCATATGAGATGTGTCAGCAATTTCCATACTTGTTTTATAGATTAGATATGTATATCTATGTCAGAGACTTTTATTTATTTGCATTTATAGACTGTAAAAAATTCAAGATGAAATTTAAAACAAGAGGGGGTGTATGTAACATCTCGTTCTACTGAGCACACTTTTATTGACTTATTCTTTGACACTTGCGTGCAAGTGATCTGATTATGGTATATTATGATTTTGTTTCTATTATGAGTTATATATGATGATGATGATGATGATGTGTTGTGACTTATTGTTATTTTTATGTATATATATTGGCAAATTCTATTGACGAGTGTTCCTGAGTGTGCAGGACACATGACATGTTATGGATGTTGATGGCATCAATTGACTTCCTTGGACTGTGGATTGAGTTAGAGAGTGGACTGTATTTTTTTGAGTATTCATTTTATGAACATGGGATATATGATTGATTTCAGTATGATTTATGTATATGGATTATTGATAGTGTTTTTTTCAATGGATGTAGGATTGATGATGCTTGCTAATCCGACTCACATAAGGAGTAAAGGGGTCATGCACATAAACCATACATTGAGGGAGAGGTGTGGTAGCATCCCTGTCATAGTCTACTAACACTTCTATCGTGGTATGAATGGTAGGTTAACAATTACCTAGTTCAAGAGGCCCACGATGTCATGAGGGAGGACTAAGATAGTCGCTCATGAAGATATCTAAGGGGCACACAATAAGGCAAATTCATTATTCCTTAGAAGGCTTTAGTCTCTCACAAGGTCGACCGAATGGAGGGTTGACTCCAACGGTTAGAAATTTTTTATGAAACCAGTCTAAGGTGAGTGGCACCCTTGGAGCATGGAGGTGCATCTTGAAAGGAACATCACATAATTCAAACTTGAGTCAATAAATATAAATGCCTAGGAAACATTGAAATTATTGAACCTTGTCAGAATAAAAATATTAATTAAACAATAAATTATTAATTATAAATCCTAACAAAAGTCTCAGACGAAGTCTAAGTCTAAATTTAAACAAAGGACTAAATGAATTATGACATACATTAAAAGATTTGATAATATAATCAAACTCTAGGAAAAAGAGGAATACAATTTAAAGGTTGGATAAAATGCACATGTGTGCATGCAATTAATAAAATAGATTTAAAAAAAAATTAGAATAAATAATAATATGAGAGAATAGGAGTACACATGGAATAGAATATTGAGTCAACCTACCACTAGTCTAACTAGAAGAAGACTCCTAATCCAACTCTAACTGAGATATAGTTAAGAGATGTTCATTAAATGAGAATTTGAAGAACAAAGCGACAACTAAGAGTGAAAATAAGAACACATTGGGGAATGTGAGGGAAATTGGTTTTTTAAATAAAATAAAAATGGTAATTACTTGTGCAACTTGGAGAGAGTGTGACAAGTGTGTGGGTGAATAGTTATAATTAATTTAATTTAAAAAGTTAATTATGGTGCATGAGGACATGTGTTAGTGAAAAAATTTATATGAAACAAATGGTGTAGAAGGGAAATGGATCTCACTCATATTTGGTAATGTTATGTTGCCAAAGTTTTGTAGACTGTGTTTTACTTGTGAGAGTTGGGATACCAAGCTTGTAGAAAGAGTCAAAGATCTTCCTTAAGAGGCAAGCCTTGGAACTATTGTTTGTTGGTTTCTTGTCTGTGGCCCCTTTGCGGCTTGGGGGCTAAGGGGAAATAAGAGTACCCCTAGCATTAGATGGGAGGTACCAATGAAGTTTCGGTGATTAGCAAGTAGGATTTCAGAAGGAGCACAAGTCTTTGAAGGAAATCTTCAATCTCAGCTTTCATTGGTCCCAGTATTTTATTTTTGAATCATATTGTAAAATGATAAAATTGTATATTGAAATGGTTAAAGAAACTACAAGATTTAATTAGAATTTCTTTGAATCCGAATTGATATTGTTGGCTGCCAACTAAATATTAGAATCGATTCTTAGAGGTTTTATTTTATCACTAGAATTTTATTGCAATTCCGATTATGAACTTCCAATGGTTTGTAAATTTTATTGTGAGATTGAACCTTCATTTGTATGGTATTTTAAAACAATGATATAAATGTCGATTAGAAAATTTAGAAGTTCCTTGATTACGGTCTCTTGCTGTATCTATGGAAACTAAAACTTGGTATGGTCACTGTCAAGTTGATAATTTTCGAAAAATGAAAAATAGTTTGTCATGTTAATTTGGTCATTGAAATCTATTACAATTTTTGAAATTGAAACTTGTTGATCGTTGTTAAGTTAAATTACAGTTCGAATTGAAATTATTGTGATCATTGTCGATTATAGTGTCGGCTCCAGAGGATATATTCTTGGTCACTGATATATCATTGGTCACTGATAAAATATTCTTGTAGTCCAGAGGATATATTTTAGGATTCCGTAGGATTCTGATATATCATTTCATTGATCTCTGTAAATTAAATGAAACTACGGACTTTAGGATTCCGTAGGATCAGTACAATCAAATTTCAATCTTAACTAATAATATTGCATTCCGTAATTTTAATGCGTTGGGTTGCTAGAAATGCAACTTAAAATGTAGCCCCGAGATTGAAATTTCTCATGGACATTGTAAACAATTGTTGTTAATTTCAACTTTGAGTTTTGAGGTAATCATCGAAGTTTTAATTGCAATTTCTGGGAATTGAAGCTAGTACAACGACGCTGAAGAAATAACCTACAATTCTAAAATTGGGGACAATTTTTTAATTAGTTTTACATTGAAAAATAATGCTTGAACGATGTCATTTAATTTGAATATATCTAAGCTGCGTATAAGATGCGCTCAGTTGTGTTGGTGTAACAAACTTGTTACACTCCCTTAACAATGCATTGAACTTAAATTGGTACATACACATAACGCTCTACCAGGAATTTACCTTCTCGGATTGTATCTCTTGTGATGTTTAGAATCCGACGTTGATTAATAAATCACCAATGGAATTTATTTTCTTAAAACAAACTTAGAGTTCATTCACCGATAGTTCTAGTTAGAAGAATGAAATTTGACATCTATTTTTTCGTCAAGAGAGAGTTGCCTGCTTGATCATTTCGATCACTCTAATCATACACTTTCAATTTTTTACTTAAGTTCAAGTCACCCTCTTCTCAACGATTAAATTTCGAGCTTAGACTATGAGTTAGTTTAATATTAAGTCAATAGACTATACTGATATTAAGGAAGCGAGAATATCTATTTTCTTACTAAGGTACATGGAAAAATTAAAGAGGAATATTATGTTGAATCATGTTGTCATTGATGCCAAAGGTTTGATTGATTGATGTCAAGTGATTAATTGATGTCAAGGGATTGATTGATGCCAAAGGATTGAATGATTGATTGATTGATGTCTTGTCATAGCATACTAATGTAGTATGTATTATCCTTGATGAGAATGGATTTATTTCAAGTGGAATCATAGTCATATGATGATACATATATGAAGATGGATCAATGGGTTTTCATTGATACATGATGCAAATATGAAGATGGATCGATGTGGTTTATTTGATATTTGATGCATATTTAGTTTGATGTAAAGATGAATCATTATTGTCTTATCATGGTTGATAAGGTGCACAAATGGATGAACTCCAAAATGGTCCCCTTATGGTGATATCCATCATGGGAAGACGCTTCACGGTTAAGTTATCCTATAAGTATGGTTGAAGAACACATGCTTGTTTATGGAATAATGAGATGAAAATCAGTGAATTTTCTAATGAAACTATCATATATGGATGGTGCTTGTCATGCCATTTCCGGTGGTATGTGGAATGTCACATAAATCCTGATGGTTTCATAGTTATGGCCCTATGAAGATGAAGGACCCTCATATGTAGGCTTGAAGCCCCAAGAGGTCAAAGAAATCAAAGTGCTTGAAAAGAAGAAATTATTATTTAAATGGTAAAGTGAGATGACAAAATTAAGGAGGAATATTTAAATGATAAAGAAATGGAGAACTTTCTATCTATGAAAAGTGGCTAACCCTAAAATGAAAAAAATAGGTTAAGTGACCTAGAAATGGGTTAAGTGACCTAGAATATGCTTCTAAGGAAGCTACTTGGAGAGTATAAATAAGAGGCAAGGGTCTCTTGCATAATAGATATTGTGTATCTCTTGTATCTCTTGAGCATGTATTGAAGATATATTCTGAGAGAGAGAGATGATCTGGCAGATCTCATGGATGCATCAAAGTTTCAGTAAGTCTGAGATCATGACAGCAAAAGTATCGGAAGTTCAGAAAGTTGCAGTGAGTCAGGGCACGTACATACGCAGGATGAATGAGGACAGGGTGCGTACAGTGTATGAAGTCATGAACACATGTGTGTGAGATGATTACAAACTCTTGAAGACTAAAGTAGGTTTTAGATATGCATTCTATGGGCTCATATATGCCGTAAAAACTCTGGTATGATTACATTGTTGTCTTCATGGATACTCTTGCTTGTTGTGTGGTGAATTCTTAAGGAGTTATTAGTATGGATGTTGTGATGTGGTTTGTGTTGGTTGATGGAGTGAGCATCACTCTTATGATTCAGTGCTGATATGATTGATATAGTATGTTGATTTCCTATACATGATTGACTAGCATTCAAATTGTATGGTTGAGGAGCATGAGTAAGTTGTTGGAAAGATTGGATGTGTTGTGACTGGTTATGGGTCAGATTGGACAGTGAGAGACAGAAGAGAATCTGATTGAAGGTTTCATAGGATCTGAGTGTGTGATGAAAAGAAAAACCTAGTTGCTTAGAAGTGATACACAGGTTGTAGTACAGACTGACCACATACATACGCGAGTTGTACTACTAGTAGAGCACATACATACACATGTTGCACTAATGACAAGTCACATACCTATTGACAGATTGATATATGTTGGTGATTGTTGTCTCATCTTAGTTGGTGCTGAGGATGTAAGCCGAGTCTTGCATTATAGAGCTGGTGCTCTTGTAGAGTTGTATTCTATTCAATTGTTGTTGATAACCCAAGGATTGTAGTCCGTAATAAAAAGAAAATTGATAACCCAAGGATTGTAGTCCGTAATAAAAAGAAAATTGTACATACATCTTCTGTTCTTTGTGTTTCTTATGGTGATGATTTTTTGATGATATATTGCTCATAAATGTTTTGTGATTTCTAACTAATGAGTTTTGTGAAGGGGAAGTTTTGGGAAAAAAATTCCTACACTGTTCACGCCCCCCCCACCTCTCAGTGTAGTCGGTGTGTCCAACAATTAGTATTAGAGAAGGCCTTCACTATAAGCCTTAGCAAGCTTGGAGGAGATCCATGGACACACAAATGGATTATGAAGTTCCAATCCTTGATGAGAAAAAATATTCTACATGGAGAATAGAGATGAGAGTGCATTTGAAGGAAATGGGAGCAGGCATTTGGAAGGGAGCCATTGGTGGATCAGTTTCCTTGAATAACAAGTCAAAATTTGAAGCTCAAAGGGAAGGAAAGAAGAATGATGCATTGGCTCTCAAGACCATTCTTAGTGGACTCTCAAGCCCTATCAAAAAGAGCATAGGACAACGCACTTCCTCCAAGAATCTATGGCTAAAGCTAGAGGAAACATTTCAAAGCAAGAAGGAAAATATTGAAGACCACTCCATCAAGATCATAAAAGGTAAAGAATCTCCAAAAACTCTTGATTGCATTATTTCTAAATATGATAATGTTGAGAAAAGGGAAGATCTTGAATACATTTTAAATGAAGGCAAAGAATCATGTGATGATGTTGGAAAAAAGGAATATATTGAAGATATTTCAAATGAAGGTAAAGAATCCTCAAAGACCCTTGATTTCAATAATTCAAAAGGTGATGATATTGAATATTTCTCTACAAGTGAAGAAGAAAATCTAGAAATAGTTTGTGTAGAGTTTGATGGTAGTTATCCTATGGAAAGAATAGAAGAAGAACTATCAAAACTTCAAAATAAAGTTGAAGTGGGTTTATATGAATACAACAATGACCATTATTATATAAACTATAGCTATCTTTCGGATAACACTAAAAAGTTTCTTAAGAAGAGTCAAAGGCACATCTTGAAGTTAAAGGAAATGCTCAAAGAACAAGAAGAGAGTAATAAGACTCAATTAGAAGAAAAGGAAGAAGAGATCGCAGGACTAAATAATGAAAAATAAGATAAGAAGGTAGATGATGAGATTAGAAAAAGTATTAAAATTATTGTCCATCTCAAGACCCAAATTGAAGACGCCAAAAGGGTAGAGGAACTACTGAAGTTATACCAAGTATGAAAAGGAAGAGTCATGGCATAATTTAGAAGCTGAAGTTGTTGATCTTAGAAAGAAAGTAGAGAATTCAAATAAATTCTTGAATAGCTCACAAATCTTGAATGAGATCTTGGAAAGTCAAAGATCACCAAATGATAAATCAAGTCTTAGATACAAGAGAGAAGCTACAGATGCTGAAGCAAGCACCTCAAAGAAGGATGAGGTAAGTCCCTCATTCTCAAAGGATGAAGACAATGTTGAAAATCAACCATCTACACAAGAGAAGGAAAGTTTCAAAAGAACAAAGCAATGAAGACATCAAGAAGCCATCCTTGCACCTCAAAGAAAATGGACACCAAATAAAAGGTATGAAAGTGCTTTTCATGCTCAATGTTATTCATGTAATGAATATGGTCACAAAGATTTGGAATCTAGATCTTATGAAATGAGAAATAATGGAAGATTTCATAACACCATAAGGTGTTGGAGATGTGATCAAGTAAGGCACATTTTTGTTCATTGTCACAGCATGAAATACTACAGCTGTAGTGGATTTGGACACAAATCCTAGGATTGCTGGAACACAAGAAGAAAGTCCATGATGAGGACTTCATATAGCATGACTAGAAGAAGGAATGAAGTAAGGAAATGAGACATCTTTGAAAAAATGGAAGCTCAAAGCTCAAGTTCTGAGAAGCAGGGACACCGTCAAAAGTGGGTGAAGAAGACTAAACAACCAAAGTAGAATGGAATCCTTAATGGAAGCTCAAGTGAGTCATCTACTGAAGCATACGCTGGTGATAGTGGTAAAAACCGCGTACATATGCAGGATGGACTTGAATAGGTCGCGTACATAAGCAAGTTTTATGTACAATAGGCACGTATATTTGGTAAAGCCTAGGGAAAGGGGCTATGCACATGGGTTATAGCTTAATGTGATGGTATAACTATGTGATGAAGGGTCTAACATAGTTTGTTACAGGTTCTGAAATTGTTTGTTGCAGGTTTTCATGATTACATATTGGATTATATATGGTGATGATATATAATGAAAGGCTATCTTGGAAGGATGCACTAACCCATGAGTATGGATTGAGGCATTTTTTGTTGAAGAACAATGTTGGTTATAATAGTGAAGTTATGGCACCTTGGTTATGTGATATATCTTGATGATGCTAGCTAGAGATGTCATTGATCTATTGAAGCACACTACTAGTACATGTATTGTTGGATGCTTAGTATTTACTGTAGTGAATGGAGGATTGATGCTAGATCCATAGTTGATGCATGATTGATACACTTCTAGTACATTGGTAGAGACACCTACTAGCAGGTTTATTGGCACATGTTTTGTGGTGGATTTGGCATACATGCATGAAGATTCATTTAGTTGTGGTATCGGTGCATGGTTGATGTACTTGCTTGGTACAAATGGTGATACATATTGATGTACATGTTTGGTACACTCATAGATGGTATATGTTTGATGATAGTACTTGGCTAAAATTACACCATTGGTAATACTTGATTAACACATACTTTGGTACATGACATATGGGATGATATAGTTGAGACACTTGATTGATTGAGATTCATGATTATGGCACTTGGTTCATGGTGAAGACATATCATGAGTGATATGACAACTGTTTGATGCACATGGTTGGCATATTGATAGATACACATGGTTGGCATGTTGGTAGAGGCATATGGTTGATACATTCCATTAATGATATATTTTGGCACATTGAATGATGTACATGGTTATTGTACATGGGTGTTGTGCATGGTGAACACACATTTTGGTACATGAAGTATTTGTTTATTCATTAACATATATTTTTTTTCATGATGTTTGGTATGCACAAGTTTTGATGCATGGACAGGTCCAAGGATCATATTGTTCTATGTTCCGGTTGAGTAGTAGCATTTGCAGTAGAAGATATTGCAGTGGCAGAATATTGTTCATATTGCAGAGAAGATAGGGGGAGACATACCCATAGGGGGAGTCATTCTTCTTCCCATGATTCTAGGACGAGATATTTATCATATGCATACTTGGAAAAATAGCCCTATATTTGAAGAAAGAGAACATAGGCATAATTCTAGGGGGAGCGATGGTCACAGGGGGAGCATGAGTGATGTATATTCAACATTACATTAGAGTGATATTCCTTGTTCAAAATGGGAGATATTATTCATAGGAAGATCAAAGGCATTCAAGTAGGGGGAGAAACCCCAAGGAGAGTTCACGCAAGGGGAGCATCCCCAAGAGGAGAATGATCCTTTTCCATTGATGTCAAAGGGGGAGAGATAGTCACATTGATGTGATTTTTGATTACTGATGTGGAGAGATAGTCACATTGATGTGATTAATGACTATTGATGTACATAAATGCCTTGTCTACATGTTGACATCAAGGATTGGTGTTGACATCAATGTTGGTATTTCCATCAATGCCAAAGGAAGAGATTGTTGGTTCTTGTTGTCATTGATGCCAAAGGTTTGATTGATTGATGTCAAAGGACTGATTTCAAGTGATTAATTGATGTCAAGGGATTGATTGATGCCAAAGGATTGATTGATTGATTGATTGATTGATTGATGTCTTTTCATAGCATACTAATGTAATATGTATTGCCCTTGATGAGAATGGATTGATGTCAAGTGGAATCATAGTCATATGATGATACATATATGAAGATGGATCAATGAGTTGTCATTGATACATGATGCAAAGATGAAGATGGATCAATGTGGTTTCTTTGATATATGATGCATAGTTAGTTTGATGTAAAGATGACTCATTATTGTCTTATAATGGTTGATAAGGTGCACAAATGGATGAACTCCAAAGTGGCCCCCTTATGGTGAAAGCCCTCACGGGAAGACGCTTTACAGTTGAGTTATCCTAGAAGTATGGTTGTAGAACCCATGTTTGTTTGTGGAATAATAAGATGAAGATCAAAAAAATTGTTAGTGAAACTATAATAGATGGATAGTGATTTTCATGCCATTTCCGGTGGTATGTGGAATGTCACATAACTTCTCATGTTTTGAGAGTTATGGCCCTATGAAGATGAAGGACCTGCATATGTAGGCTTGAAGCCCCAAGAGGTCAAAGAATTCAAAGTGCTTGAAAAGAAGAAATCATTATTTAAATGGTAAAGTGAGGTGACAAAGTCAAGGAGGAATATTTCAATGATAAAGAAATGGAAAACTTTTTATTTATGGAAAGTGGCTAACCCTAAAATGAGAAAAATAGGTTAAGTGACCTAGAAATGGGTTAAGTGACCTAAAAGATGCTTCTAAGGAAGCTACTTGGAGAGTATAAATAAGAGGCAAGGGTCTCTTGCATAATAGATCTTTTGTGTATGTCTTGTATCTCTTAAGCATGTAGTGAAGATCTATTCTGAGAGAGAGAGAGATGATCTGGAAGATTTCATGGACACATTAAATTTTCGGTAAGTCTGAGATCATGACGGAAAATGTAGTATCCCCAAGGACAAGTCCCTATTGTAATTATGAATTGTAATTATGTTTATAGGATGGTGATACAAGTGTATATAAGTTGGTGGGATTATGTGTTTATTAGGCCATAGAGACTAGGTGTTAAAGGCTAGGAGCTTGATTTTGTACATGTAATTATGCATATTATTAGTAAAATATAAACATCGTTGCGTGCAGACCGACCATGAAGAAAGAGTGATGGGGGACTAAGCTTCCACAAGGTTGGGTAAGGGAGGAGGCTAAGTGTGTGTGCCTAGGGGCTAAGCTAGTGGGCTTAACTCTAAAGGGGATAATAATTTATTATTATTTCCTAAAGGCTAAGGTGGACATATGACTGTTGTCCTAAGTTCCTGTAAAGGGAACATGTGCTAGTTGAAATGCATGTAGCTCCAGGAAGACAAGTGTTGACCTGGGCGCATGTAGTTAAAAATGATGAGTCAACCATGTTTGGGCCATTCTTCCAACTTCCGTATGAGTTTGCTGGTCATTCGTCCATCTGGAGTCTTAACCAGTTTTGCCTCTACAATTGACCTCTACTTTGTTTCCTGGTCACGAACCCAGTGAGAAACCGTGGGAAAACCAACAGACTTAGCTGCATCTTCCGTGAAGCCTGAGCATCTTGTATGTGTCTGTGTTGTGTGTGTGTCATAACGGTTGGTTGTTGCGGCCACACAGCTCCTCGACTAAGGGTGGCTTGTTGTCATCGGTTATTTCTTATAGAGCCGTGATGTGTCTTAGTGTGGATGGTTGTCGTTTTTGGATGTCCATACCCAATTTCCTATTGCTACTGTCATCCCTGTGTGAATGAGTATTGAATCGTTGTTGTTTTCCTCACCTGGCTGGAGCTAATTCAAGGAGTGTACTGAAGAAGCGGGTTTTCAGGCCTTTGGTAGAAGAGGCAGGTTGTCAAGCCTGTGAGCAGCTCTCTCTAGGTGAGAGAGTCTTCTAGGAACTGGTTTTCTCCCAGAGAGAGTCCAGCACCAACTACAGAGATTTAAGAATTCTTGATCCAACTTGTTGTTGAGACCCAGAGAGGGAGGTGAAGCACCGATGCACTATTCTTATGAAGGTATATACTCCTGGGTGGAACAAGCATGTGGGGAATGATATTCTATGAGCAGTGGGTGTAAGAAGGATCATGGAGAGAATCCTTCCAGTTTCACTGTGCAGTGTTCCTGAAACCTCAACGTAGTCTAGGATTCCCTTTCACTGGGTGGAGCTTTGTTCTAGCTCAGGGGTGACCCACTGCTAAGCATCATCAGTTGGGTGGTCTATGGCTGGGAATTTCGTGGAAGGTATGCACATAATTGGTGGTCTTATAATAATAGATAAGTACCAATTTTATGTTCATTTATATGTTGTGGAATGGTACATATGTTGTAATTGATGAGTATTGCCTGTATATGTTGTATATGCTGCATGTGTAGGCTTATTGTTATTTTCGCATTATTTTTTTTATATATATGTAGAATAGTAATTCTATGTTTATATGGATGTGTATATTTTTTCGCAAGTATCTCTGTGTGGCATAGACCAGTAGTTTAAGGATGGAGCTGTCACAGATTAGAATAGAGTAGTAGAGTTGTAGGATTGGCAGCATTGCTCGGCCTGTTGGTGGTTGGGGATGTTAATAAATGGTATCATATATTTAAAAGCTAAGTTAAGTTTGTGTTGGTAACGTTGCCCGACCTGTTGGTCGCTGGGGACATCAAAAATGTTACAGGTATGAGCTAACTGAGAGGGGGGGGTGAATCAGTTAGTGTAGATTATTAACAATTTACTCTCATTTTTAACTTTGAGTCATGAGTCTTAGTGGCAGTGAGTCTTTAC
>JZKD02S1644477.1:743808-772129 GCA_000966675.3 Picea glauca
CCATCAATGACAACCTTGATCACCTGCGTCATTCTTCTGTTATAGCCATCAATGACAACCTTAACCATCTACGTCCTTAACCATCTGCGTCAGTCTTCTGTTATTTCCATATCTCCAACAACAAATTGGTATCAGAGCATGTTTTTCAACATTGAGCCTATATGGGCTAGATATGTGGTCATTGGACCCAAATTTTCAGGTGGAAATTGTGTCTGGAGGATCAATTTCGAATCTCAGAACCTTCGTGAGTGACAAGAAGTTACCTTGGTCATGTTACAAAGCTCAGGAAGAGTAGCAGTGTTGTAAAACCATGATAGTTGTGGTATTGGGCCGCAGAGTAATGTGGACCTTAAGATCTATTAGGGAGAAGGAAAATCCTCCATGATTGTCATATCTAGTAATGTTGCAAGGCAGTTAGTCGTGAATTCCTTTGGAAATCCGCAAAGTAACAGATTATGTTCTGAGCAGTAGGATCTATTCAGAAGGAAGGGAAATCCCTTAGGACTGTCATATCTAGGGAAGGAGCAAAAGAGTTAACCTAGAAGCCCTTTGGACTTCGTGACTTCAGTGAAGTCTGATGCCAAAAACTAGAGAAGGGTTGAAGTCTGAAACTTCGAAGTGATGTGGCATGGTGATGTCACTTGGTTTGACATGGAAACATGGGTCGTGCACCACATGTCAGTGGGTTTTTAACCCGTAGAAGTTTTAAATTCCATATGGAATGTGACGTGTGACACCCATCTGATTGGGCCACAAGTCAACCACTAGTATTCCACCACGTCACATCCTGTATGAGTAGGGTTAGTGGTTCCCAAGGTTATGTAACGTAGTTAAAGGTCAGGTGACCCACAATGGTGTTGATCATGATACATCAAGATCAACGGCCAATAGGCATTGCGGGACCCAAGTTGCATGAGAGTTAATTCTCCAAGAGGGTCCCGCAATCCAAACCATGATTTCACCGAGGGGTTACATGTCAGCATCAAAATAATTGCGGGATGGAAGGCAGTTTAATCCAAAACCACCATTTCATGTCCCCACAATTGGTAAACATTAAGTGATGGGACGTAATGACGTCACCAAAGGTGATTGGGAATATTCAAAGATTCATAGTTCAGATGTGTGGATGAAAGATCCTTCGAAGCTCCGAAGTCCTGAAGACCCAAAGTCCTGGAACTCAGACACCTAAGGTTTGATAGTGAGTTTCAGTCATCGGATGATGAGTAGACATGGATGGTTGAGCTGCCCTATGTCATGAGTTTGGTAACTTGAAACTCTGAGATATTGTTGTGTGGTGATTTGAAATCTTCCGAAGCCGAAGGCCTAAGGCCAGAGTAAGCACCTAGTGATCTAGCACTTGTTCATGGCCTGTTATCACATGGATTGGGGACTAAGAGAAAGGAGATAGTGCCCGAAAATGATTACAGAGCAGAGAAGAGCTCGAAAAGAAAATAAAATCTGAACGTTTTCTTAAATCAAATTGGTTTGAATGCGTAAAATAGTGAAGTATTGAATAAGTTTCAATTGTTTCTCTTCTTTGAGTTTTTGAGTGCAAGCAGTGCACATTGTCCGCAAGGAGTGTGTTGATAGAGGTAATTTAACCTCAAAGAAGCTCAAGAGAGATACCATTGAACCTTCATCAGCAGCGATGCAAGGAGTGCACAGGAAGATCTCTGTGTTGATTTTAGAGAGAGAAAGAGTCACTGAAAACTCTATAGGGCTCTACCAGGTGGGCATCGAGTGAGTGAAAGTGTGCACGGAGAGAAATCTTTATCGATTTCATGGAGAAGAGTATTAGAGGAAGATACTCACAGAGTTGTTGAACACTGTGTAAAAAATGCTCAATAAGGTGTTCTTTGAGCAGAAGGTTTCTAGGAGGGCATGGAGTTTTCCTTTGAAAGGAAACAGAAGGGTTGAGACCCTTAGGAGACTGAGTAAATCAAAAAGCTCAGAAGAGATAATGCAAGGAGTGCATGGGAGATGGACTCATTCTAAGTCCTAAATATCATAAGATATAACACTTATGAGAGAGAAGACGAGATCCAAGAGGCAGACTCACAGGAGAAAGGTCAAAGGCCAAATCCTTTGGACACTGAAAAATATTCCAAGGAAGAAGAAGTGAAAAGCTCAGGAAGAGGAGAAACAATAGCCATCATATTGGTTGTGGGGATGAGCCTGGACCATTAGATCAGCTTCCAACAGAACAAAGGAAGCGCATAGGAGAGGAACGGATCCCATCCATTAGTTCTGAGTGTGAAGGACCAAAAACCATTGGATCTGGAGGTAAGTGAACAAGACTTAATCGTAGTGTGCACATGAGAAGTTGACTTTTCAAAGCTCCAAGGTGATTTGGGACCATCCATCATCAAGGAGGACAGGTGGCGTAAGATCCACAACTTCAGATGTTTGTGGACAAGGAGGAGGAGAAACAAAATAAGTAAATCTTGGTCGTTGACCTGAAAGTGGATGTGTGGTGCCAAATCTGGAACTACAGGTATGAAGCACTCTGAAGGAAAAGTAGAGGATGAAAGCGCCGAAGTCCCGAAGGAGATCTCAATCATTGATTGAGGAGGAGGTCGAAGGACCATTGATTTGGTCTTGGTCGGAAAGAGTCGAAGTTCATCAGAACCATCTGATTGTTGAGGAAAGGTTTCATTAGATATTCCACTGCAGAGGATTTCCATAGGGTAAAACAAGATAGTTGAGAGTTGAAACAACTGAGGGCCAGAGAGCCGAAACCAATCGTAGCCATTGGTTTGGAAGGGATATATGTGTCGATAGATCATGGAGATCTGAGATTGTGCATGAAAGGAGAAAAGGTCGTTGATTGGATAGTTGGCTAGAGGTAGGTAAAATATAGATAGCATCTGTTGATCACGCATCATTTCTAAAAGTGAGATATCGATGGTTGGGAAGAATTGCGGGCCCAAAACATGTGCAAATGTTAAAAATTTGAGAGCGGGCCACAATTTATATCACGGTTTTAACAAAGTGATACATGGCAACTAGAGGTGAATGGCGGGGTGATAATCGGGTTGGCCTAAAATGACTCTTTCCCACACCCGCAGTCACACACTTACGTGAGGTCATAGCCCACGGTCTTATGAAGGAAAGGGATAATGAAAAAAGGGGCTAGTGCCTGAAACTTGGAGTTTTGGAAGTGCATAGGAATAGCTCATGGGTCTGTCAGGACCTGCATACAGAAGGAAAGGAGATGCGTATAATTTTTTTGGGTTCAATCATGAGCTCGAAGAGTCAATGTGACTCATAAGTTTGAAAGATCCTTTGACCGGGAGGTCAGTAGACCCCATTGAGGTAGGGATACTACGTTGAAATTCCTCAGGGAAGAAATAGTCGTGCACAGTGAATACAATAACAACACAAAAAGACTCATGAATATGAGAAGAATTGAAGACTTATGGGATCAACAAGGAAACATTGCACACGAGAAAGAAGTTGTTGCAATTTTTGTGGCAGCAAGTATGTTATGGCTTGTTGGGTGAGCCAGAGGAAAGAATGCTTCCATGTTTGCAAGTGTTGTTGGTGATGTTGTTGCATAAGGAGTGAAGCAACATAGAGCTAAAGTCCTAGTTCTAAGTTTGATAAAAGAAGCATGAAAGTTTCTACTACCATCAAAATTTCAGGTAGTATAAAATTTATTAATGGTAGACATGTAGGTATGAGTTTGTATTACTCTTTTTGCATAATTGCTGAAAGGAAATTTAGGTAATAATTTCCTCATCTAGAGTTATTTTATAAAATCACATGATTATATTATTGAATGCATACCACTGGATGTGGTAAAGGCTGGAGGCTTGTATTAATTCAAATATTTTTATCTTCTGAATGCACACACTGACATAGTAGAATGTCATGTTAATTTGGTTATGGGGTAATAAACAAAGAATTAAATATAAGAACTGGTTATAGGAATGAATGTCAGTAAGCTAGTCATGTATGAGACCAAGACCTGGTTGGATATGGAAAGGTATGAATATGGAAAGGTTATGAGCCACATAGGTACTAAAAGCTTCCTACTTTTAAATAAAACTTGGGATACAACCTTTTTGCTAACACTAATGAACCCCATAGAATTATATTCTTGGTGTAGTGTTCGAGTCGAAGAGGAAGGCATCCAATTAATTGGGAAGAAAATAGGAAGTGTGTGGAGAATGTATCAACACATTGACCAGAATTCCAACTCACGGATGGTGGGATACATGACTAAGATAAAGATCATTATGTAATTCAATACAAGGGTGCACTGAATAAATAGGCATTGAGAGTTGTACTCGTGTCTAGTAAGGGGCATAGTTTCACTCATACATGATGGAATTGTATACTTAAATGCACTTTGCTGAATGCATTTTGTGAGTGCATGTATATATTTTTTTGGCATGGAAATAATTATAATAATGGCTGAAATGTTTCTAACTCATGAAGTTGAGAACATTTCAGGAACTGTTAAACATTGCAATAGGAAATTTGCAAGACAGGTAGTCACAGGAATAGAGACTACAAAAAAATTTATGTTCAGAAAATTGAAATAATAAACTCACTGTTATTATATTTAGCTAAGTTGTTTGGTAATGGTGATTGAATTGCTAGGTGCAGGCAATTCTAAGTTCACTGCATATGGTTTTGTACATATTGCAATTAAATTATGATGTATAATAAATACTGACAATTGTTGGTAGTATGCAAGATGAAGTCTTGCAGGAAAATAGTATGCAGTTTGGTGCTTGTGGAAAACCACAAGGAAGGTTGCAATCCTAATTTGGCAACAACCAAGATGATTTATGAAATAAAATTTCATGTTTTGGGGATAAAAGTTGAATTCCCTTTCGAACTAATTGGAGTTCCTAAATGAATTTTTTTATGTTTTCTCATGATAACTACATGTGGGTGATGCAGATGAGATGATGTTGATTAAAGTTAGAATGTTGACTACAAAGAGTAGCTTAGGGAAGCCGCTGATTGGAAAAATTTGAGGGAAGTTGGAACTCTGGGAGCCATGATGCTCTAAGACTTCCTGATCCAACCTGTTCCTAAAGCCCAAGGAAACGGAAGTGTAGCAACCGATGGACTATGTGACAGTGAAGGTGTACACTCCTAGGGTGGGACATGCATGTGGGGAATGAGAGACCGTTGGTTGGAGTGTTGCTGAGGTTTGGTACCTTGGCCTAGACCATGTGGATATGGATTGTGGACCATGGATATCTTGGGAAGCCACTGCCCCAATAGATTCATAGCCCTTCTTAGGGATGGAAGTTCTTCTCAAATCAAAAGGTAAGTACAATTCTCTATTTATTGTATGTTGTGTATTTTGTATACAGGTTATAATGCTATCAAATTTTCCTGTATATACATATATATAAATTGCATATATTCTTGCATTACCTGCATCCATGACTATACATAATGTGTTTCATGTTTCATTGCTTAAGAAATATATACCTTATGCTAATCATGTTATTGATTGGAAGGTGATTCAGGTAGAGCAAGAAGGCATCTTGTAAGTGCATCCGGTGCGCATATTAGAGCGGAAGAGAAAACAACTTTGGAGTCAAGCCATAGATCTTGTAAAAGTCCACTGGATCTGGTACGGTCTTGAGGATGCGACATGGGAGAATGAGGATGCTATGTGGGCAGAGTACCCACATCTTTTTGAATATTTTGGAAATCTTGCTGATGTTGTGTAAACATTTGCACTCAGGACAATGCAAAAATAAGGGGGAGGGATTGTAGTATCCCCAAGGATGATTCCCTATTGTAATTATGAATTGTAATTATGTTTATAGGTTGGTAATACAATTGTATATAAGATGGTGGGATTATGTGTTTATTAGGCCGAAGAGCCTAGGTGTAAAGGCCAGGAGCCTGATTTTGTATATGTAATTATGGAGATCATTAATAAAATATAAACATTGATGCATGCAGGCTGACCATGAAAAAAGAGTGATGGGGGACTAAGCTTCCACAAGGTTGGGTAAGGGAGGAGGCTAAGTGTGTGGGCCTAGGGGCTAACCTAGGGGGCTTACCTCTAAAGGGGATAATAATTTATTATTATTTCCTAAAGGCTAAGGTGGACATATGAGTGTTGTCCTAAGTTCCTGTAAAGGAAATGTGTGCTAAGTGAAATGCATGCAGCTCCAGGAAGACAAGTGTTGACCTGAGTGCATGCAATTAAAACTGAGTCAGTCGTCTTTGGTCCATTCTTCAAACCTCCGCATGAGTTCAATGGTCATTCGGCCATCTAGAGTCTAAACCTGTTTGGCCTCTGCAATCAACCTATACATTGTTTCCTGGTTACGAACCCAGTGAGAACCCATGGGAAAACCGACAGACTGAACCATGTATTATGTGAAGCATGAGCATCTCGTATGTGTCTGTGCCATGCATGTGTCATAACGGTTAGTTGTTGTGGCCACACAGTTCCTCGACTGAGGGTGGCTTGCAGTCGTCGACTATTTATTACTAAGTCGTATTGTGTCTTAGTGTGGACAATTGCCATTTTTGGACGTCCATACCCAATTTCTGGTTGCTACTTTCATCCCTATGTGAATGAGTGTTGAACCATTATTGTTGTCCTCACCTTGATGGAGTTGAGTCGAGGAGTGTGCAAAAGAAGTGGGTTGTTAGGCCCATGGTAGAATAGGTAGGTTGTCATACCTATGAGCATCTCTCTCTAGGTGAGAGAGTCTGCTAGGAAGTGGTTTTATTCCAGAGTCTAGCACCATCTACGGAGCTATGATAGTTCCTGATGTGGCATGTTTCCAAGACCTAGAGAGGAAGGTGAAGCACCAATGGACTCTTCGTGTGAAGGTGTATACTCCTGGGTGGATCAAGCATGTGGGGAATGAGAGTCCATGAGTAGTGGGTGTAAGAAGGTTTTTGTAGAGAATCCTTCCAGTTTCACTATGCAGTGTTCATCTAACCTCAGCCTAGTCTAGGATTCCCTTTCCTTAGGTGGAGCTTAGTCCCAGCTCGGTGGTGACTCACTGCTGAGTGTGATGAGAAGCGTGGTCTATGGATGGGAGGTTCGTGGAAGGTATGCATGTAGTTGGTTGTCTTCTAATAACATATAAGTACCACTTTATGTTCATTTATATGTTGTGGAATGGTACATATGTTGTAATTGATGAGTATTGCGTGTATATGTTGTATATGTTGCATGTGTAGGCTTACTGTTATTTCCGCATTATTATGTTATATATATGTATAATGGTCATTCTATGTTTATATGCATGTGTGTGTTTTTCCACAAGTATCTTTATGTGGCATAGCCTAATAGTTTAAGGCTTAAGCTATCATAGATCAGAATAGAGCAGTAGAGATGCAGGATTGGTAGCATTGCTCAGTTTGTTGGTGGTCGAGGATGTTACAAAATGGTATCATAGCTTTAAAGGATAAGTTAAGGTTGTGTTGGTAACGTTGTCGGGCTTGTTGGTGGTTGGGGACACTACAAAAAAAGTCTCAGAAGTTCAGAAACCCTAGTTTATGAGGTATACGCGAGCTGCAGTGAGCCAAGGCGCTTACATATGCAAGCTGAATGAGGCCAGGTCACGTACAATGTATGAAGTCATGAAGACTTGTGTGTGAGATGATGACAGACTCTTGAAGACTAAAGCAGGTTTCAGATATGCATTCTATGGGCTCATATCTGTCGTAGAAACTTTGGTATGATTACATTGTTGTCTTGATGGATACTCTTGCTTGTTGTGTGGTGAATGCTTAAGGAATTATTGGTATGGTTGTTGTGATGAGTTTTGTTTTGGTTGATGGAGTGAGAATAATTCTTATGATTCAATGTTGATATGATTGATATAGTATGTTGATTTCCTATACATGATTGACTAGCATTCAAATTGTATGGTTGAGGAGAATGAGTAAGTTGTTGGAGAGATTGGATGTGTTGTGACTGGTTATGGGTTAGATTGGACAGTGAGAGACAGAAGAGAGTCTGATTGAAGGTTTCAGAGGATCTGAGTGTGTGATGAAAAGAAAAACCTAGTTTCTTAGAAGTGATACACAGGCTGTAGTACAGACTAGCCGCATACATATGTGAATTGTACTACTGGTAGGGCATGTACATACGTGTGTTGCACTACTGACAGGTCATGTACCTATTGATAGATTGATATTTGTTGAGGATTGTTGCCTCATCTCAGTTGGTGTTGAGGGTGTAAGCTGAGTCTTGCATTTTAGAGTTGGTTCTCTTGTAGAGTTGTACTCTATTCAGTTGTTGTTGAAAACCCAAAGATTGTAATCTATAATAAAAAGAAAATTGTACATGCATCTTGTGTTCTTTGCGTTCCTTGTGGTGATGATTTGTTGATGATATATTGTTGATATATGTTGTTGATATATGTTCACATTTAAATGGTTATTAATGATAAAAATAAGTAATGAGTAAATGGTGATTGATAACTAATGAGTTTTTTGAAGGGGAAGTTTTGGGGGAAGGAGACCTACACTATTCACCCCCCCCTCTCAATGTAGTCGATGTGTCCAACATATTCTTTAAGTATCCAATCAAGAATAGATATTAAGATTATAGTACCACCCATATGGTTTTCATTAAAATTTAATTATGGATAAATTTTAACCTTTTGAAAATATGGAGATGAATTAGTTTCTTTAAGTTAACCTTACTTATGTGATTATCTAGTACCTACACTCAACATTGATTTAAGATATTGTAATAGAATAAATAAAGTAAGAACGGTTGGAGTATAAATTGAGGAAGTGATATCTATTTATGAATTAAATGTTGAGGAATTTGTACTTCCCATACATTAATTTAAACCTTTGATTATTCTTCCTTGATAAGGTTGTGTCATTTAATCTTTAAACTTTACTTATAGGAAAGTAAATGGTTGAAATGTATTGGTTCAATTGTAAATAATATCGTTATCCAAGCATGGTTTCCCTATAGAGTTAGGAATTGAAGAATGAGTTTCTTTAGTAATCTCAAAATCATTGAATGTTCTTGATTGTCAACCAAAGGAATGTCATTAATAGTTGAAGCATAAGTCCATTGACCTCATTTGAATTTTGTAGACTTTTATTTCTGAAATTCTATTTCTACAAGTGTGATCATCCAAGTGTGGTGTGCTTCAATTTATTCCTTAGACTAATTTTTATTTCCAGTTTGATCAAGCTATAAGAATTAGTCAAGCCATGAAGTAGCTAAATTATCATTTTAATAGAGCACTTGTATCATTGACTTTGATTCTTGGAAGTGTCTTGTCAAGCAAAGCATGTTTTATTCAAATTTCTTAGTTTAGATTTAGTCTCCTACTCCTACATATATTTTTCCAACATCTCACATGTCTACAGACACCAGATTGATGAATTTAATGTAACTAAATTATGGAAATATAATTGAGTGACATTTTTGGCATCATTGTCGAGAAGATGATAAAGGGAATAGGAATTGCTAATTTTATTTTTCATTCCTTTCATTTTGATGCATGGAAAAGAAGGCTACTCATGTCAACAGTCAAGTTGGTGACAACATGGTCTTAGCAGCATGAGTTTTCTTAATACATCTTTTCTTTCAAATTTTCTTTCTATAGAAGTTGTAATTTGTGTTGTTCAAAAATACTCGCTTTCACTAATCCATGTGCAAGATAGGATTATCAACCAACATATAATTTTCAAATATGCTTAAGATTAGTTGCATAAAGAACTATGTTCCTCAAAAAAATCTCTGAAAGCCTCATGACAGCAAGAAACATTTTTTCATCTCAAGAGGAGAAAATTCTAAAATCCATTAGGAACACTCCTTCTTTCCGAGAAATAGAATATCAAAAGTTCCATGAGAAACAATAATATACACAAGTTTTACCTAATTCTCCATATACATATGGAGAAGAGATGAAAGAGCCATGGACAACATTTTATGGAGAGAAGATATTAGAACCTGAGGTTGAAGAGTTTCTTGCAAATATGTACCTGGATCCTTTTTTTAAGAGACAAATGTTCAAATATCTTCAAGGTATGAAAAAGGTGAGCATACAAGTCAGTAAAAATGAAGAAGAAAAAATATGGATGAGTGATTACATTGAAGACTGTTTCCAGGAAATCATCTGGCCTAAGCACCAATTCCTCCTTCAACACTTCTTGGCATCAAATCAATCATATCAATTGGCCTCTGATATCCAGACATCCATCATGACACTTTTTCCATAATTGTATATGAATGTATTCTTAATCTTGTTATGCACATGGTTTCATTGGAAATACTCCTATACTTGAGAAGAGGATCTCCTTTTTCTCAAGTGGGGTAGGCTAGTGAATAAAATTTTAAATAATGTTGGCTCCAAGTATAGCTTAGTTTAATAAATAGAAGAAGACATTTCCAAATATCATTATCAGATCTACCACAAACTAGACCTACTTCATACATGACATACTTCTTTTTCTACCTTAGCTTAGCTCCATTTAGTCCCCGCAACAATTTCTTTAGCATTCAAATGATCTTTGATTGTTTAGTTATAGAAACAACATAGTGGGTGCTATAAATATGTAAAATGCATTATTTATTTGAATAATATTGGACGAAAGAAATCATTAAAGTTTTAAGTAGTGCAAAATGCTTCTCAAGTTTCATATGCAGATAGATTTCACTTCATACAGATTTTTAGAGTTCCAAAATTCATATTATCACATCTTCTCTTCAATAAAAACACTTACATTTTTTGGCATGATTATTTCTGATGATCTTCAAATCTCGAGTTCCTGTTAAAAAAACTTATATTAATCTCATTTACATCATGTTCTCTTCTCCCTTCCTCTTTCTTTAGAACAAATTTACAAGTCCAAGTCTTCATGGGGGAAAACTTGAGCATGACAAAGTTTGTTCAAAATTTATCCAAATTAGTAATAACATCAGTAGAAGCCTGGAGCATATGCTAGAGATTACAAAGAAGGTAATGAATCTTCAAAACTATATTTCATTTAAAACTTTGATATTGTGCAAGGAATTCTCTGCTTGTTTATGAAACCCGTGCCAAAAAAGAGAAGTTGTTTTTCGGGTTCAATTTCATGAAAACAAAGACAAATTTTGAAAAACCACCACATGGATTTTGTGGAAGACGAGCCCACTTGGGTTCCTCATGTACGCTTTCCAAAAATTTTGAAGGATATGGGAGATACACAAGATTCCTTGACCAATATTTTCCAGAATTTTAGTTGCGGATAGTTTGTAAAAACTCTACTTTGTTTTGTTTGTTAGATATATGAAAAATGGATCTATCATATCTCGATGGAATTATATATAGTCAACACTCTAAGAATCATGCATTAGATCCCAAAATCTTGGAGGTTTATCAAAGATGGGAAGTCACAAAACAATCATTTGGCGAGGAATATCTGTGATTCTATTGCGCCCATGATTGCAATTAGGTTTGAAGGATTTGAAAAGCGACTAGAGGTCGAGTTATTTGCACCTTCAATATTTAATGATCCAGAATGCAGGGGATTGAAGGCACTCACTCAAGCTGAGTTGGATGAAATGTTGGATGTGACACAATGTACAATTGTTTTTGAGCTCTCTAATGAGCATCTTGATTCATATACCCTGTCTGAACTAAGTTTTTTTGTTTACCAATAAAATCTTGTTCTAAATACTTGTGGGACTACAAAAATGCTTCTTTCCATTCCTTTGATTTTGAAGAATGAAAGAAAATTGTCACTCCCTATAAAAAAATGTTAAATACACTTGAGGGACATAGATCCTAGGAAGGCGTGTAATTGGCATGTATACTATGCTAGTGATGAGAATGCTTCATTTGAGGGAAATTCTCTTCTAGTTTATACATTGGAGATGTGCATGACACAACTAGGCCACAATCATGCCTCTATGTTTTAGAAGGATACCTTCAAGTATGCAATGCAGATGATAGTTAATTAAGGAATAAGTGATATTCATCACGAGTCTAAGATATGTGACTTTTTTTTAAGGATAGTGAGCCTTTGGAAAATTCATTACTCTCAGTGATTATGGAAAATTTTGACCATGGATTTAGAAATAATAAAATTGGTTTTGTGGAGCCATGCTTTGTGGAGGGTGCTAACATTAAGAAGTTGTAAAACCTCAAGGATGTCAATGAGTATGTAAATACAAGGAATGAAATAATAATGAAAGGAGCGACATATTTTATCTTTACATGCAATGATAAGTCCTTGGTGTTTGAAGCATCTAGAAAGACTCAAGATGAAGGGAAAATTTTAGTTGATATTATCAAGAACATGCAACAGGATGGGATTGTGTACATTTTTTTGTGTACATCATATCCCTTGAAATGGTTCCACAAGGGAGATATCATAAATTGGAAAGGAATTTTTTTATTTTTTTTACAGTGATGGTTGCAAAGCTACAACTATTCGACAAATCAATAATCCAATTGTTTCTACATAAGTGACTCTTCTTTCATTGGTTGGAATAGGTCTTCACCAAGGAAATAAACCTATTTTTACTTCATGTCATCATAATGTGGGTGCAACACAGGGTGTGAATGTCTTAGTGGAACATAGTACAATTGATGTATATTGGGAATATGGTATAACTTGTATTGAGTATACAGAGTTTGACAAATTGGGTATTACATATGCTCCCATTTTTCTTGGAAATGTGCAGGCACAATATCCAACCAACACCGATGTTATTTATGTTTACTTTCCTATCGTTGAATGGATTGGATCGAGAAAAACTATGGCATCCTTACCAGGTATGATTTTTGAACTTGAGGAAGCCTATTAGCTATGAGGAATATATTAGTGTAAAACATGGTTTATATGCTAGAAGACTTGAGTGTACAATGCAAAATGTGGATGATTTACTATTGACAAGTTTTTATAATATTCAAGAAAACTTGGATACCTTTATTTTGTACAATAAAAGGTGCAAAGAAACCTCATCTGCGAAAAAGGAAAAGAGAGCGACAAACAAGTATTTGCATCAGACTCCAGATGGATCACATCTTGATATTATGAGGATTGCATATGATCTCCTTATATCTTGTAATGTCAAAATGCATAAGGTTGAAGATAATATTTTTTATCTCTATTATTTACCACCTTTTCTTCTTCTTTTTTTCCATCTCTTGGAGCACTTTGGAATGTTATCAGGAAAAAATTTCATGGAGGTTCTAGGATACAACTACAAAAATCCAGAATTTGTTTTGGAAGAACGTGGAGCTAGATGGAATTCCAATTGTTCTAGAAAAAACATAATGGGTTTTGTGAATGTTGTAGAAAAGGAAGAAGCAATTTTCCAGTATGGAAAATGGTAAGATTTCAAACAAAGGAGTTAACTAGAATTGCTCAAAAACTATATATTGGCGGCATAAAGTCCATAGATTGGAATATGTGAAGATTGTGTTTCATGGGAATGCATATTTTGAATAAATTAATGTAGTATTAGAGGGGAATCATACTTTTGAAGTTCCTGAAGGTCACTACATTTGAGTAACTAATGAGAAATATTTTCATTGCTGTTGCAATCCAATCGCCTTGATCATGATTCCATGTCCGTTGTTGGAAACCATATTCATAAGAATTCATGAAGATACTCATTCACCTACTTCACATGAATGAGGACAAGCATCATATTCAATGTGGGGGAGGGGTGTGGAGATGTCATTTCCATTCAACGTTCATAACATCAGAACAAAAGAATTTATTCACCATATTATTTTACTTGAAAATAATTTTTTTCAAAATTTCAATGATTTTCTGCAGCTACAAAAAGGATGATACAACCATATTTTATTCTCAGGAATGATCTTTTCACAAATATTGCAAGCATATGAGGCTGAAATAAAATATTCTGACACATGGGTTTTGTGCCCCATGTAGAAAATTGAGTACAATGCAAGCGAAATCTCTGGAAAATGCATAATGAAGAATTTACAAATACATCTTTGAAGAAGATTTTTATACAAATTACATAATTTCCTGTAGTTGACTGTTTGCAAAGGTATTTTTACAGTTTCATTTGAAAACAAATGGCAATGAATCTAAAAATTATGTAACATGGTTTTTGTGCCCATACAGTAAATTATGTAACACGTGAACTGAATTTGCAGAAAAATCATGACAAGGGATGCACTAACATGTTTTCAAACTAATTTTATAAAAAATACCATCATTTTTGTAACCAATTCCAGCCATCTTTATGTAGTTCATTTGTATTTTTGAATGATCTCATGTATCCCAAGACTAAATCGTGACTTGGAGATGATTTCAAATCAATATAAGATGCTTATCCACCTATCAACCATGATTTTCGACATTTTTCAAAATTCCATCTTTCTCTAGTTGATTTATAGCTTTGAATGGTTGCACACAGTCCAAGACTAGAACATGGTTTGAAGATTATTTCAAATCAAAATGAGATTCCCATCGACCTATCAAAATCGATTTTTAGAATTTTTTTCAAATTTCAAGTTTTCAAGCATTTCAGTAAGCAAGCAACACATTTGGATCAACTATTATAGTTTGTACCAACAACACCAGTATTTCTTCAGTTGTATCATTGTTCTTCAGGTCATATTTAGATTTCTCATCAAATATTCTATATTATTCTTCATTCAAATAGAATCAACAATCATCATTCTTCATCAAGCATGAGAAGCCTTCATTTTTAGAGTTTTTATCTTCAGTATCAAAACCTTCTTTCAAAATATGCATCAAGGTTACAACCAAAGTATTTCCTCTCATATCATCATACATCAGGTGAGCCACATTTCTTCATTTATCTCTCAAACTATCATCCACCAAGAATAGGTAAATTTGGGTAAGCAATTTTTATTTCTAGGTAGTCATCTAACTTGGGAATTCATGCACATGAAATCATGAAATTCTTGAATATTTTCATATTTTCCATTCCTTCATTCCCTTACACTTCATTTTGTTACACTTTACATTTCATATTTCATTATATACCCATCATCATCCATCTCCCTATGACATCAATGACTTTGAAAAAACCCAAGTGTAAAACAAATCCTTTCCGCATAGGTCCAATATCATATATATCCAGACACTGCATCCTATGTATCTTTGATTGCATGAGGACATGCAATGATTTGAGTGCAGGGGAGATGTTGGACCTAAAAAATAACACATTTTATGATGTCATTTAGTTATTCTTCATTCACTTTACTCCTTCATCATCATTCCCTTTATCACTCATGTTTATGCATTTGACCATTTCTACCTTATACGAGATTCACATTGCATACTTACACTAAAGTGGTTGATTTCCCATGTTTTTATGATTACATAGGGAATATATTGTTATCTCCTAACTTACTTGTGCAATTCTGTAGCTATTGGAAATTCTGTAGTTGATTGGAAGTTATGGTAATTAAAATTTCCATGCCATTTCAGAACATATGAAGAGGCATACCGAAAATATAAAATATGGGTTTTGTGCAGAATAGTGTCATTTAGGTGACTCTTGTGGAAAATATGCCAACCATGTAAAACAAGGGGTTTGTGGTTGATATTGCTAAAAATAGTCATTTTATCCTGCAATTTTGTAGCTAAGTGGTTTGACCAAGTTGTGGCTCATCCTCATGTATTTGGACACATGTATCTCATGAAATTTGATGTATTATCTTATTCAAATTATCTTAGATAAAATGAAATATTTGGTGGAGGATAGATCCACATGTTTAGGATCTACGATTTGTTGGTTATAGATCCACCTTTTTAGGATCTGATCTCATCCTGTTGTAACTCATTTTCCTTTTGTGAAGGAGAAGATATATGTATAAATATGAGAGGATATAATTCAGTTCATAGTTTTATAGTGTAGTTAGAGAGATTAAGGCTAGCGCATAGATTTCAATATTGAAGAGAATGATCATTGTAATCATTTTGATGTTGGAATAAAGATCTTGTTGTTACACATCAAGAGTTCTCTACCATAGTCCTTATTGGTAGTAAATGCCAAGAGAGGCAGAGCCCCCTCTCTCTGTTATATTTTTCCCAAATGGTTTCCTTTTCATGTAAATTTAGTAGTTTCTCATTTCATTTCCTGTTCATTTCTTTATGCTCTTTCATTTATGAAATCATGGTTTCCCTATAGAGTTAGGCATTGAAGAATGAGTTTCTTTAGTAATAAAAAAACTCGTTGATGCTCTTTCTTTTCAACCAAAGGAAAGTGGTTAATAGTTGAAGAACAAGTCCATTGACCTCATTTTAATTATGTAGAATTTGATTTCTAAAATTATATTTCTGCAAGTGTGATGAGTTGAGTGTGGTGTGCATCAATTCATGTCGTCAAGTAAATTTTGATCAAGATACAAGAATTAGTCAATCCATGGAATAGATAACTTATCATTGTAATAGAGCACTTATATCCTTGACTTTGATTCTTAGAAGTGTATTTTCAAGCAAAGCATTTTTATTCAGATTGCTTAGCATAGAGTTAGTTGTATACTCCTGCATATATTTTTCCATCATCTCAGAATTCTATGGACACCAGATTAATGAATTTAATGTAGCATAATTTTGGCAATATAATTGACAAAAAATGTTGTCCATGTGGACACAGTTTCTTTAAGATTCACAATATTTGTAACACTATTGATCTTTATAACTTCTTAACTTATGAAAATAAAAATAAAAAAAGTTAAAAAAAAAATTGGGTGTGTGAACAAAGTTGGTGGATGAAAAAGTGGCAAGTAGGTCAGCATGAACACACACTCACAGTAACACGTGTGTGTTCTCAGTAACATGCACGTGCTTCTGATTCTATAGGTTTGGAAAATCTCTAACCTCCACTCATATTTCCATGCATGTTCATTGGAAGGAATGTGTGCACGTTCCTAAAAACATGTGTGCATTCTTAAGAACCTACATGTGTTCCTAAGAACGTGCACGCATTCCTTTGTCATACCATTTTTGATGGGTCACAGGCACGATTTATGCCCATTTACACACATTACACTCATGTTTTTACCTTAATTGAGAAAACATATAGGAGGAGCAAAGTTAATATATTTCCATCATGTCCCAGTAAAGCCAGGTATGTTTGATTTCTCTTATTTTCCTGACAATTTAATAATTTTTACTTTTATTCAATTAATTTAACGCATTCTAAAGTAATATATATTATAGAAATTTGTAATCTTATAGAGAAATCTCATCTAGAAAATTTAGAGAGAGTCACTTCTTACATTGCCTAAAATTTTCCCTTTAAAAATAGTTGTAGAGAATTTACAAGAAATGTGATTATTTTATGTTTTTTATTTTATTTCTTAAAATATGTATCAATGCTTTTTTTGTATTTTTATATTTTAATTAAAAAAACTGACATAGTTTACATGCCATGATTTATTATATTGCAACATATATTATAAAATGGAACCTGTAGGAAATGTAAACCATCCACAAGAATACCAATCCGAGCAAAACCCCAACCCACTACAACCACCCAACATAAACACACAAATTGATGAGGGGTTGGACACGTTGAGAACATTGGTAAATGAATTAAGGGGCACGAGAAAACCTAATAGAGAGTGCTTGGCCACTTCATTGGACACCATTTTGAGGTCAATTGAAAGTTCCCAAGGCAAATTAACTTCTATTTCTAAATATAAAGAAATAATGTACAAGTTTTACAACACTAGACTTGACAGAAACCAAGTTAGAAACTTGGGTATTTCAAAACAATTTTTGATGTCTCTTTTTATTGATCCTATAACTAGACAAGAACCACTTATCAACAATAAATGAATTTGTATGGACTGGTGTATCCACCTACAGTTCAATGCTCACTGGATGGATAGGTTGTTCATAGTATTTGATAAACCTCCCTACAATAATAGGGAGGTGCCTTTATATTTTTTGAGAAAATTATGGGTTGAATTTATTTTGGGTCACCATGTCAACTACTTCGACATCGGTGTCTTCCATAGTGTGGGTCAAAGGTCCACATAGGACCGAGATAATTCTAGGCATGGCCCCATGTTAGGTCCTCATCCCTCAGGTGAACGCCTAACCCTCCTACCTAACATCCTCAAGCAACATAGGGTTTACAACAGTTATAGGTAGCTCTTTTATTCTTAACTCAGATCCTAGTGCAACATGATAGGTTTGTTGCACTATCTAAGCAGGGGGTGTCTGTTAGTGACATTGATAGAGAGGTTGGACCTTCAACCCTGAGACCAGAGTGTAGTGAGGAGAGTGCACATGGACATAACAGTCGTCCATGTGAACCTCACAGATGCTTGATATGTGAGAAGCCTTGTTATGGGCCTATGTAGGCTAGTGGACATGAGAGCTTCATGGAGGAGGTTAGTATCTTAAACATCTATATATTCTTCATATTTATATATTTATATAGTATTCTATGTATTTATTTCAATATTTTACTGTATGATGTCTTGCAGTTTCTACACCTGTATAACAAACCCTCTATGTTGATAGAGGCATCATTGCACATCTCCACCACTGATGCAGCAGTAGAGGCAACTTTCTCATTCGACATATCCCATACATAGGTATGTCTCACATTTGATAAATTCACCATAATGATTTCTTTATTTTCTGGCATCCTCAAATTTACAATGTTCTTGTGTTTCTATAGGTTGTGGGGCCAGGCGATGTTGAGAAATGTTCACCTGGGATGGAAAAGTCACCCATGTAACATGTGTCATGTGTAGATTTAAATATCATTTAAATATCATTTTTTTTGTATTTATGCTTTTGAATTTTACTATTTTCTACTAATAACAATATTATTAATATGTATGTAGGTTGTTGATATTTTTGCTAGTTATAATACTAGTCTAGTCATTGGGCACCTAGGCACAACTTCTGGGTTACCTTACTTCCGGCCAATGGTTATTCCATCATTTGTACATATCATGGTGTTTCATCGCCACCCACCCCCATCATCTTTCTTATTTCATGCATCATCAATGGATGAAACCACAAGCCACCCATCTACACCACTTATTCCATTCCATCCATACACATTGGATGCACCCGTATGGCACCCACCCCCACCACCATTTCCATCTACACCATCCACCAAGGCTACAAAAATAGATGTTGCCTCCCAGTAGGTTGTACAACCAAGAACTCCACCTGCCAATGACTCTCTAGTCTCAAGGTTGTACAACCAAGCACTCACAACTTGTTACAAGGGAACTTCTTAATACAAACTCAACACATAAAATATGAGTGAAGAATAAAGCCTCACATCAAATGAAAATATATCTAAAATTATCCATTAATCTTGCCAAGATGTTCTACAATGTATCCCAAGAGGAGAGCTCCTAAATACCCAAATTCTCCACCCTTTACAATGGAGGGAGAGAACTCTTCTTTATAGAGTGAGTCTCTTCTATTATACAATAAAATATTATTTTCTAACTAACTCCATGACAAGTCAAATAAATATTATAATAATGAATTATTTAGATCTATCCTCAATCGATGGTTGATCATGTTACAACATGTGTACATTAGCCTCTCCAAAACAATTCTCCCTCATCCAAAAATAGTGGTAGTATGCACCAAATAATTCTCACGAATGGGACACACAACCAAAAATAGGTATCAAGTCAATTCATATGCCAACTAAACTATCTCCATGGAATGTTCCCTCCAAGAATGTTCATGCATGAAACCACTCCACATGTATGAATTACAAGGTATCCAACTCCATGGATGAATGTGCAAGATGCCAAGTGAATGGAGTGTCCACAACAAAGTATGTGATCAATGTCTAGACTTTTCTTTCCTTGCATTTTATTTCCTTGCTTCTCTATCTTTTCTTTGTCTTTGCCTTGCCTTGTGTTCTCTTAACTTTCGTTCCCTTTCCTTGTATTGCCTTACCTTTTCTTGACTTTCCATGCCATGCCATGCCATGTCATGCCTTGACTTGACTTGATGTTTCATACCTTTCATTTCTATTTCATGCCTTGCCTTGCATTGAATTTCCATGCAATGCCTTGCCTTTCCATGCCTTTTCTTGCCACGAATTGTCTTTCCTTTCTATGACTTGCATTTATTTAAATTGTCTTACCATACCTAGACCTAAACCTATACCTAGACCTTTTATTTACATGTCTTTCCTTTCCTTTCCATGTCTATCCTTGTATTGCCTTACATTTCCTTGCCTTGCCTTGACTTGACATGCTTTTCCTTGCCTTTCCATTTCATGGCATTTCTTTCCATGCCTTTCCTTGCCTTGCCTTGTAATCCCATTTTTTTCCTTTCCATCCCTTGCATCGACTTTCCATCCCATTCCTTTCCTTGCCATGTCATTCCTTTCCTTGACTTTAATTTCCATGCCATACCTTTCCTTCCCATGCCATGCCATTGCCTTGGTCACCTCAACACTATAGTCATTTGGATATTGCATAGTTCATATCCATGCATATACATTACAAATTTAGTATGGGACTCCTTATGTGTATTAATGTTCAATTAAGAAATGTGTGTTTATTTACATGATTCCTTGCATCTATTATACATTCACAACATAATTTTGAACTAGTATCCACATACCAAAGTTCTACATTTCAATTTTCATGTTTAAACAAATCACATAACTATCTTCATCATAAACATATAACAATAAAACCAATATCCTACAACACATAAATAGGTATAGATATATACATATTAAATGTCTATATCATTCTAACTAAACCCAACAAATACTAAGAAATGAATCACTAATATAAGTAAAAATGAAAGTTGTAACCTTCTAAGGACAAAATATAGGTCATTACATTTAAAAATCCCTAGAACACCACTACGATCTAAAATAGAATAATCCCTCCTTGCATGTCTTTCCATCTAGCTTCCCATTTTAAACTATGCAACAACAAATATATCTTTCCATAACATTATGAAAGGAAAAATTCAAACGAAAATGTGGATTGCAATGATACAAGAATCACAAAAAAAGGAAACTTTCTAATACCAAGAAATAAAAAAACATTTTTTCTAGGGACATCTGACCTAACTTTATATCACAAATTTCCTTTCCATTCAATGAAGCATTTATGAAATTATAAGTGTAGGTAAAAAAGTGTGTGTGGCTTTCCATGCCTTCCCTTTCCATGCCATTCCTTTAAAGAAATTTCCCTGCATTGCCATGCCATGCCTTGTCTTGTCATGCCATAACATGCCATGCCTTTCCTTGTCATGCCACTCCATGCCTTGCCTTTCATTTCCATGCCATGCCTTATCTTTCCATGCCTTGCCATGCCTTACCTTTCCTTTCCATGCCATGTATTTCCTTGCATTTCCATTCCATGCCTTGCCTTTCCTTGACTTGCCATGACATGTCGTGTCATTCCTTCCCATGCCTTCCCATGCCATGCCATGCCTTGTCATTCTATATCATTCCATGTCATGCCCTACCTTGCCATGCCATGTATTTCCTTTCCTTGACTTGACATGTGATGTCATTCCATGCCTTGCCATGCCATTCTTTTCTATGCCATGTCTTCCCATGCCTTTCCTTTCCATGACATGCCTAGCCATGCCTTGCCTTACCTTGTCATGCCATACCATGCCATGTCTTTACGTGCCTTTCCTTTCCATGCCATGGCATGCCATGCCATTTCATTCCATGCCTTTCATTTCCATGCCACGCCATGTCCTGCCTTGCATTTCCTATGCCATGTCATGCCATTCCATGTCTTTCCTTTCCATTCCTTTCCTTTCCTTTCCATGTCATGTCATGCCATGTTTGTCCATTTCGTGTCTTGCCATGTCTTTCCTTTCCTCTCCATTATATTCCTTTCCTTGTAATTACATGCCATTCCTTGCCTTTTCAAGCCATGACATATCGTGCCTTACATTTCCTATGACATGCCATGCCATGCCATGCCTTTCCTTGCCATGCCACGCCTTTCCTTTCCATGCCATGCCTTGTCTTGAATTTCCATTCCATTTCATGTTATGCCTTCCCATGACATGTGATTCCATACCTTTTTTTTCCATGCCATGCCATGCCTTACCTTTCCATCCCATGCCTTCCCTTGAAATTTCACGCCTCGCCTTGCCTTTCCATTCAATGCCTTGCCTTTTCATGGAATGTCTTTCCTTTCCTTGATTTCCATTCCATGTCATGACATGCCTTGTCATGTCATGCCTTTCCTTTCCATTCCATCCCATGCCTTTCCTTTCCATGCCATGCCATCCCATGTCTTTCCTTTCAATGCCATGCCTTGCCTTTCCTTTCCATGCCATGTCATGCCTTGCATTACCTTGCCTTTCCATGCCATGCCATGCCTTGCCTTTTCATGTGATTCCATGCCTTTCCTTGTCATGCCATACCTTTCCTTTCCTTGAATTTCCATGACATGCCTTTCCTTGACTTTCCATGTCATGCCTTGCATTTCCTTTCCTTTCCTTGCCTAAATGCAATTCATCTAAAAGGTATTGTCATTATGATATTCATAAAATTAATTTTTTGTAAAATTACAGTTATTTTAATCATAATAGATAATTTATTGTCCTTTGAGTTTCCCACAATAAATTTGTCTCCATAATCATAAACAACATTAAATTATTTCCAAATTCGTTTAACTTTTAATAAATTTGTTTTCAAGTTAATTTAATAAAAAAATAATGGCATTCATGTATCATACTTTTTTTTTCTTAAAAAATAATGCTTGTACTAAATGAACAAGTTTAATACCTAAATATTACATTCAAAGGATTCATTAAGCATGTAATTATACATCTTGTTATCCGATCTATCTTAGATAAAAAATACTTGCATGAGAATTTCAATGTCATTACATAAGGTCTCTTTATTCATATATCTTAGGTATCTTCATAGTTGTGAAACATGGATTGCCATAATTAATAGGATTTACATAGAAAGGGATGCCACTAAATAGGTTTATGTTCCATCCTTGTGGTGTAGTTTCATTATACTATTGATCCATAAATTCTTTTGGATTGCATGAAAAAAAAACAGAACTTCAAGGCCTTATTTAAAATCAAAGAAATAAAAACTAATCTTTCAACTCAATAACTTTTATAACAAGACAGAGAATGTAGACCTAGATCTAGAACTTGGTTTTCCTTGCCACATATAACTTTTCTTATCCTTTTCATGTCATTCCTTGCCTTTCCTTTCATTTCATTTCCATACCTAGACCTAGACCTATACCTAGATATTGTCTTCCCATGACTTTCCTTGACATGCCTTGTCCTCCCATGGTCTAGGTCTTGGTCTAGGTCATGATCTATGTCATGGTATAGGTCATGGTAATGGTGTAGGTATAGGTATTGGTCTAGGTCTACATCTAGGTCATGGTTTAGGTCTAGTTATGGGTCTAGGTCCAGGTCATGTTCTAGGTCTAGTTCTAGGTTTATGTCATTGTCAGGGTTTAGGTATAGGTTTATTGCCTACATGTCCCTGAATGGCTTGAGGAGGTGAGTTTTAACTCATGATAAAACTATAACTAGGCCTCATATGGATGAACAACCAGTTTCATTGGATCCAAGACATGCATTTTCAGCAAGTGGGGCCCCTCCACTATCATTTCATTGCCCAAAACATCATTTGTTGGGGGATCACTAGGACTAGGGTTTTGCTCAATGAGGCATAGTGCAATTTCTTAACAAGAGATTGATTTTCAAGAACACTATGCCAGGAAATTGTGGGCAGCATGGTCATGTGGGCCTTGGCCAAACATATGTGTGAAATCTTATGGAACTTCGTTATGTTGCTCGGTTTGGATTGTATTCCCTTAGACCAAATTGCAACATTTCCCCAAATGGCTTGAAGAGGCGAGTTATAAATCACGATAAAACTCTAACTGGGCCTCATATGGATGAACAATTTATTGAATTGGACCTTAGGAACTAGGTTTCAGCTATTGGGGCCCTTCCACTATCATTTATTTTCCTGAAAAAGAGTTTATTGAAGGATCTTTGAGGCTAGGGTCTTGCTCAATGAGCCATAGTGCAATTTTTGAAGAAGAGGTCAACTTTCAAAAATGTTGTGTTGCGATATTTTGGGTAGTGTGGTCATGTGTTCCTTGTCCAAACATATGTGTGGGAGCTTTCAAAACTTTTTTATGCTACTAGGTTTGGATTTTATACCCCTAGACCAAATTTCCAACATGTCCCTGAATGACTTGAGGAGGCGAGTTGAAACTCATTATAAAAATATAATTGGGCCTCAGATGGAAAAAAATTAGCTTCATTGGATCTAAGGCACTGATTTTCAGCTAGTGGGGGCCCTCCACTATCATTCTATTTCCTGGAAAAGTGTTTGTTGGAGGATCACCAGGACTAGGGTGTTTCTCAATGAGGCACAGTGCAATTTTCAAACAAGAGGTCTATTTTCAAGAACACTAGGTTGGGAGATTGTAGGTAGTGTGGTCACGTGGGGCTTGGAAAAAAATATGTACAATATCTTACAAAACTTTGCTATGCCTCTTGGTTTGGATTTTATGCCCCCGGACCAAATTTCCAACATGTCCCTGAATGACTTGAGGAGGTGAGTTGCAACTTGCAATAAAAATCTAATCGAGCCTCAGATGGATAGATAGACAGTTGCATTGGAACTGGGGCATTGATTTGTAGCTAGTGGGGCCCCTCCACTATCATTCCATTTTCCATAAAATAATTTGTTCGAGGATCTCTAGGACTAGGGTTTTTTTCAATGAATCATAATGCAATTTCCAAACAAGAGGTCAATTTTCAAGAACACAGTGTCAATCAATTGTGGGTAGAGTGGTCAAATAGGCCTTGGAAAAATAGACATGTGAGAGCTTATGTAACTTCATTATGTTTCTCGGTTTGGATTTTATGCCCACAGACCAAATTTCCAACATGTCCCTGAATGACTTGAGGAGGCAAGTTGCAACTCATGATAAAACACTAAACGAGCCTCAGATGGATGAACCATTGTTTGCATTGGATCTGAGGCACCATGTTTCAGCTAATGGGGGACCCCCACTATCATTCTATTTCTCGAAAAAGAGTTGGTTGGAGGATCTCTAGGACTAGGGTTTTGCTCAATGAGGTAGAGTGCAATTTTCGAACAAGATGTCGATTATCAAGAACATTGTTCCAAGCGATTGTGGGTAGTGTTTTCATGTGGGACTTGGAAAAACAAATGAGTGGGAGCTTACGAAACTCCGTTATGCTTCTCATTTTTGGTTTTATGCCCTCATATCAAATTGCCAACATGTCCCTAAATGGCTTGAGGAGGTGAGTGTTTTCACTGTAAAATAAAAATTTCTTTTAAGGGAAGGTCAAGGAACAACTATGATATAAGGGCTTAGCATTGAAAGATTTTTGAAGCATGGATAAATTGTTAGAGCACCAAGATGTGGGTGTAAGGGTTTTGGGTCATTTAAAAAGAGTTATATTCATAGTTCAGTTAGGGCTTGAGTGTGGAGGGGGTTAAGGGTTGTGTTAAGGTCCTAACCCACACATAGGTAGATGAATGTATTCTGATGTAATAAAGGTCAATATTAATAAGGCCTTTCAATAAAATAGAATAAGGCGGATGTAAGAAGACCTAATAAAATCTTTCGCTTCTAGAAGGATATTCCTCTAGATGCTTCTCTTAATAGACATATTTAGTATAAATAAGGGTCAAGGGTATGAGAAACCTAGCTTGGATATTATTGTAACAAAGCGTTGCTCGATTGGAGGTTGCCCCCTCGAAGAGGCCTGTGAACATTGCTTTCTGAATCAAAGTGCTATTTCTATTGCTATTGTTATATATTTTGTGTATTGTGAAGATTATGTTGGATATTTTACTGATATTCTGCCATTTCTAGCAATTTATTTTTGTTCTGCATATTTTATATATCTGGTATCTTACAAGTGGTATCAGAGCACTTTCCTTGGAAGAAATTGTGGGTTATTTTTTTTTCCAGGGTAGAGACGTATTCCAGTGTCTTTAAGCCACAAAGATCTGTCGTTACACGCATAAACCCATGGTTGAGGGATTCATACATGCAAGAAATACAAGTGGTTCTTAAGCGCACATCTGTTGGCCACCCTTGTAACCCCTATTGGTACCCCTTCGAGTGGTAGCGCATTAGACAACACCTATGTATGGATCAGCCTAGATTTCTTGAATCCCTCTTTAGATAAACCTATCGGCCATCGGACTGCTATAATGTCACCGAGAACAACACTCGGGAAGATACTCTCTAGTACCTCGGTAGTTGGGTAGTACGGCTAAGGGTATGGTTTATCCTCCTTAGTTAGTGCCCTGAGATATTGGGCCGAGTACTACTGTTGGACCCCGCATGTATATTAGAGAGCTATAGCACAGGGCAAACCCTTGTCTGTAGAACCCTTGAATACCTAACCCTTGGGGAACATAAACATAAAAAAATTAAACCAGAGAGATCTATTGCCACACATCTGTGTTCGGGTTGCTAAGTAAATACACATTTCTCTCTAGTTCAGAATTTGGGGATTTCATCACTGCAACATTCTTCAGACCAAAATATAACCTTGCAGCTACTAAAAAAAATAAAAAAATACTGGGAATTTGTTCACCATTATTTGAGACCTATTCCATTAGATTCATCTCTTCTCCCTTATAACATTCATCCAGATCACTTTTTTGCAAAAATTTCTGACCCCCCCTGCTCCCTTTTCAGTTCACCCATCCTCATGGCCCATACCCATAGCTAAGAACTAGAGTCTCTCTTAAACACCTTGCAATCTAGTTTCCTCAACACCCAACAAGAAGTGCAACAACTCAGTGCATCCATAAATGCATCCATAAATGCATCCATAAATGCATCCCGTGATGCATCCATAAATGCATCCATAAATGCATCCATAAATGCATCCATAAATGCATCCATAAATGTAGCCGTGCAGTCCGCAATGGCGGAAGTCAAACATGAATTGACCACCCAACTTGAATCTGTCTTTGCATCACTTTGAACCAAACTCAAGATCCCTACCGATGAATCTTTTCCTGATACACATAAAAGGACTGAAGGTGAAACTTCTTCCCATTCCTTTCAACCCCATCACTTTCAACGGGACATACGCCTCTAGCGGGTGGATGTAACCAAATTTGATGGCTCGGACCCCACTGGTTGGGTGACCCAAAAGGAACATTATTTCTCTCTCTACAACATTACAGATGACTTAGACAAACTCCGGTATAGTGTTCTCCATCTAGATCAAGAACGCTGGCAATGGTGGCAATGGAGAAAAACTTCTCGTCAAGGGTATATTGCTTGGACCCAATTTGTGGCTGAGCTTTATGAACGCTTTGACATTGACACCAACCATTTGGGCCATTTGACAAAATTGAACTAATCAAGCATAGTAGAAGACTTCATAGCTTCATTTAAGTGACTGGATTTTCGAACAGAGGGTGTGACTGATGCTTTCTTTTGAGAGTGTTTTATCAGTGGCCTCAAGGAGGAGATTCGGGCCTGTTATTGCTCAGTTTGTAGTCAAGGTCAAGTAGCTGGAAGGTAGGGACCAAACTGGCATAACAGGAGCTTCCCCACCCACTGTCACCTTGATGGGGGGCTCTTTCTATTCAGGGTGGCTAATCCCAAGTGAGAAGTCCCTAGTAATTTTGGGTATTGAAGGAAAAGGATCAAGGGATTAAGGCTCGAAGGTCAAAGTAGGCTTTCCCTTCACAGATTACTGCCAAGAAAGATGGTAAAAAATGAAGGTATTCCACTGAAAAGGGCACCTGTTTGTGAGACAAGGCAAATGAAACTAAAATGTGCAACAGTGGTTAGTACTTCATGAACAAATGACTATCTTGATTATATATGAGATACACATGAGCACAAATAAATGTAATTATTGACGAAGTCAATGATTGCAATAAAGGCTATGGATTATAATATAACTTCTTCAATAAATACAAAATGATAAATCATTTAATGTACAATATCAATCCTTGAATTATTACAACTCATTAAATACCATAAATATGCTCACATATAATGTTGTTGCGTCACTATGCTTGTTAGAAGGTGACATCAACCCTATTCTAGGTTAGTTTTGGTAGACAAAGGGGTGGACATTTTGTAGGATAAGTAGATGGAAATACTCAACACTTCAATGTCTATCAATGGATGACTTAGCCGCAACTTTAATTCCAAGAAAAATTTCAAAAAAGGCAAGACGTCATCATAGAACTAGGGTTAGTAAGACACTAGGGTTAGTTAGGGTTTCAATTTTTATAAGTTTGAAAGATTGTTTTAACACAAAAGACTCAACGTTGCATTATTAGACTAGTGCCTTAGGGTAAATGGAGTCAAGGAGTAAGGCTAAAGGCTTGGAAGGATCTAAATTTAAG
>JZKD02S1644478.1:77492-90431 GCA_000966675.3 Picea glauca
CCATGGAGTCTGAGTTTGAAATGTCTATGATAGGAGAACTGTCATTTTTTCTTGCTCTGCAAATTACTCAGAGGACTGAAGGGATGTTCATTTCTCAAGAAAAATATCTAAGAGAAATGATGAAAAGGTTTCAAATGGAATATTCTAAACATGTGGGTACACCTATGGTTACTGGATGTAAATTAAGAAAGGATGATGACTCACCTGATGTTTATCAAAGCTCATATAGATCAATGATTGGCAGCCTGCTGTACATCACAACATATCGCCCAGACATAATGCATGCTGTAGGAATGGTAGGAAGATATCAGGCTGCACCTAAACAGATTCATTTGCACGCTGTCAAAAGGATATTCAGGTATTTAAAAGAAACAATGACTTATGGTCTGTGGTATCCCAGAAATCAGAATTTATAGTTAACCACTTATTCAGATGCAGATTGGGAAAACTGTGTTGATGAGAGAAAAATTACCAGTGGAGTAGCATTCTTCCTGGGTGATTCTTTAGTAGCATGGCTTAGTAAAAAGCAAGGTTCCATTTCTTTATCTACATGGATTAGTAAATAGCATGGCCCAATTTGACTCTGCAACATTTGATGGTGGAATGGTTCTCCATATTTTTCGATCTGGCCAATTTACTAATGGGATTTACATAGTGATTGTCAAGATATCTTCTTATGAAAGTTCCTCCTTCAGTTTAAACATTCTCTTATTTTATTTTATTTTATTAGATGGGTGTTGAAGGTGAATCCCCCTGTGGACAAGTGGATTCCCTCTTTGCCTCTAGACTCTGAAGGCCAAGACATAAAAGTGCTTAACATGGACACTGAATTCCTTTTAGATCTATTCAAGCTAATGAATGAAAGAGAAGGAGAAAGATATGTACCTTATTAGCGACGTTTGTCCTTGAAAATTCTTGGTTGAGATTTGATCCTGAGCTCCCTGATAGATCATGTAGGACAAAAAAAGGTACAAAATACTTCCTACTCTACTAAGATTAGCTCAATCATAGATCCATCTATTGCAGACAAACTCATATGGAACAAGCACAAGTTTGAAAGAAACAGGCCAAGCATTGATTATTAATTAGAACAAGTAAAGATACTTACAATACTTTGAATGAAGGTGCAACAACCTCTTCCAGTTCTCCTTGTCCAACCACTTTACTCAAGTAATCTCCACTGTTTGCTTTGATGGCATATCACTCATGAGATCATAATTTTGATGTAATTCCCAATCTCCATTGTCAATACCTTCTTATGAGATCATAAGTTAGGTATAATTATCAATCTTCCTTGTACCTTTCACCATGAGAAGGTCTCCTTATATAACTTTGGAGAGGTCCAACCACTTGAGAGATATTTGGTATGAGTTGAGGATTATTCTCCTTTAGTTGAGGATCTCCCCTAAGATCATGCCTTGACCATCTATTCGAATCCAACTACCTTCAGGAATTGAGGGATTCTTCCCTTATTTGCCTCAACAAACCTAGAATTTTCTAAAAAAAGGGTAGCACTCACCCAAAAAGGTGCACAGAGTGCTCAAGAACTCCCCCAAAGAGGCTCAGGGAGTGCTAGCACTCCCTGACAATGGGTAGGGGAGCGCTCCTCTCCAAAATTCAGTTTTTGAGTGTTTTTTCCATGGAAAAAGGTTTGTACTCCCTGTCAAGTGACTTCTCTTCTTCCAAACTAGCCTTTGAGGTGTCTTAAGTGTCTTTGTGATGTTGTTAGAGGCACGCCATAGGAAATATGGAAGTATACTGTTTGTGACACTTGCAACACTTGTAGTTAATATGCGACACTTTCAGACAAGATGTGACACTTACAACACTCGTAATGAAAACACTTGCGGCATTATCAAAGTGTGTAATTTTGAGGTGTAACAATGGGTCTCATCAAAAGATGTGTGCTAGTATAGACCAACTAGTAAAGGGGGTTCTTAACTACTAAAGAAGGTTGAGCTTGGGATAACCCTTGGGCTCAAGCATGCAAACAAAGATATTCACACCTGTGATAAGCCCAGTACTAATACATTAACTTGCTGGTATTTCAATTATTGACCGAGATAAAATTATCGTTAGAAAAACACACATGCAATAAGATGATGGAAAGAAAAATAGTTTCCTTAGCTCTAGAATTAATCACATATTAACACAATGATTTTATTTCATCATTAGAGAAAATAAATACAAAAAATATTGAAACAACTAACTTATCAATAGACTCAGAAACTCTTACTTGTTACAACATCCATTCATGAAATAAAGTTGGAAGTAATTCCTTCTCAATCCAATCACATGACGCCTTTGATGAAAAACAAAACTTGGTCTCTGGTCCTAAACCAACCTTCTCTATTAAGGTAGTTCAGAATTAGTTCTTTACAATTCCAAAAATCAGGGTCCTTCCCAAAACCATCGACCCTTGCTAAAAGGTCAATCCTCTTATTTATAATGAATCATTGGCTAAAAATAGCTATTACAAGTGCAACTTAAGTAAAACAAAATATTGCCACATCGTGCTTTTGTTTCTCTATTCTCTAAGAATCATCAAATATTTTAACTGAAGTGGATGAATCTTCTCATATTCCGACCATTTGACGAAGAGTTCCTCGCATGTGTGAGCATACAGGAACCTGTGCTGATCCATTGGGGCCGAAAGAATTTATTTCACTTCTACTACCCGTTCTTTGTACTTGATTATTTTAACACTCAACCACTGCAGAACTACTCGAGCCTTAATCATATGCTCCATGAACTCCTATACTTGACCTGACACCATGCTCTCCACCTTTGCTATCTCTGCTGTCCATGGCGAGTCTTGTTCTGCATGTTTCTTGACTATGTCATGCAAGTCGACAAACTCTTCAGGTGAGCTGAATTTAGGGAGGCTGATGCCTTTCATCTCCTGATTAATATTTTCCCAGCTCTTTTCACACTCAGTCCATTTCTCCTGAATCTCCCGTTGAGGTTACTGGGCCATTTTTACCCAATATTCGACCGCTTTCCTGATCCGATCGATGCTGCTATCCCTTAGCACCCGAATGCCTTGCTCTTTGGTGTCTCAACCCTTTTGAACCGCACTGATGTAATCAATCCTTTCTACTTCTTGGTGATCTTTATCATACAACCTTTCCACGTCCTTGCAAGTCTCTAGTGCCATAAGGGTGTCTTCTTGGAAATTGGCTATACCTACAGTGAAAATGTGTCTTTCATTCGTGAATTTGGCATAGACATCTTGGAACTCACTTCTCAAAAACACCATGGCTTGTGTGGATTCCTGATAGTATTTTTCCAAATGGTGCAAATGCTCCAACTCCTTAAGTGCAACGACCAACTCCTTTTCATCTCTTCTTTCTCTATCAAATGTGGCAATCGTGATAACCCTCCCTACACCGATAAGCTCAGACATTTTGGCGTGTTATGTGCTGAGCAGATTCTCCTCCATGGTAATGAGAATCAAGCTATATAACATGAGCCTCATATTCTTAGTGGTCCTCTTCATGATGGATTTTCTCTTCCTGTCATAGGCGATCACTTGTATATCAGTAACCTCATCAACAATTTCGGGGATTTGTTGTTCTTCCCAGGTTATAGTATCTCCCAAGCTCCAGACTATGTGTATTTGTTCTAGGATGGGTTCCTGAACTTATTCCATATGTCCCAAAGGATCGACCTCCATTTTTTTCTCATCGAATGGTGAGGTATCGACCAAAACTAAAGAACCAGTGGTAGGTTTGGTACTTACTTGGTAATCGACTATCAAAGTGTCGATTTCTTGCTGTGGAATTTCCTCTTTTTGGCCACTTGATCCTAGCTCATCCCTCAAGTTGTCTATTGGTGTTCCCGACAAGTCGAGTAGATCATTTTCTAAGACACTTTCAACCTCATGGTCACTCTGGGTAAGGTTTTGAATTGAATCATCGAGACTTAGGGTAGATTCTTTCTCGAGTTCCTTTTCCTCTGTAATCTGCACCAGAGTTACCAGGGAAACCTCTAAACTCTCCTTATCATCATAGATGGTTATTAAGTCAAACAAGGGGTTTGGTACACTTGTACTACATGGTTTCCTTGCTATCTTAGGTTGGGTTGAAATTCCCCCTAGTGATCTGATCTATGGTGGTGGAACTTTAGGGTTTTCTAGCCCGGTGATTTCTTCAAGCTATATTGGCTCTAAGACACTTGGATTTCCTCTGCTTTTGATTGGGTCATCAATGAGAAAAATTTACATCCCTACAATATTAGGGTCCTTCTGCAACTGATCAATGATTCTCTGCACCCCTTCTAGCAAGATAAATTCTCTTCTTTGTGCCTCTATAGTCTCTGCCACTCTAATTTCTTCCCTAGCTCTGAGGGCCTCTTGAGAAGACTAATCTATTGTATCCACCTGATCGTCCATGCTCATATCCTTGAAATTGGTCATGTTTAGATTGGCCATCCTCTATACTATCTCCTCCCAGTCTTGAGCGCATTTTGTGAAAATTTCATCCTCAAATTTTTCATGTGCGTATGGCCAACACGAGGATACCTGTGAAGCATGTTGGGGGACCATGCCTTTAGGGTCATGCTTGTGGAATTGGCCTGTCGAGAACCTGAATTCAAGTTGCCTCAACCCTTCTTGTTTGGCTTAAGCAGTTTCCTTTACCAAATAAAACCCCACATGGAAGCCGTAGGGTATGAAATCCCGCTTCTTGTCCTTGACTAGCATGGCGTTATAGCCTTGCAGGATAGTTTGATAGTAGATTTCTCCCACAATGAGCCAGTCTGGGACATGATCAAGGAGTAGATGTGGTGCTCTGGTGGCCCCGAACACCCTGATATAGGTTGTGAGTTCATGTAAATACTAGTGGCCTACCTTCGCTACCATTTTCTTAGCTGCTGCGGATAGTCTCGAGCATTCCTTTTTAAATATAATAAAATGAATACGGGTGATGAAATCATCGCAAATGAGTGAATAGGATTTTTTTACCTGTTCTCCCATAGTATGTTGAAGAAAACATGAACCGGGATCTCTGCAACACACCAACTTAAATTCATTCTCAATTTCTTGGAAATTATGCTTCCCCTTCTCTCGACATCTAAGCATGCTATACACAGATGCTCAATTGCTTGGAAATTATTGCCCCCCACTTGAAGCTCCTTCTGGAGATCGCCACTGTGTATCCCAAGGGCATCCATGCTTCTGAAAACTTGGAATAGTCCTTCTATCCATACAGTTGATAGATGAGATCCATAAAGTAGATGTATGGCTCCCTTAGGTTAACTATCCCATACCAGCCATTTCTCCGGTTTATAATTTTTTTTTCCTCCTTCCACCGTGAGGCCATCAATCGGCTGGTGTCATGGAATTTGTAGAAATTCACCACGAAGTCTGTGTTTAGCCACTCCTCTAGGTCTCTGATTTTGTAGTACTTCTGGACTTTTGTCAGGAGGAAAAATCAGACACACCTTCCATTTAAGCATTTCTGCACATCTGTGTGGTTGATTAGCCACTTCAAAACCTCTATGCATGGGAAAACTAGGGTTCTATAGGCTACCATGTGAAAATATGACCGTCAGATATTTAGGAACACCTGGTCTTCAAGCACCCTTACATCTAGTTCACTGTGTGGGATGCATTCCAGGTACTCCTCCCAACTAATTCTGTTGAATAGGTCTTCCCACTGTGGGAGCATTACCTTGGATCCGATGTTTGCTTCTGTATCACTGAAGATCAGAGGTGGAAAAAATATTTCTCTGTTGAGGTTTTTATGACCAGATCTGCCCTGGGAGCATACTCCAACTACCTGGAAGTACCGAGAGAATAACCTTCACCTGTTTCTTCTTCCTTTAGCTTGGGTACTCTCAACGAGCATCTGGTGGTTGGATTTCCCAGAGGCATTTCCCCTGCAAATTAGAAAATAATTAGAGACTGTGCAAGAAATCAAATGCATATATAGCAAATCACGACCACCAAATTGACAAACTTGAACACATACCTTTGCTTCGTGTTTAACCTGGTTTTGATAATCTGAGAATCAATACAGTCTCGAGATGCTTGCTTTGCTTTTTCATATGCTTTGGAATTAGAATTTGTGTGCATAATGAAATTGTTCAAAGCCATTCTAGATATTTTAAAAGGGATGAAATTACCTTGTTGCATCAACCATTCAATTTAGATTATGAGTGTAGTTCTCTTAAATCTACCTCCAGATATTTAAAGACGTTTAAAATTAAATTTGATCATAGGTTGACAATGCAGGCGCAGGTTGTAACGTGGCCTATCGGTGATTTCAAATCACTGTTTTTCAATTGACGCATGAGGTAGGAACAAATGCATGATGAAGCATCAAACGATCTATTAAATGTAAAAATCCGATCGTATCTTGTGCCGAAAACATCCCATCATTTCGCTAGTCCAGCTGGTGAGTCGAGGGTCAGGGTTTCGATTTGAACGATTTTTGTTGATATCTCCTTGCAAAATATCTGACTCCGAATGAGATTTCCATACAGAGATGACATGGCAAGGCTGACTTGGAGGTGTGACTAGGATGTAGGAAACCTTAATATGACTCAAGACAAAACTAGGCCGTACGACACCCCTAAGTGAAAAGGATACGTGGCACTCGAGACCGACATCTTCATTTGCCCGTGTTATTCATAATCATGAATTTTCTTAAGCTAAATGTTATAAAACTCGATACTATCTTTCCGATGCTGAAAAGTATCAAGGATCGGTGAACGATGATAAACCTACCCAAGTGTTCCTGGATTGAATCTCTTGAAAATTTCTCGATGCCAAAAGTGTATTGGGGACCGACGATCGACGATATGTTTATCACAAAAAAAATTGATTGTTTTAACCCTTCTAGATTTCCTTGACCCTGAGCAAGAGAATCGATCATCGACTATCAGTGTTTTCTTTATGGATTTTTTCAATGTCTATTCGTCTCATACTTTGCCGACGTCGATGGGGATCGACTATTTCCTAAATATTTGTGGCAAATAAATTACGCAAACCAACTCCCCTTCTATTGATGCCGATGGTGCATCAACGATTGATGATTAGTGTAACTGTGTGGCCACTTTACCTTGTTGAATTTTTTTGACGCCGAACACAAGTGCGTTAGTCGCAATGTTAGCTATAGATTCTTAGTTAGGGTGTCAATTTCTTTTATACACAAGGTTTCATTTAACAAATTCAAACAAACCCGACTTGATTGATAAGAGTCATGAAAACAAAACAAAATAAACCATCTCCCAAAGTGAACTCAATTTAGACAGTAAAAGAAAACAAGTGGTACCCAAAAAGTGATAGAATTTCATAAGGGTTTTTAGGGTGTGTTGATCACTCAACAAATGGCAATTTACTGGGCGAAAGCAAAATCTCTGTTCCTTCCCCGGGCTCAGCTGAAGTAGAAGCTGGTTAAGAATCTAACTGGTTTTGATTTTATTAGAGTCTCTCCCATCCTTGCATTTACAATTCCCCTAGTTCGTGAATCCGGGCCCACCCATGGAGTTTCAAACTTTATTCAGCCTTCATTCCTCTTGACCATGACCCACACCCCTTTTTACCAAAATCCGAGTAAAGTATTCAATGGCACCGGGCCTTTAGTTATCATCATTCACTTGCTGCGGTGTCGCTCCGCTGCCATTGAGCGTCCATAGCCCCGACATAGTGACCCCGATGTCACAGACCTTGCTCCGTTGCCAGTGAGCATTGATATCCCTGACAGAGTTATCTACATACCCTCTCTTACTTTTCACTCATTTGATATAATATATTTAGTTTTTGATAGATATGCCCTGAGCGAGTGGGAGAGGAGGACATCTATTATTTGCAATATGAGATGGTTAAGGTGAAATTATTCCTAGCTCTGTCTTGAGGAACATGAGGTCCTTTCCAAATTTCCATATTTCCCTTTAGGTTTTACCAGATCACCAGGTGAATACTTCATCACTTTCCAAGTTCATCTATTTGCAAAGGTCAGATACAAAACTCTTTTAAAAAAAATGCAATTTTCCCAACGTTTCTTATGTTGCATGTAAGCATGAGTTCGGAAAAGAGTTTTCTACACTATATTGATTAAGGTCAACCAATGCATTGAAGATCACAACTTTATTGCAGAAAAAATACCACACAAAAGAATAACATGAAAACACACATTTTTTTTTTTAACAGAAATATTGTTTTGGGGCTTGGCCATTCTCCAGGAGGGCATTGAGTTCCCCCCTCATATTTTGCAACCGATACGTTCCTGCCCCAAGTTTCTCGGCTATATGGAAAGGTCTGAGTGATATATTCTGAAACTTTGAATGTCTTCCCTTCGGCTCATTTGCTCTATCCCAGTTCAGGACCAAGTCTCCTACTTCAAATTTTTATTTTTCTTTCTCCCTTTCTTCTTCCAGCATGAGAAGGGTATCAATTCTCTATTGAATAACCGATGAGGGTTGTCCCCTAGATCCCTGAGCAAGCTGAAGAGATGGAAGATATAGCCCATTCGGTAGAATGGATTCTTGTCCGTATACCAAAAAGTATGGGGAGTTACTTATAGCTTCCTTGGGTGTTACTCTATCATCCCATAAGACATTATGAAACGAACTATGCCAATTCCTCTGATTTTCGACAATTGTTTTCTTCAAGATCCTCACTAGGTTCTTATTGGTTGATTTTTCCACTCCATTCCCCTATGGATAATAGTTTTTAGAGTATCTGATTATGATTCATTTGTCCAGAGAAAGCTCTGTTAGTAGGGTGGAAGAAAAGTAAGCGACATTCTCAAAAACAAGAATGAAAGGCATACCGAACCTAGCGATCAATTGTTGTTCTATGAATTGGATTACCACCTTTTCGTTCACGCGAGTCAGAGGGATGGCCTATTCCCATTTCTTGAAATAGTCTGTAGTGGTAAATATGTATATATGTTGTTTTGAAGATATTGGGGTAATATACCCTATGAAATATAACCCCCATTGCTAGAATGGTCTAGATATGACCACTGGTAGGAGTGGGACAACTCCTCTCTTTTCCCTCCCTGCGCTTATTTGAAAATTTTTACAGTTTATAGTGTATGTGTGAGTGTCCCTAAACAAAGTAGGCCAATAATAACTGACTCTCAGTATCTTGTGAGAGGTGGTATTCCTTGCAAAGTGTCCACCCATAGGACCATCATGGAGCTCCTTCAGAACCTTGTTTGCGTCTTCACGTTCAAGACATATCAAAATTACCCCATCATAATTTACATGAAAGAGAACCGAATTTATGAGGCAACATTGTGCCGATTTTAGTCTGAGAGCTCTCCTTTACTTAGGGTTTAGGTTTTTTGGGCAAGTCCCATGACGCGGGAGATAAATTAGTTTTCCATGCCAAGACTCTTGCCATGGGGGAATATATAAAGCTTCGCTACACCTTAACGCCAATTCATTCTCCCACCTATATTCTTCATTTACTTGGTCTTGGGCTTCAATGACCAGTTTACACAATCCATGTCCCTTAACGATTTTGGAAGGTTTTATATGTAGATAAAATTCTTGGACAATTGACATCCAATTTCCTCTTCTTTCCCCCATCTCCCGTTGAGTGAATAGGGATCAGACTGCGAGATGAGGCACAATGACTTTGGTGTGATTTTTTAGGATCTAAGATCTGAAATGTTTTACTGCTTTGTATATCGCATAAGACTATTTTTCTATAGTAGGGTAATTTAGTTCAACCCCTTGTATATTAGTGCTCATAAATGAGACCGACGCCTCATTTTTGTCATCATCCTTCTGAGTCAATATTTCAGCTAAAGATTGGTCAAAGGCAAAAGTATAGAGAATTTTTTTTTGCTAAAGTCGGGACTTCGCAACACCGGAGCTTGAGATATCACAGTCTTGATATTGTTGAAAGAATCTTTTTTCTCATCATCCCACTTAAACTCAACATCCTTGCAAATCATTTTTTGTAAGGGTTTGATAGTTTAAGCAAAATCGGGGGTGAACTTCCTCACAAAATTGATTTTCCCGAAGAAGGATTGCATAGCCTTTTTGTTGTAGGCTAAGGGAAGATGAGCTATTTCCTTAATTTGTTTTGGGTCCATGTGAATTCCTGCTTGAGATATAATATGACCTAGTAATTTCCCTTCCTCGACACCAAAGATAGTTTTCTTATGGATTAAATATATACCATATTTTCTATACCTTTCGAAAATATGGGTTAGATGTTGGATGTGATCTTCTTTTTTCTTTGAATACATAGTCACATCGTCCAAATAGACTACTACACACTTGTTGATCAATCCCCGAAAATATACGTCCATGGCCCTCTAGAAGGTTTCTCCTGCATTAATTATCCCAAAGGGAATGCGTTTATAAGTGAAGGTTCCCCACTTGGTTCAGAAGGTAGTTTTTAATCGGTCTTCCTATGAAACTAGAACCTGGTTGTAACCTGAAATACTGTCTAGCAAGGAGAAAATCTCAGAACCAAACACAGTCTATAAGAGTTGTTTCATTGGTGGGACTGGGTAGTTATCCTTTTCTGATTCTCTATTAAGGTTTATGAAATCCACACACATGTAGATTTCCCCAGATTTTTTCCTGACAAGAACCAAATTTGCTACCCAGGCAAAGTGTCTAACTTGAAAGATACTTTTAGCATCTAGTAGTTTCTTTAACTCTTGACACATGAGGGGTTCCAAAGATGGGTGGTACTTCCAGAGCTTTTTTCGGAAGGGTTTTACTCCGGATTTTAATGGGATTGTGTGTTGAAAAATACGAGTGTCATAAGTTTTCATATCTCGGTAGGGCCATGCAAAAACATCTTGATATTGTCTCAAAAGTTGAGATAGGCTTTCCTTTCTTCTCTCAACACTGTCTTGCTTAGATTTATATTTTTAGGGTTTTCCAGGGTTCCTAGATATATAGTCTTGTACATGGGACACGAGATCCCTATATTTGTGTTTGTTGACCCTTTAAATCTTTCCCTTAAGTCAAAGAGGTTCTCCAAATTGGATACCCCTTTCGGTATCGTGTGAGACTTAGGTTTGTTAATAAACTGATCTGTTTCACCTTTCCATTCATGGGAATCAGTTTCTACTAGTCTCTCTTGGAATACTTCATCATTATTAACTAGGGCTTTGAAATTTTCTTGATTGGTTAGGAAGTTTATAATTTGTTCATCTCCTTCAAAGACCTTCTAGTTAGAAATATTATTGGGCACTGATGGTTTGTAGAGTAGTTCCACAGTGAACCTGGAGGCCTCATAGTCTCCTAAAGGAGATGGCCTCAAGGCAGCAGTGGCTAGGGAGTCAACAAGAGTATTCTTTGTCTCGGGGATCGCCGTAACATTGAAGGCCTCAAAATGTTCTATTAGCATGTGAACTTCTTGTTGATCATTCCTGAGGTGGGGAGAGTTGCAATGTATAGTATTCTTTACTTGCCTAACGATAATTTCATAGTCCCAAAAAATGTTTAGTTCTTTAACATTTAAATCTATGGATTTCTTTAGTTCTTGCACTAAAGATTTATACTAGACAATATTATTAGTGCATTCAAATTCTAGTATGCAGGACATGAAATTTCGCTTCCCCTTTGGGTCAATGATGATATATCCTTCTCCCGACCCTTCTTGCAATATAGACCCATCAAATTACAAGGTACAAAATTGTGAGAGAAAATCATCAGCTTCTCCATGCCTACTAACTTCCTCCTCTCCACCTCTTTTGTCTGTGGCTTGCAACAAAGGTTCTTGACAGAAGAGGGTTTCTTTAGCCACTACCAGTAGATTTACTTGAATTTCAGAGTTTTGAGTGAGAGGTACATTAGATGAGAGAGGGGAAAAATTGTAAAAATCATAATCACAAGAGTAGTTCCCTAGCACGGGGAAATATGTCGACGAGGGTTCGTTGAAGGCTTATAAATTGATGACAATATGTTTCAGATACCTTTCCCTATCGATCATAATCATGTTTGTATGTTCCTTTAATAGAAAGCAGAGGTGAACCTAGTCCGTACTAAAGTATCCATTCAAATTCTTGGACCAATCTCGACTAAGTAGTAGTCCATAAGCTTATGGTATGGTATATCCACAATAATTATGTCAATCACTTGAACAAATTTCAGGTGTGCAACCATTCTGATCATGACATCCTTGAGTTCTCCAATAACTTTTACCTGAGTTCTGTCTAGTTGTATAACATGTTTATCACTTTTGAGAAGGACTGCGTTTAATTTCTAGTAGACAGATAATGGCATGACATTAGAGGATGCCCCTAATTCAACTAAATAGTTATGGAGGTTTCTGTTGAAAAATTCAAACGTTAAAAGGAACGATGGGACAAAATGATTTCCTTTTTTATCTATAGAGAAAACGTTCACGTTTGGTTTATTTTTTAGGTCCATGGGAGATGGGTTTTCCCCTTGGTCAGTGCTTATTATAGGGGTTTCTACTGACTTCAAGGATTGTAGTAGAAATTCCTTTTGCTAGGGAATTCTACACATGTCCATGACCGACACATTAGCCTTCAATATTTTTAAGTCTTCTACTATGTTATAGTCTAGCTTGGGTGATTCCTGTGTGTGGATGTTTATGGGATATATTTGGGGGACACAAGATGCTTTTGGGTGATCAAATGTTTGTTTTCCTCTCGAGGTTTGGACAATGGTAAGATTATTTGAGACTGACTGACCCTTAATTCATGTTTGTATAGCCAAAAACTCAACAGATGGTTCTTGCACCTCAAATATATCATCGAAAGGAATTGGCAAGTCAGGTGATCCGGATTTATGTAGGAACACAATGAAATATAGAAATACACATAAACGCAGAGATGCAACGGAAATAAGACTTCATTTCATTAATAACAAATGATTGAAATATGCTTACAGACAGAATGTAAATAAACTAGCTAGGGCGCTAGTAGCTTATCTCTGAGAAGAGATGTGGCTGCTACTCGCATCCGTGAGAAGATGATTACAATGAGGCTC
>JZKD02S1644478.1:101079-128762 GCA_000966675.3 Picea glauca
AACCTGCAAACCTCTCGCAACCCAGCTATGGTGCAGCCTGTGAGAATCAGGCATTCTCGCACCCTGCCTATATAGCAACCTACGAACATCCTCTTTAATAGGGTTTTTCCAAAGGAGAATGCAACTTTTTCTCTCAGGAAAAGTTCTTCTCCTTTATTTCTTCAGAAACTTAGGCCACTGACCCCTCTGAAGGAAATAGATAGGTTTACATCATTAACGGTCATAGGGATGATGAAAATAATGTGTAACAGTGGTAGGCATACAAGTTTTCTCTCTTGAAAGGGAAAAAACAACAAGTTTTGAGAAAGTTATAATATCGTTCTCTTGGCTCATCAGAATTTGGTTAAACCCTTGGAATTGTAGATAATATATATTAGGATATTACAAGCTGAAATTTTAGAATAATATGGGTCAAAATTTTGGAATTACATCAAGTGCAAGGTCGACTAGTAGGGAAGTCTACAAATCATGGTTTTAAAAGGCATGTTAACTTAAAACTAGCATAACTTTTGATTGATATGTCTGATTGAGGTGATTAGAAATCCATTGGAAAGAGGAACAATAAGATAACATATTGAGAAAATGATCATAACTATTTGGGATCATTATTTATAATATATTAAGGTAGGAAGTTGAGGGTTTTGTTAGACCTCAACTAAGAATCAGTGATAATACCTACATTTAGTGGAAATGAAAATAAATATGAAATAAATCTTGTGGAATGATTGAGGATGGTAAAAGAAATTGTTATGAGTCATTTTGGGGTAGGTTTTTGTTTTTGGGATGGGAATTATAAGTGGTGGAATAGTATTGATGAAGGTACTAGATTATATGCCAAGTGGAAAGAATTTGAAAAACTCATATATCCAAACCACATCTTCCTTCAATAATGACTGCATGACCTCTATATATGCATATTCACTCATTGCACATGTGGAACTTCCTTAGGCCAATCACTATTACATATACATTTACCCCATTACATTTATATTTAAACCCATATATTCTCTCTTTAGGGTCATGAAACTATTGAGGAATTCCCCTCATTGTGAGGATGACACCTAGTGTAAAGAATATGGTGTAGACTTAGTGCACTTGTCTTGGTAGGGACATCAAGTGAAGCCCAAAAATATCGAGTACATCATGGAGGTAGCCAACTTATGGACTTGACCATGACACCTTTTTCTTGTTATTTAAAATACTCAACCACTCAAGCTATCCCACTAAGCTACTTAGTTATAGAACACTCATTAACATTTCTAGGAATTTTTTTCAAGGATTGATGTGCATTATTTGAATTAAGAAGATCAACAAAATGAGGTGCATTGTGTTGTAATGAGATAAGTCACAAATACTATTATGGTAGTATGAATTTTGTTGAATGGGTTACGTAACCTCAAAATAAATTGTTATTAAGGTGAATAAATATTTACATTGGGTATGTTTATAAAATAGAACAACACACCAATTGGAATACCCATAGGTGAGGTGTATCAATATACACCGATAAGTTTACTGGGGATGCCATCCATGAGTGTGGAGAAGCATCCCTTGGGTTTCCTTGTGAAGTTTTCCTTGGGAATACCACATGATAATCCTATAATTCCCTAGAAGTGTGGTGATATGTGCAAAAACTCATGCACATAGATTCTACCTAGCTCGGTCTCATATCTATGTGATTTTTGAACAAACTAATCCATCCATGTTTCCAACATGTTTTTTTTAATTTTAGGAACTTGAAGTTAAAATTTTATCAGAGATAAATTACATATATTATTGATACTTTTGATTTTTGTAGGTTCTTTTCAAGACTGTACTAGAGAATCTTGCATGGTCTGTGTATACTTGTAGTTAATATGGTATTAAAACAATTTGTCTTGATATTATATATTTGAAGAGTTGTGTTTGATTATAGAAGTGATTGCTAATATTTTGAAGTTTATGACTTCCTTTTTGTGGTGTGCATATTATTCAAGTAAGAAGGACAATGGATTCAACTTCTTTGAGGATAATTATAGTTGACATCAAGTTAGAATGAATAATTACTCCATTTTAAAGTTTTTCACTTAAAATGTTATCATGAGGTAGTAATTACATAAAAGATCATGGAAGACAAGTGTTATAGTGTCATTTTCCACCATATATCCTCATGACGACTCCTTGGCCTCATTTACAACCCTTTCCCTATTTCTTGGAGCTGAACACCCCTTTTCCTCCCTAAAAACATATTTAAAAATCCCTTTTTTCAATTTGTATGTGACTCTCAAAGCAACTCGTGTACATATGTACCTTTGTAGTTAGAAACCCATGTACATGTTTAATTGGCTCATAAAATTATATAATTCTCAATATTTTGAGCAGAGTTGATAGGTTCCCTAGGTTCTTGACCTCCTATATCCCGTGCATAACTACTCCAAATAAAAAAAGGGAGTATAAAAGAGAGCCTTGGGATGGAGGAAAGAAGACATGAAAGAGATGCAACCTCATGCTGACCGTTTCCACATAGCCATGCAAGCCCATGTTTCCCTATATTTTTGAGATTTTCTTCCCCCCTGAAAACCCTTGTTTTCAGGATTTGTATTCCTCTTTATCTCGTCAGGAAGAAGCCTATTTTTTCCTTGGACCCACCAGGACACAAAACTTTGGAGGTATTCTTCATCATCTTAAGCCTTGGGTGGAGGAACTTGGAGCCTAGTTATGGGATCCTACCGCATCAGTTACAGGTTGCAACCAACCCTTTTTTCCCTTATCAATAAAATAACTCTCATCCTCGTCCAATTCTTTGTGTTAATTCATGATTTTAATGATATTATGTGTATCTTGTCTTGAATCTAATATATAATTTAAATTAATTATATTTAATTAGTTAGCGGATAACTACTTTCTTGCAGTTGCATACTTCTTTGGTTGCAGGAATCTCAGAAGATCGTCATCAAGGATTTCTGGAGTGAAAGACATCAAGCATGATCTAATTCAAACGTAGGATTCTAGGTATGTTATTAATTATATCTTATAAAAGTTAGTAACTACATGTAGTTATTTCCAATTGATTGTCTAATTAGATGTTGAGAGGAGTCTTTTAAAGGAACTACTCTATTGTGGCCCTGACACAAATCCATAGGACTTATATTTCTGTAATAGAACTTGTGACCATATTGAGGGCCCTACCCTTCCCTCAACATTTCTCTCATAAAAAACAACAACGTTGGACAAACGCTGAAAGAGTCACACCCAAGACCATGGTACACCAATTATGTGTCGTTGCATATGCTCCAACAAATACTCAATATGTACCATTGGAACTGGGTGCACCAATCTATACAGATTCCTCTAGATGTTGTCTAACACTCGGTCAACATATCCATAGGGTTGGCCATAAGGACCACGTTGGACATGTAGATGAAACCCATTAGGTCACCTCAGTCCCACATCTGTATGATAAAAAAATCATTGTTATTACCTTGATCCACACAAAAAACATCTACTTTTGGTGTTTCATCTTCCAGGGTTAGGATTTTGTATGTTTAGGGTTTTCTCATTGATGCTTTATGTTGAAATAAAGGCCTTTGGAGCCTCATTGTAATCAGATTCTTGCGAATGAGCATAGCTGACAAATCTCTCTTTAGAGATTATATACCACCATTCTCGCTAGCTTATGTGCTTTTCATTTTACAGTCTTTTGTATTTTGCGAAGTCATTAATAGAATACAAGATTTACTATATTATTGTGTTCCTTGCAATATATATATGTATTTCCTTGTTATATCTCTGTTATACTTATTCCTTCATGTCATTCTCAAAATAATCTAGATCGGTGGTATCATACAAGTATTCCCCTTGTTGTTCTTAGTGCATTTCCTTGATGAGGTTAAGGTATAAAGAGTTGGGTCTCGAGCTTGTTTCTCTTGAGGAAAGTCACTCTCACCCATCCAAGAAACCTCCCATGACAGAAGAAAAGAGGGAAGACGGAGCATAATATCCTATCAAACTGTTTCTCAAGGAAGCCCTTGTGTAAAAACATAATGAGATGATGGATAATTTCATCCAGGTCCTTCGACAACTGCCAACATCAACAAAGGCACCTTCAACCAGTGGTCACTTCAGAGGTGTGACACTCTTTAAGGTACAATTTAAATTTGATATTCCTTTATTTGAAGGCCAGAGAGATGCTGACACTTTGGAAACATGGTTAAGTATTATCGAGGGTTATTTCTCTATCCAAAATTTTTCGAACAGTGAGAAAATAACCTTCACGCTCCTTAAGGCCCTTCCCCATGTCAAATATTGGTAGGATACTTACAGTGAGAAACATGATGAAGATGAGTCTGCAATTTTTGCACACAAAAATTTGTATTAAAGAGTTTGAGTGACACCTAGCTTTCAAGTACTGTAGTGGTTTGTTGTAATATCCCTAGGCCGAACCCAATTTTAATGTAAATGAAAATGTACTTAAGTTGGTGAGATGTTGGATATCATTTTTGTATGCACATTTCATGGTATAGTGCGTGCATAAGTGTGCACATTCCAGGATACTGCGCACAACATCTTAAGTGTGTGCGATATTGAGGCCAATGAAACTTTGTGTATATGTTGCATTTTATAGGATGGTGAGCCAGTTATTATAAGCTAGGATTCTTATGTTTTGATTAGGTCGGAGAGCCTAGATGTTAAAGGCTAGTGCACCTATTTTGGTGTATGTTTCATAATTAATATAAAATACATCGTTGCGTGTAGACCGACCACGATAAAAGATATGGGGGACTAAACTCCACTGGTTAGGGAAAGGGAGGGGCCTAAAAGTTAAGGAAAAGGGCTAAGCTAGGGATTTGAAGCCAAAAAGGAATATTATATTAATATTTCTTAAATAATAAAGTATGGATAATTATTTTATCCTAAGTTCTAAAGTTGGGTACAAGTGGGCCAAAGTAGCTCCCAACATGACAAGTGTCAAGTTGGGGACATGCATACATATTTTTTGGACTTAGTTCATTTTTCTATATTTTCCATCATTCTTCCCATCATTCCTACCATCATGTAGTCAATCATCCATGAGCATGAACACACCCATTGAGCTATCTTTCGTATCTTCACGACTGTACCTGAACTTGTGTCCATAGCCATTTTGTGTTGGTGTATCTGGTTATCTTGGGAGTTGGACTGAAGAAGCGGGTTGTCAGGCCCATGGGATATTGAATAGGCAGGTTGTCAGGCTTGTGAGAAATTCTCTAGGTGAGAGAATTGTTGGGAATTTATTTCCTGAAGGTGCTAACCTGCAGCTATAGTGCTCTGAGACTTCCTGTCTGGCCTGTTGCTGAAGCCTGGAAAGGAAGTGGGGTAGCCAAAGGACTATTGAGTAGAGAAGGGGCACACTTCTTGGGGTGGGATAGGCATGTGGGGAATGAGGGACTATAGGCTATTAGTTTTAGTTGGCACTTGTGACAGAGTCTTTCCTGTTGTCTATGAGCCTTTAGCCTAGTTAGGAATCCATTTACCTGGGTGGAGTTTAGTCCCAACTCAGGGGTGACTCACTTTTGAGAGTGATGAACAATGTGGTCTAAGGCTAGGAGGTTCATGGAAGGTCTGGACACAGTTGGTGATATTCTTACCAAGATAAGTGCCAATTGTGTGATAAATTTACATGCTGCATTGTTATTTACATGCTTATTTTTATGGGTTATCATATGTGTGGTTATAACTGTGTTTATTTTTATGGGTATTTCCTGTATATGCTGGATCTATATGTTTACTTTTATTTCAGTTTGAATCCATGTATTTRCAGATGTATTTGTATGTCTATGTTTTATATATAATTCTTTCGCAAGAGTTATGTGTGTGTGTATTTTAATTGCATGTAGTTTGAAAAATTTATGTGGCATAGCTCAGTTGGATGCTAGGTATGTTAGAGTATGTTCCGCAGAGAGAACAATAAGAGTTATTTGGCCTATCATGGCCTAGCATGGATGGTCAGGGACGTTACACCTATACAGGTACATCCAAACAAATATGGTGTTCTTGGACATATCCTCACTGGGAACTGCTTAAGGATATGATATTAATATTGAGAAAAAGTTCAAGAAAAAGAATAAGGGATATTTCAGTGTTGCAAACCCATCGTAGCATAATCCCGATAATGGTGGACCTATATCCCAAGGAAAAGGACATAGAAAAGGTGGCTAGTCCCAATGAAACCAGTGCAAGCCATGAGCAAATAAGGGCAATGGGAAGTTGAATAAGGACACTAAAAAGTGGTGCGAGTTCCATAAAATACCTTCACATAACATAGATGAATGTTGCTCCAAATAGTCATTGTTGGTTGAGACAGAATCCTCAGGGACATATTTTGACTCAGACTATGATTTCGAATTGGAAAAGTAAAAACTAAATCATTGGCGCATAACCTAGTGTCACCATCACTACCACAAAAGTCCATCCAGAGGAACTTGAAGAAGGGAGTGCCTCTTCCACTCATAGATGTCAATGAAAGGGACCCCACTCCACTTCATTGTTGACTGCAGTAGCTATAAGAACCTAATATCAGCACAGGTCATCAAGATATTGAACCTAACAATGAAACTACATTCTCAACCATACACCACCAGTTGGCTCATCCAGGGACGAGACATCCACGTTAGCCAAAAATTCGACTACGCTACAACATCAAACCCTTCAAAGATGAGGTATTATGTGATGTTTCCCCCCTTGAAGTTTGTGATGTTTTGTTAGGACAACCATATATGTGGAAGCATCATGTTGTTTATGAATCTAGGCCCTCTTGTGTCATTATTACTTTGGGATATCAAATCTATAGGGTATCAGAGGCAATCCCAACTACTGCAGTCTCTTTTATCTTCACGAAGAAGTGTAGAATGGTGGTCTCTTAGACTGAAATATTTTTCCTCTTTATGGTTTGGTCAGAATTTGAACGAATGTTCATTGCAACTTCAAAAACCTTTGCACAAGGTCTATCTACACAATTGCAGCAGGGGGAAAATATAGTAGAAGAGAATAAATACATATTTTCCTTTCCCAGTGGGGTACCTGTGCATTGTCAGGTAAATCACTCAATTGATTTGACACACGATGATCCTCTACCTAATGAAACAATGTGCATGATTTTTTTAATGGAGAATAAATAAATCAAACGCCAGATCCAAGATATAATTTTGAAGGGCCACATCATACCATGCTCCTCACCTTGCGGGAGCCCAATTGTTATGGTACATAAGAAGGACGAGACATTTCAACTTTTTATAGATTACATATCCCTAAACAAGATCACATTCAAGAGCCGGTACCTAATCTATCAAATTGATCCAAAGTTAGGCTATCAACAAGTGTCGATTAAGCTAACAGATGTATGGAAGATATACTTCAAGTCTAAAGAAGGTATTTTCGAGTGGTTGGTCATGCCTTTCCACTTGAATAAATATCTGGCTACATTCATGTGGATGATGGATGATATATTATGGCCATTCACAAAATACTTTGTGGTCATATATCTGAATGGCATCGTCATCTTCAGCAAAACCTAGGAGGAACAATTGAAGCATATTCAATAGGTCTTGGGCACCTTGGGACAACACAAGTTATATTCAAATTTGGAGAAGTGTTCCTTCGACATGTAGAGAATCCAATATTTTGGATATATCATGGATGAGAAGAGTGTGCATGTGGATCTAACCAAGATCCAAGTCATCCATGATTTGTCAGCCCTTGAGACAATGACTGAGCTCTACATCTTATTGCGGCTCTAAAAAATCATTTTTATTGGTGGAAGCTTCGACAAGATGTCCACAAGTACATCATATCCTGCACTGCCTAAGCCATTTCCAATCTCACCATAAAAAAATCAGCGATATAAACCCCTCTTCCTACTCCATATAGGCCCTGGGAGTCCATATCCATGGATTACATGTTATTTTTACCTTCAAACAAGCATGGGAATTATTGTTTCTTCATGGTCATTGATCAATTCTCTAAGATGGTAGTTTTGGAACATTGCAATAAGAGAATCACAATTGAGGCCACAGTCAAGATCTTGGTTGAAAATGCTTAGGTTCAATTTGGGCTCCCAGGAACCATTATCTCAAATCAAGATAGTAGGTTCCTAAGCAATTTTTGGTCCAAACTATGGTCAATGATGGAAACCATGCTGACCAAATTGACTTTCTTCCACCCAAAGACTATTGGACAAAGAGAGGTAGTCAATAGGATGATTTTCCATATCCTGAGGATGTACAATTCTAAAAATACATACACATGGGATGAAATCCTTCCTTATGTTCAACATAGCTACAATAGAGCCCTCCACAAATTTATTGGCCACAACTCATTTCAAGTGTGCTTGGGGTTCCAACCATTGGCCCCCATTTATGTATCTCTTCCCATTATAATTTCATAGGAAGAGTCCTCCCATGCTCAGATCGAGGCCAATCGAGCAATCAAATTTGTTAAGAGAATCCATCACATCCAAAAACAAGTTCATGGTATTTTGAAGAAATCCAATAACAAGTAAAAGTAGTGCCATGTTGTTATAGAGGAAGACCCAGGGTTCAATTCTTCAAAAATGCACCAACAAAACCCTAACTATCAGTCCTTTCGGCAACACCTATGAAGCAAGAGAAGTCTCACCTGAGGTAGAGGCAGGGGGGGTTACAGGACTCAAGTGTCTGTAACCAAGCTGGGACACAGATATGTGATTATAACACTTTGCAGAGTACTTAGGAACAACACACATTAATTCATTTATTCACATCATAGATCAAACCCTAAGTACATATCAACGTAACAAAAATGACAAAATATACATCACACTTATCATCAAAAGTTAGATCTAACACATCCAATATAGACAAAGCACTAAGCATTCATAGATCTATCTATCATTCATAATAATAAATGCACTAAGTAGATCTATGACATAAATATCACAGCACAAAGAAAACCATCAACACATGATATATGTGGTTCACCCCAGTGTGGGGCTACATCCACCAACTGCTTCTTCTTCTTTATTAGGCTTCAATCTCTTACATTCCTTTTCTCCTGTGCACTAAGCCACAGAGCCAATCTTCACACTAGACAGGTGATCTGCGTACTGCGCACCAGATCCACCTTCCCAAAATCAGGTCAAGGCACAGATCCAACTCCTCTACTAAGCACATAGCCTTACATACATGGTATGTTGCACAAAGCAACTCAGAAATACTTGCCTCTTGCACTTAGCCACTTATGAACTCAACAACATGCTACTACTTCTACATTACATCCTTACATATTTATACTTTTAAAAAAATCCCTATCCATGGATAAACCCATGGGTTGACATCCTATAACCCATTACATAAACCCTAATGAACCCCTTGGTGGGTCCAAAAAACAAGTGAGTTCCTGCGATATCAGCTCCACCTGGATGCTCCATCTTCAACCAGCCTATCGATGTCCAAAAAGAGGTCAAACCTGACAAAAGTTTCCTCAAACTTGGTTGAGGGTCAATAATCCACCAACACTCACCTGTGACTTGTCCCGAGTCACTCAGATCCAAGAAACACTGCTTCGAAGGCCTCGAGCTTGGTTTGCGCTTCCTCGAATTGCTTCTTTGCTTGAGCTTCCTGGTCAATGAACTCCTGGATCAATTTCTCTGTAACATGCCCTTTCAGGTGTTGTTCCACTGTCACAACAACTTGGTCTAGATAAGATCCTTGTCATTTGATCTCTTCAAACACCGTGCAGGCTTCCTCCTACACCAGTTGTAGCCTCTATGTGACCTCCATGACTTTGCCCTGGATGGAAGTAATCTGCTACTGAGACGTGCATTGTTCTTGTGATCTCTTCATTCTCTCGACTGTAGTGAGTGACTTCATTTGCACTTGAACTCTCAGTGCTTTCCATTGCGCCTCCTGTAGCTGTGCTTCCAACTTCCTAAGCTCCAGGTCTTCTGCGAGTCATTTGTAGGTATGCACACTTCTGTTACTTAGATGCTTTCATTTTGAGGTGAGGACTCCAATTATTGCCATTGTGCTCTTAGCAGATTCCTCCCTCTGGTCGCACACTTCCTGCGGAGTGCTAGGTACTTCTTCAAACTCCAACTCTGCTACCCTTGCTTGAATCTACTGGATGGCCTCAGCGAGCTTCACCACTTGGACCTCAACTACCTCATGTTCCTCCTGCGCCAAGCCTATCACAGAGTGAAGTTCTTTGATCACTACTTCCTTGACTGCAGTCTTCTCTATGAGAAACTGGTCCTTTTCCCTCTGTATATTCACCTTGTCTTCCTCGAGCATTGCCCAGAACTCATCCTTTTCATTTTCGTACATGATTACACAGTACTGTGCAACTCATAGTTGCTCTAATATCTACTCTTTATGTTTCTTCAAGGCTTCTATAGCCTTGTCTTTCTCCTCTTGGACTCGCTAAAATCGATCCTCTATTGCATCCACAAGTCTTCTAAGTTGGGCGGGTTCATCCCCCAACTCTGTAGTCTCTGATGAGGAAGGTGTAGTAGGGACTTCACAGACTGAATGAATAGTTTTTTGTACTTTTCTCAACTCCATTTCTATCCTACCATATAGTTCATCCTGCTTCACTCCATATCTCTATAGGATTTCCTCATAAGCATCATCCATTTCTCCATGGACTAGGATTATATCATCTTCTATGAGGGTGGCCTCCATCTGGGGTTTACTGGCGCGAGTCTTCTTTCTTGTCGAGGGTTTCTACCAAGAACCCTTCCTCTTCTTCTATGTTTCTATATTGGAAGGGGGGTCCTTTGGCGGTGTAACTTCACCTTCTTCTTTCTTTTCTCCTTCTTCCCCTCCTCCTTCTTGATTTACTTTGTCTCCTCTTCCTGCGGGCGAGCCAGGCCCACTTTCCTCCGAGGAACTGTCCTCTTCGTCAGTATCTATGTATTGGATTTCCTCCATTTTCTTCTTCTTCTTTGTACTAGTCTATCCATCATGCTCGACCTGGGTGACCAAGGGGATTTTGATGATGTTAGGGTCGAAGATTTCTACATCATCGATCGATACAAGGAACTCTTTCGACCATTCCTTGATGATCTCCTCCATATATTCATCGGTCAACTTATAGTAGGACTGTAATTTCTCCTTGATATCATCCCTGCGTACAATTATATAAATGAAATTTCGATCTACGTGAAACTTTTCTAATGGTATGTACTGGTGCAATGTTCACGGACTCATGCGAGGGAATGATTCTATGGAAATATTCGGCTTCTGATAGTAGGCATGGAACACTGTGTTCAATTGCTGCTACTTTGACATGTAATTTGTGTACCATAGAGTGGATAACTTCGTGGCCAATGGATCCAAAAGTTAAATGTCCAGGAAGGCAACTCCTTCTGACATTTGCCAAGAAACAAAAGTGATCAACACCATCAACCAACTGAAATGGAACTCATATCCTTGATCCTGCGCTTCATGAAAGTCTTTCTCGAGCTTGTTGATGAGGTAGCTCACCCAGTTCATTTGCATCCCCTCCACACACTTCCCTATGAGGTCCACCATGAACCCGGTGACCTGCGTGGGGCGATTCTTTTTGACGAGATTTCCAGCTATAATTTGGAAAGCAAGGTGCATTGCGCCATCCTGGATAGAGGCTACCTTGTAGCCTCGCTTTCCCTTCTCAAATTCACCGTATGCCTCCTTTATATGCTATTCCAGGGAGCGATATGAAGTCTTATCTGGGTAGAACTATTGAGGGTCGGGTCCTTGCATGCTCAGTCATGTGATCAGGTGGATCAATGCTAGATCCATAGTAATGCACCTGTCGAGCCACATATATCCTCCATGATAGCATGACAAGAGGATTTTAACGCAAGCATTAACCTCTTGATGTCGGCCAAAGTGAGGGATCTTCATTATGTCCAGTATCATGGATTGCGCGAGCTCCTTAATTCATGACCAGGATACTGCACGAGGCTTCTTCCTAGTCTCTTCATCAAGTATCTATGTGGTGTGATCATCGTGTAGTTATTTCTGTCTCTAAGGTTGAAATCACTATTCTTCAATGATGGGATCTGTCCCAACTGGCTTCCTTATACGTGTATATCCTTCAAAATGTATGTGGTGATCAATTTATACTCAGATTCCTATGGAATGATGTCGCAGTTAACCGCACCAACAAAAGGTGGGATGTAATCTGGTAATATCAATGGGATCTGCTTCACATTATCCAGATTATCACGATTCTTACTTCGCTTCTCAGTAGCAGGGTTAGTATGGCCCGAAAGTCATCTAGTTGAAGGGGAATATTGCAGTCTCTTGGTAGATGATGCGTGTATTCCATCAGACATAGCTTTATCATCCATAAACTTCTTCAGAACTTATTCGACGGATTTCTCTATCTCGGTGCGTTCGATCGACATTCTCACTGTGAACAAATAAGTCAGGGTAGGTGATCGAATAGTGGGATAAAAAAAAGATGGTGATGTATGATAACACAAATCAACACACACAATCACTTCATTTCTTGTCTAAGATAATCACAAGTAGCAAAAAGTGGTCCCAGCACAATGTCCGACGGGTTAAATAAGCAAATGTCATAACAGATTCCTCCAACGGACAAAAATTCCTCAATCAATGTGAATCCATCCGTTATGGCACGGTCTCAATGTCTAACGATGATATATTCACCCATAAATTTGTTTCCTATCCATTCGGAGCATTGTTCTAACGGTCGGGGCGCCTCCAAAAGTCATATAGCTTCACCGGGGTGAAGTCCCATTCTGCATGGTTCTGGTGTTCTGACGAGGTTCAGAGCCTGCAAGCCTGCCTCCTGTGAAGTCTTCTCTGGGACTTCCTGTAGTTTTTATAGCTTGGATTTCTTCTTACTAATATTCCTTGCCTTCTTTCCTATGATCTGAGTCTCTGGATTCCTCTTTCCATTGTTATTCTTATCTTCTCTTAGCATAGTAGCTTCGTGCTACTGATGTGCTTTCAAAGGGTTCAAAGGTAATACCTCTTTTCTTACTAACTCTAGAGTGGGTATTATTCTTTCTTGCGTAGATAGGTCCTTTAAACCTTCTTACATTCTTTCATCCTCGATATCTAATTCTCTTGCATTCTGTTGCTTTGACTCAACTTCTCATTCTTCCATCAGTCGTTCTATTCTTCTAGCTATGAGATCCCTTAGTCCTTGCTTTTTCTTTTCTGTAGCTTCTTCCTCTACTTTCCTTCTGATATGATCCTCCTTGATCCAAGTCTTTCCTAGAAAAAGAGGAAAAGGGACGTTGTTCTCAACAAACCTAATAACTTCAAATTCTTCTTGAGTCGAAGTTCCATGGATGATAATAGGTACATTATTAACTATTCCACATAGGGTTATCATCTTTCCTTTGAACAAGCCTATTCTTCCCAATGAAGGTACCACAGTAGGATTTCCCAAGATTTCCCAAGTGCTTTCTGTCATAGTATTTATCTGTGTTTCCTCATCCATGACACAGTCTATGTTGAAGTCTCCTATTCTTGTACTTATGCACTATTTTTCTTTCAAGATCTCTGGTAAACTGATATCTTTGTGCTTATTCATCATTTCTTTAAACTGTACTAATATAGTATGAACTTTCTCTGATTCTTTCTGATCTTCTAACTTTCTCTTATTGTCTTGGCTCATATTCATTTGTTCAACTTTAACAATCATCCTTGGAAAATATTCAACTTCATGACCAACAATTTTACAACATAGACAAATAGGACCTGCACCAGGGAATTCCTTAGCAAGATGTCTCAGTCTTCTACAGTTATAACATAATGCTAGTCCTCTCTTTCTCTTCTAAGTTCCCCAACTTCTCCTGTACTACACACTAGGATCACAGTGTTGGACCTGTTGGGCCCTTCATTTTTGGATAAGGAATTGCACAAATTTTGACTGAGCATGAGTTGTGCAAGCTTCAATGGAGGCTGGACAATAGAACGAGAAAGAGAAACATAAAGAAATTATGAAATTCAGCACAATGCCAACTAAGAAACAACCGATTGCAACAGAACAAGGAAGTGTGCAAACCGAAATAGACGACACAACCCAACTATATATAGGGATGAAGATAAGTGTAAAATGGTTGTTGACATTGTTGTTGTTGTTGGTCAGTTGATTACAAGTTGGTTCCGAGTTGATTGTGGGGATTTGAGTCAAGTCGACTCTTGATTCTGTAATGAATTTGATTTATCAGTTTGAGAATTGGAGCTCTGTGACATGAGTCCAAAGTCAAGAGTCTGTAGAGTGCATTGCTGTGTAATTCTGAGTCTGTAATCAAAGAAAGATTCTGAAGATAATATGAAGAAGGACCTAAATTTTCAAATATGATGTGTCTTTGTGTGTTTTCCTTATGCATTATAGTTCTTCTTTTTGGGTTATAAGTTCTACTCGATGGTTCTGTGTTTAAATGCTTGTTCTTAACATAAGTAGGTTCGATTCTTGCACATATATGTTTCAGATCTGTTTATGTCTCTTGCGCAAGATCAAGGATGAGTCCTGAAGGCTCTATGGATCCTCTTAAGTCTCTTCCTTACCCTTACCTATCTATCTGTTTCAACAATTCTTTGGGTGATATTTTTTCTCTTCGGAGGAGATAAAAATGCCAACACTCTAGACTACATGGTACCTTTTGTTGGTAACTTGAGAAGGACACTAGTCTGATTAAACTTGCGCCAACAAAATAGTTATGTTGTTGGGACCTACATTAAAAGGGAACCTATAGGGAGAATGCTTTCGTGGATCCATAGATATGGTATTGATCAATGGTGGGAAAGAAATTATGATTCCTTCATATGGAAAGAAGCGGAACTGAGGAGAAAATCAGTGGAAAACACTCACGAAGCAATATTTTACTTAGAAAGATCGAGCGACCAGTATGAGATTTTCTGGGTTAAATTCCCAGAAGAATTTTTCCACTAGATAAAGAGGCTCCAAGAAGCTCCAGAGTTCCAAGGATGATTCAAGAGGATATGCGCGTCGGACATCAAAAAGATAACAACACTTCAGAGGCTGGATTTTCAGTCACGTGAGCAATTGATTTCTGGGTCAACACCACATTAGAGGGATATATCATTGAATTTACAGATGAGAACCACCAATATTTCTCGCGAGTAGAGGAGGTTTTCAAGAAATATGCAAGGGGAAGACTGTTGAGAGAAATCCCCCTGTGGATTAAGGTTTTCTTGATGGAGGAGGGGATGTTGACTATGTCCTTGACTAAGACGACAACGTAAACACCCTCACTTGGGGTAGGTCGAGGCGGGGTGAGAGTCATGGCATGAGAGAGGGGAAGGTTTCTTTGAAAATTGGGGGAGAAACAACAAGAAACGAACTCAAGAGACGAGTGAGCCTTGAATAGATCCACCATAGTCGAGAAGTGGTGTCACGACAAGATCAAGAAAGCAGCAAGATAGTCTGAGAAGTTGAAGAAAGAAGGTGGATTAGGAGAAGTAGAGGAGAGACAAAGGGAAGAATTGTAGAAGATGAGAAGACAGGAAGACTGGCTAGTCAAAGATTAAATGAGAGAGACGTGCATAGAGAAAGAAGTCCCCAGGAGGTGGGACAAGAAGGAGAATGTGCAGATGTAAGAAAGGAAGAAGCCGACATGAATCTTGAAGAAGAAAGAGAAGATTCAACCCCAATAACAAGAGACATCGAGAATCCAACCAAAGAGATCATCCCAGTGGAAGAAAATGAGACCCCCTAGATGAAATAAAACCACCCCAAAGCCAGTGGTGCCAACCCCGAATCACCCATACCCCAAGTGTCTTCTATACAAGTAGTAAGTTTGATACTACCTTCTCATGCTAGTTCTATTCCAGTACAATTAATTAGTCAGTCACAACCAGGAAGTGGGAGTACAAGGAGGATATTGGGATCCCCTGGTAGATTTCAAGTAGGACCGTTAGGATTTATATTGATAGGAACAACAATATCAACAATGGCTGGCCATGCGGGAGGTTCGATTTCCTGATACCCAGAATTTTGGGGTAAGGGAGATGAAGACGTTGAGAAGCACTGTTTCTTGTGTGAAGCAATATGGATATCCAGAGGGACTCTAGATGTGAATAAGCTGGTCAAGTTCCAGACTAACATGAGAGGTTTCTCTCTCAAGTGGTACATGAAGATCATTGAGCCAAGAGTGCCAGGAATGCAAGGTCAAGCGTTCAGACTTGGCCAGGTACGGACAAGGTTCATAGCAGAGTTCAAACTACCCCAGTCATAATAACAGGCTTTATCTGAGTTGCACGAGATCCAACAATAAGAAGATGAATCAACCAGGGAATACAAATAGAAGTTTAAATATGCCATAGAGAGGTTGGCACATCCAATCCATGAAGAACATCAAAGGGAGTGGTACATTTGGGGGTTGCTGCCTCTGACTCGGATTCCGCTAACACAACAATGGATAGCCACGTTGACAGATGCCTTGGAAAAATCAATGAAGATTGAAGCCATGGAGGGATACCCTAGGAGCCTGAGAGTGACCAAACCCATAACATATGTGAATATGGTACAACTGCAAGGGCATATATCGACACTTATAGAAAATATTCAAGAGATGATGATACCCAGACTAGGACAACCACAGGTTTGGTGCACCAGATGTTATATGAAAGGTCATCTGGTGAACGAAGGCCCACGAATAAGGGGAATGGGACCTCCTTAGAATCCGATGGTACCCCCACCAAGACCCTTGGGAGGATTTTCAAAAGTGTCAATGAACTTACCATTCCATAACCCCACTCCATATCATTCTTTTCCAGGAGGCCAAGCAACACCAACAACTGAGTATTGTGAAATCTGCTGAATCCATTGGCATTGGCCAAGACTATGCCCCATTATGCATAAATATTTTACAATACAAAATAAAATACATTGTGAGTTCTGCGCATCTAGCACACACACTACCAATAAATGTAGAGTGTTATATGCACTTTCATATAGGTTAGACCGAACAAAATTCAGGGTGAATGAAAACCCTCAGGGACCAGGAAGAGGTCGAGGAGGTGGATCCAGAGGAGACTTCTGAGGAGGAAGAACTGGGGGAAGAGGGCTAAGTGGATGTTATAACTGTGATGAGAAAGGTCACATGGCTAGAGACTGTCCTCATCCAAGATGATCATGGTTCTCTCATTGTAGAACCATTGGGCACACAACTGAAGACTACCCAAAATTAATTACAAAATGGGAGGATAGAGTACGACAAAGATGAACTAACCTCATCAGTTCAGAAATCAAGAGGGTTATTAAGGGACAATTTCCCAAACATAATATAGTTACTCGAGGAGGAGTGAAGACATGATTTGATGTTGATACTCTACCTCAAATCAATAAAGCAACACCTAAAGAAGACAAGTATGACCCTCTAAAACAAAAGCTATTCTTTAAATATGCCATAGAAATATTTCAAAATATTCCTAGCCTGGAGATGCAAGAGAAACCCCCACAACCTATTGTTTATCCTAAGATGGCACAAGTTCCTGCTTCACCCCTTGCACCTAGAAACCCTGTAGCCATGCCGAGACAACCTGAGAAACCTCAAAATGTAGTTGACCTTTGGTTTAAATTATTCTCTGACATTCTGGGGAATGATCAACTAACAGAAAAGTTGTGCAATGCGCTATACCTAGTTTTAGGGAATGAAGAACCCCATAGAGGAAAGAATAAGGGATAATATCTCTGAGAAGAGTACTCTGAGAGTGAAACGAAGGAAAGTATGAACCAAAAAATAATTCAGATTAGTAGCCCAGTTAGATGAATTTGAGATTAAGGACGTCATGTTGGATCTAGGATTCAATGTGAACATTCTGCCTAAGAAGACCTAGGAAGCCTTAGGAAAAGCTAGGTTGACATATTCCCCAATTCAGTTAAGAATGGAAAACCAGTATTGTATCTTCCCCATAGGAAGACTAGAGAATGTGGAAATAGATGTTGCAGGAGTCAAGACAATGGCCGAATTTGAATTCATTAAGATCATGGGAGATAAGGACCCCTACCCTTCATTACTTGGCATTGATTGGGCCTATGAAAATTATGAAATAATCGACTTAAAAAAAGACACCATGACCTTTGAGGCTGAGGGAATCAAGGTAGTTCAACCTTTGGATCCATATGTAGGACCCATGTATACATAACCAATAGACAATAATATGGAGGGAGAAGACTTGGACCAGTTGTACACCGTAACAACAGGAACAAGAAATGATTATATAAATCCTACTGCTGATGGATTAGTAAGTTGGAGAAGCATATAGTCAGCAGATGAAGACTCAGATTTGGCTTTTGATAGTTGGCAACAAGGTTCGTACAAACGATTCTCAAGAATATTTGCAACTATCAGAGAAACCATATGGGTTGGGACTGAAGTTTGAGAACACCCAATATACGATGGCACCTCATATCTAGACAGTTTTCTGCTCAACATGGAAGAAAATGTAATAGAAGATCAAAGAATCTCGATACTAAATGTAGCTTTTTAGAACACCCCTGCCAGATGGTGGGCTAATCATAAATCTGTACTCAGAACTTGGGATGAGGTGAAGCAGGCTATCAAGTACAAGTTCCAGAATAAAAATCATATGGAATCAAAGATGCAGACAGATCTCCAAGTTGCACAATTGTTCAATGGAGAATCAGATCCCGGAACACATATTGAACGGTGCATGACACAGTGGCAAGTTGCGGGGATACCATCTCACTTATGGGTTTAGGTATTTCCCCACTCCCTAGGTCCAATCCTGAAAGCTTGGTTTATACATGAGGAAACCAGAAGACATACCAACAACTAGAAAACAATGGCAACTCATTTTTGCAAGGACTTCTCATTTACAAGTAAGTACCCTGAGCTTGAAGTAGTCCTGCAAAAGATTAAATAATTTCTTTTTACAGATAATGGTAATCAGAAATAAAACTTAGTGGTATGTCCCAAACATAACCAAGAACTTCAGACTAATCTCCACTTTCCTTCAACTGATAAACCTATAGAATTCTATCAGATTAGCAGAGATTCAGAAAGCCTAGATGACTTAGGGGAATTGAGGAACCTAGCCATCAATGAGACAAAGGGGAGTAGAGAAATTCAAAACACCATACCCAGTCAGATTGATAATTCCTACAATCACCCATTAAATTGTGCAAAATCAATATAGGGACCACAGATCAACACAATATAGCTATGGTGGGAGACTAGTGGGATGAGAAAACCAGTCAAAAAATACAAAGTTTGTTGCGGGAATATGAGGATTTGTTCCCAAAGAATTTTTCAGAGTTAAAGGGAATGAAAGGAGTTATGGGAGAAATGAAGATTGAATTGAAACCAGGATCCAAGCCTGTTAGACATAGACCACACTGTCTTAACCCTAGAGTAAAAGAGAAGGTTAAGAAGGAGATAGACAAGATGTTGGAAGCATGTCTCATTTTTGTAGTAGAAGAAGCAGAGTGGGTTAGCCCGATAATTATTCAAAGAAAGAAAGGCATAGAGGATATTAGAGTCTATGCAGACTACAAAAGTCTCAACTCTTCCTGTGTGCATGACCCTTTCCCAACACCCTTTACAGATGAGGTGATAGAACAGGTTGTGGGGAAGGAAGCATACTCATTCACAAATGGATTTTCAGGATACCACCAAGTCAGGATTATTGAAGAGGACAAAAATAAAATCACTTTCATAACATAATGGGGATCCTTCGCATACAATGTGATGCCATTTGGCTTAAATAACACCCCTGCAATTTTTTCAAGAATTGTGATAGCATCTTTTAGAGAGTTCATTCACAAATTTATAGAAGTCTATATGGATTATTGGACAATATATAGCCTACTCAAGGAACATGTAACATTGTTGCGGCTAATGTTTGACAGATGCACAGAGTTGCAGATCTCATTGAGTCTTAGAAAGTGTATCTTCTGTGTACCACATGGGAATTTGTTGGGGCACATAGTCTGTCGAGAAGGGGTATTGGTAGACCCAACCAAAGTTGTGGTCAATGTGAATATGCCACCACCTATGAGTGATAAACAATTGCACTCCACACTTGGACACAGAGGTTACTATCACAGGTTCATTCGAAGATATGCCAACATTACTGCACCTCTGGAAAACCTACCGAAAAATGATGAACTCTTTCAATGGAATCCATAATGTGATAAAACATTTGAGACACTAAAGGAGAAAATCATCACGACACTGAATCTGATATTCCCAAACTGGGAGAATGAATTTCACGTCCATGTAGATTCTTCAAGAATTTCCTTCAGATCCATATTAACACAACTTGGAGATGGATCTATAGATCACCCTATCTATTTTGCGAGTCAGAATTTATCGCAAGCAGAGCGCAACTACACAATGGCAGAAAGGGAGGGCTTAACCATGATTTATGCTTTGCATAAATTTAGACATTATTTGTTAGGTTCTCATTTCAATTTATTTACTGATCACTCTGCATTAAAGTATCTAGTTAACAAACCAGTGCTAGAAGGAAGATTTTTCCTTCGAAGTTATCATGAATTTTCCTTCGAAGTTATCGTCAAGCCGAGAAGATGAAATGCCGGACTTGATAACCTGTTCAGGTTAGAGTTAAGGGAAAGTGGTGGAGCAGTAGATGATCAACTCCCAAATGAAAACTTGTTCAGGATTGTGGCCATACGAGAGTACCTAGAGGACATAGCAGTATTTTTAAGTACAGGGGCCTATCCATAAACATATTCTGCAACCCAGAAATACCACATGGTTGTTAGAGAAGAAGATTACAAGTTGATTGCCAGATATTTGTATAAACTAGGAAAGAGGCAGTGGTGCCTGCTGAATTCATCACTCCAAGTCTGTATATTGCACAAGTCACACGCATGTCAGAAGAGGAATCCATTGTGCAGAGACTTATGGAGTTACAAGAACTCGAGGAGACCATATTTCTAGTAGACTTCCATTATTCGATTGAAAAATCAAGGCAAAGACCTTGGCACGATAGGAACATTAATACTAATGTATTTACGCAAGGAGACAAGGTGATACTCTATGATAGTTGGTACCAGAAGCATCCTGGCAAGATGCACATGCACTGGTTGGGACCATTCATAATTGCGGAGATCTGACCCTCAGGAGTAGTCAGATTTGTGCAACTGGATGGTGTGTTGTGACCAGGATGGGTGAATGGCACCTGGCTGAAGCCCTACTTGTCTCAAAACTGAGAAAGAGGGACTGTTTCTCTAGTCTGAAGGATCTTGTACATTAGTTCAATTTGAGGTTTCTGAAATTTTTGTAAATTCAGTTAATAAAGTTGATGTGCGCAGTGTTCCACCATAACACATAGTTCATTTTATGTTTAAGTGTTGTTTGATACATAACTAATGACTCAATAGTGTAGGATCCAGAGCATAAGAGAATCCATTAATGACATTCATTAATATGACAGGGACAACCTTTGTGGTCGGAGGGAGGATGAATCCGAATACGATCTGAGTCCATGTGCCACATGAACCCAGTCTAGTCACAACCTTTATTGCCATTCGATACCACGTCTGAAGTCATTTAAGCCATAAAGCCATGTTATGCAAAGATTCCATTGGATTTCGCACTAGGATACCCACCCGTGAAACACAAAGGTCTGAAATTGGCCACGTCCCTATCCCACTCATGCAAATAAGTAAATGCCAGAATCACCCAATATGATTTACCCTGTTAAACCGCCCCGTTGGACAACTCAGATCCAATTGCATCCATATGGTCATGAACAACAATTACTGCTAAACTTTCTCGTTAATCCAAGTATAAGGCCCTGAGAACTCTCCTGAGAATACATCGTTTCCAAAAGAACATATCCATTTCCGAATTCAGTAGAGCGAACCAGCTTGTACCTTTGTGAAATCTGCAGCCGTAACCCTAGTCCTTAGATTTTCATAGAAGTGGGAATGCTGAGAGCCACAACAAGTACAATTTCCATGTCAAAAGAAGCGATACCGAATGAGCCCTACGACCCCTGAGTCGAGGCCATGGGCGATCTCAAAGGGAAGGTGGAGCATGTTAAGCTCCTCGATCTTGACCTCACATTCAGTCTTGTTTCCTCAGAGGAACACATGCATATTTTGGGAGATGGCTCCAGATGGATTAGGAGGCATGCAATTTGTGCCAAAATCAAACTTCATCAATTTATTCAATTTGACCATCATGAACCTAAGAGACCTACCAGTCTTCGGTACCATTGGTGAGGTTGCACGGTGCACAAAATTTCTGATAAGTAGGGTGCATGAAAAAATTATACGGTTGGATAAGCGGTATCCAATCCATTCTAAATACATTCAACAACTTACTGGACTATCCTTTGAAGGAGAGGATGTGTCGAAAGGATTCCAGGGTCCTGGTAAGCATGACAAAAAGAAAGGCGAGCTTAGCCTGTATGAGAAATTCAACACAAAGAGGGGGGGATGCACAAAAATAATTGAACCCATACTACCCGAGATAGTCCAGACTGACTGTTACATCATATCCAACAAGGTTATGAGATCATACTACAAGGGTGAATGCACGTTAGATACATTATCCGTAGCATAATTTTGCGCCAACAGAGCTGTGTTCAATTGGTGTAGTTACTTGCTAGAGGAACTCCTAGTGGCATGCGAGGAAGCACATGAGAAGGGAGGAACCTTCACTTATGGATATATTCCGATGGCATTCACAATGTTCAAATGGAGGCCACCTATGAGAAGAAAATTGACGATACCAGATAAGGGGCGCATGGAAAAGATGTTCAAGCCATGGAAGTCGAGGCCAGATTTAGAGAATACAACCTTCAATGCCACATCATTTGCTAAGTGTTACAATGGTTTGATAGATGCAACACAGAGGCTACATATCCCACAAGAGCTACTCAACTACAATACGAAAAATATTTCCTTCAGCATGAACCGACACCATACATTTGTCTGGCCGAGACAAGTTAGCAGGGAAGATTTCCACACAAGGAAGCTGCCATTCTATCTAGATGAGGAGGCCTTTGACAATGAATTCATGTCATGGACATGAGTCAAATGTAGTCAGTGCAAGACAGGAATGAATTATATCCTACCTGTGGAGCTGCTGAAGAAGACAGATAAAGAAGTAGGAGTCGGACCAAGCTCAGGTCCAGAGTCACATAAACCAGACGCTCCAACAAAATCAGACTGTGAGGAGGAAGAAGAGATGCAACAGTTGGAGATAAAGAAAAGTCCATCCCTCCGTCAGCTGCCAGCCGATGCCGTGTTGTTAGGGGAGGATGTTAACTAGATCTTGAGTGCTGTGTTCAAGACCAAAACATTGGTGAAGAGGCCTAGAACTGGGGTCTCATTGAACAAACCTCTGAACCCATAACCTCTTGCATCAACCACTTCCCTCACCCAATCAATGGTCAAATCCAACATTATCATTGACATTTAGGATGACTCGAAGCCTAAAAAATTTCCATCCACATTCATCACTGAGCACCCCGTCACCACCAATCCACCCCAGACCACAACCCCAGAGTTGATGCAGCTCGATCAACCAGAGAAAGTGGAGTGAAGACTCCTAGAAATAACCCAAGATTCACCCAAGTTGAGCTAAGAAGTTTCTGGTCTAGACCCCAAAGCACCAGAACAGAGCATGAAGCTGAATGGTCTGAATCTAGACATCTAGGAACAATAGCTTGAGCCGTTAGTGCAATGAAAAGATACCCAAAATATAGAGGAGTTGGATGCCCAAAGAAAACAACAAATCCCCTCACCGGCCAAGGGCGAGGATGTACAAGAAACCACAATGAAGAAAGTAGAAGTAACAAAAGAGAATGAGCTACCAGAGCCTCAGAGGGAATGAGAATCAACACGCGGGCAGAGCGCGACATCTGCGCATGAACAAATGGAGCGGGTTCTCCAGGACCCTCAGTAATGCGCAGAACTGATGCAAATTTTCATAGACAAAATAGAGCTTCTGACTCTTTTTCCCACAACTCTAAGGTCGAGGATTGCACCAGGGCCGCCAACAGAGGAGGAGGTAGAGACCCGATTGGAGCATTCAATGGCCAGTGGACTTCCACTACAAACACGAGCACCTAGAGACACATCTCCTTCATCTGCTGATCTCATATAGTGGCCAACGATGAAATTATTTGGACTGATCAGAGCATCAACTGATCATTTAGAGCAAAGGATCAAGGAGGCCGAGAGATATGTCGAGGTTGCAAGGAAGGAAGAGATTATCGCTCAAATATGCAGGATGCAGGAAGCACATGAAAAAATCCAGGTTCAGCACAAATTGGAAAGAGTGCAGGAAATACTTTCCAAAGCGTGGCCAGATATTCAAAAGGTTGCGCCCAAACTACCTGAAGTTAATGAGGCAGGCAAGCCATAAAACCATATTGAGTTGCTACAAGGAGCATGGAAACAACTTGCCTACCAAGATGAGCAGCTAAAAGCATAGTTACAACAAGCCCAACAAGAAGCAGAGAAACAACCTCAGAAGCTGCAAGAGTAGATGAAAAATATAGTATTGCAAGGCAACAATGCCCGAACAACACTACACAAGCACACAACGAATTGTAAAAATATTTTCAGGGAAGTCTGCAATTGGATGGGCATCATCGATTGATGAAACCAAGTCTTGGAGGAGGTGCACATAAATATCCAGGTGTTGAATGAAGAAGTTTCAACCACAATGGATCCTATGGAGAAACAACAAAATTTTGACCAAATTCAACAGACGGACAACGAGCTGAATGCCCTCTTCGAGGCACAATTTGTAGAAAAGAAAGTGATGTGTGATTTTCAACCTGTCATTCAGGTAGTGTACATGAAAATGCATCAAGTTGACGCAACAACATATTCCGAGTGGAACTTGTTGGTCACATCCAAGCCAAAGGCAGATAGCAAGGAGACAACCCAACAGTTCATTGCAAAGGCATCACTCCTCACTAGGAAATGCAAGGATAAAGTGGGAAACTTTCAAGGAGTGAAAAAACAAGCCTTAGAGTTAATACCATAGTTGGGCCCTTCATTTGAAGAGGTAAAAGAAGAGAAATCACAAACATAAGAGCCTAAGGAAGAAGAAAAGGAGGATAAGGGAAAACAAAATATGCTCCTGGAATATGCAAAAGAACCAGGCACTTGACTTGAGGGCAAGTCAAGGATTGTGGTCGAATCCTATTGGGCCCTTCATTTTTGGATAAGGAATTGCGCAAGTTTTGACTGAGAACAAGTTGCGCAAGATTCAATAGAGGCTGGACAATAGAACAAGAAAGAGAAACATAAAGCAGTTGTGAAAGTTAGCGCAACACCAACTAAGCAACAAATGGTTGTAACAAAACAAGGAAGCATGCAAACCGAAATAGAAGACACAACCCAACTATATATACGGCTGAACATAAGTGTAAAAGGGTTGTTGACATTATTGTTTTTGTTGGTCTGTTGATTACAATTTGGTTCCGAGTTGATTGTGGGTAGTTGAGTCAAGTCGAGTCTTGAGTTTGTAATGAATTTGATCTATCAATTTGAGAATTAGAGCTCTGCGACATGAGTCCAGAGTCAAGAGTCTGTACAATGCACTACTCTGTAATTCTAAGTCTGTAATCAAATAAATATTCTGAAGATAATATGAAGGACCTAAATTTTCAAATATGATGTGTCTCTCTGTGTTTTCCTTATGCATTACAGTTCTTCTTTCTGGGTTATAAGTTCTACTCGATGGTTTTGTGTTTAGATGCTTTTTCTTAACGTAGGTAGGTTCGATTCTTGCACATATATGTTTCAGATCTGTTTATGTCTCTTGCACAAGATCATGGATGAGTCCTGAAGGCTCTATGGATCCTCTTAAGTCTGTTCCCTACCCTTCCCTATCTATCTGTCTCAGCAACACTTTGGGGGAGACTTCTTCTCTTTGGAGGAGATGAAAATGTCAACGCTCTAGAATACATGGTACCTTTTGTTGGTAACCTAAGAAGGACCCTGGTCTGATTAAACTTGTGCCAACAGGACCTACAATCTGCAAGAATTATTTTTAGGTTCTTGCATCCACTTATTAGTCCAAAAATTATTTCTATGCATAGGAATAACATATCTTTCTCTAGTTCGATCAAATTTATTCAGATCAACTCTTTCTTCTAACTGTACCCTAGTGTTCAGGCTAGGATAGAATCTATCAAACATACCTTGATTCATGCTTCCGAAAAAAAAATTTCTACTTATCTTACTCTATCAAAGCACAAAACTTTACCTTTTTCAAGATATTACCTCTTTTTCTTCAGATCAGGTTTCTTTTTTAGCACAAAGCTTCTCAAGTCAAGTAGAATACTGTGCACTACATCAATAGATCTATGCACAAAGATTCTCTTTTATTTCAATTCCCAACAATCAAAGTTTCAGTTTTCGACAATGGAACCATTTGTTGGTACAGGGGTAGACTCAGGGTTCAACGCTTTAACAACGCACCGACAAAACCCTAACTACCGGCCCTTTCAACAACATCTGCGAAGCATGCGAAGTATCACCCAAGCTAGAGGCAGGGGGGGTTACATGACTCAAGTGTCTGTAACCAATCTAGGACAAAAATACGTGATTATAACACTTCACAGAGTACTTAGGAACAATACACATTAATTCATTTATTCACATCACATATCAAACCCTAAGTACAGATCTACGTAGTAACAATGAAAAAATATACATCACACTTAGCATCAGAAGTTATATCTGACACATCCAATATAGACAAAGCACTAAGCATTCATAGATCTAGATATCATTCATAATAATCAATGCACTAAGAAAATCTACAACATAAATATCACAACACAAATAAAACCATCAACACATGATATACATGGTCCACCCCAGTGCAGGGCTACGTCCACCAACTGCTTCTTCTTCTTTATTAGGCTTCAATCTCTTACATTCCTCTGCTCCTATGCACTAAGCCATAGAGCTAAGCTTCGCACCAGACAAGTGATCTGCGTACTGTGCACCAGATCCACCTTCCCAAAATCAGGTCAAGGCATAGAGCCAACTCCTTTACTAAGCATAAAGCCTTACATACACAGTCTCTTGCAGAAAGCAACTCATAAATACTTGCCTCTTGAACTTGGCCACTTATGAATTCAACTATTGGCTACTACTTCTACCTTACATCCTTACATATTTATAATTTTAAACAAATGCCTAATCATGGGTAAACCCATGGGCCGAAATCCCATAACCCATTACATAAACCCTAATGAACCCCTTGCTGGGTCCACAAAACAAGTGAGATCTCATGATCTCAGCTTCGCCTGGGCGCTCCATCTTCGACCAGCCCGTCGATGTCCAAAAATAGGTCAAACCTGACCAATGTTTCCTCAAACTTGGTCGAGGGCCAACATGCCATGATCATGATAAGGTACCACACAAGTTTCAGGTGAGAGATAAGGTATGGTTTCATTTGCAGAAAGAGCGCCTCACATGACCCCATTGTAAGCTACACCCACTTCGATACGGGCTTTACACCATCACCAAGGTTATGGGTGAGAATGGTTTTGAATTAAGTATTCCTCCTTTCCTTGGCTTACAAGTCTAGTATTTAATGTGGAACTGCTTTGACTCATTCCCATCCCTTTTTTTTTTGTTTTTGTTTTTTCATATTATAAATCTTGAAAAATAATAAAATAATTCTATCATATAGTGGAGGAAATGAGTGTCGCGATCAAGCAAAC
>JZKD02S1644489.1:23048-59430 GCA_000966675.3 Picea glauca
GAGACTAGGAGGTATAATTACAACTAATGGCCTAAAGCCGACATAAATAAAATAACATTACTAATATAATATGCCCCAATTAAGGGGTAGTGAGCCAATATTAGGGCTTAACATTGTGAAAGGCACACTATGATCCAATGCTTTCATAGTTGGAGATTTGGGTGATAAAGAATTATCTTACCCACACATCTACAACCCTAGGTGTTTGAGTCTAGGGAAAAAAGGAAGGTTACCTCACCATCTGCCAAAGGGACATCAAGTAAGAACTATGTGGGAAAAAACCAAAATCAATCTAGTATTAAGTGAGGACATCATAATGAATTAAGTGGTTGACATGGCTAGCATAGCCATAACATGTTGGTTCTTTGAGTAATATATATCTGAATCTAGTATGAAGGTATGGATGAGGTAAACATGAGAAACCCTACATGGTTATAGACATGAATGTCACCTACTGCTAAAAGGATGGAAAATTTTCATTCTTCAATTTGATTAGGATGTATATGGGATTCTTGGTCAAAGATGGTGGTGGACAATGCTCTTCTAAATTTTTAACAGTGGAGCCCATGCTTTGATCCAAAACTGGAGAGATTATTTATACAACCAATATGAATCAAGCTTCCAAGGCTACCTTTGGAATTTTAGTTGAAGGATGTATTAAAGGTCATAGGGAACTCCATAGGGTCTCTTTTGGAGGTAGATGGAAATTACAAAAGCATAAATATATGCACAATTACATGAATATTAGCGGAGGTTGATTTGCATGAAGGGTTAGTTGAAGAGATCTCATTGGAAGTTAAGGGGAAGGGCTACTATCAGGTCATTGACTTTATAGGTATACCCTTTTGATGTGTGTGTCATCCCTCTTATGGACACTTAGAGAGAGAATGTAAGCTCAAATTTACAAAGAAAAATTGGAGGAGGAAGGATCCAATGATAGAACCTTTGACCTAAGGTATTCAATAGTCTTTGTGGAACACTACATCGATATCAGTAAGCTCTGACCAAAGGAAGGGAAAGCAAGTGATGGAGACCATGGTGCCCCTTAGTTAAGGACCCAAAGGCTCAAACTTGATTACAAACTCGGTTCTATATGCTTTATACGTGTCTTGAAATTCCTTAATTGATCCATAATTCTCTATTGTAGGGTCATTTACGCTTGTGCGCGTCCTTCTTAATGTTGGGGGGTTCAAGACCTAGGATTCCTCCAGAGTTGACCAACAAAATCTCCAAGGCATAAACATATCAATCCTCAGCCAAAGACTAAAGAATTTCTCACCCGAGACGCCATGAGGATCACGATACCATTTGGTCTTATGTTGGTGATGAAGGACTGATTATGCAAAAATCCATTCAGGTTTGCATTTATATAATCCATTACAAACTACTTAAAAACTAACAATGTATAACAATAACACACACATTCAATTGACACATGATCAAGACATCACAAGACTAGAATCGTTGCAACTTTATTATATTCATTCAACCATTCACAGACATACATTAAGAAACTCATCAATTGACAATAATAGAGTCATGCTCTCTTATACATTTTCCTAGTGTTACATTACATAGCACCATGCACTTTATTTTAGATTCTGTAGATATGACAGACTCTGAATTACAACCAAATACATTACAAACATAGGCTAAGAGTGATCTCGTTGACATGGAATAGCAACAAAAACAATACCCACAACCATCAACAACCTTCTTTTTGTCATCATTGATCCCTTTTATCTACTTCTCAGCTTTGGTTCTCTTTCACTTTCAGTTATGCCCCATTCTCTCCTTTGACTGTTAGTCCTCTACGCTTTTGTCACTTGCATCCATTCCACATAGCCTCTTTGGAATCATGGAAATATTAACTACCTTGTCAGATCATCTCCTTACTACTCCACGATCCCTCGTGCTTCCTGTAGCAATCATTAGGGAGATTTATCGAAGATTATTAATCTAGGTGGATATTGGTGGCCACCCACCTATTCCAACTTGCTCCTCTATACAATTTTTAGTTCAACATGTTCTTCTGTACTTATTTGTAAATGTGGGTTCTACACTTCTGGGGCTGTCTGAATCCCTACACATCTTCTAGGTGGAGATTGGTGGTTTCCCACCTAATCCAAATGGATTATTTTGGAAGTTTTCATGTCAATACATCTCTCTATATTTCCAAGGACGTTTTGGGGCCCTAAACAGTGGTTTTTTGGCTTAATAGACAAATTGTAGACAAAGTCAGATTTCGATGGCATAATGTGTATTTCGTGAAAAAACCTTTCCAATGGGCTATCACATGCCTAAAACAGAGATTGTATGCAAAAATTATGATCCCGAGAAGTTGAGGTACCAACTTAACCATCGGGGCCCACATAACTTTTGGCGTTTCATCTCCTAGGGTTAGGTTTTTAGATGTCTAGGGTTTGGGCATTCATGAGAAATTTTAAAAAGGCCTTTGGAGCCTTATTGTAATCATTATGCTTAGAAAAATGCATGTAGCAGCCACATCTCTTCTCAAGGATATATACCACCATTCTAGCAAGTTGTTTCAGATCCGCAGTTTTACAGTTTCAACCTATTTTATTTATTCAATAGAAGTTATTGTTCCCTGGATATCAATTGTTTTTCTCTGTATCTCTTTGTTATGGTATTCAATCTATTATTCATCTCGTTTCGCTCATAAATCTGGATAAGTGGTATCAGAATGGTCTTCTCTTCATTTTTTTTTATTTGTGTATGCCCCCAACAAGATCTGGGTACAAGAAGTTGGGACTCAAACCAATAGAGCCTTTGCAAAATCGGTCGCGTCAAACTTGATCACAACTCATGGGAGGTGAAAAGAAAGATGATGGAGCATGAGATCCTTTTAAAAAGATGGTCGAGGAAGCCCTTGCATGACAAAGGAACGAGATGATGGACAACTTTGCACAAATCCTTCGGCGGCTACCCACCGGAGATGCATTGTCATCAAGCGGCCATGCAACCCCCTTCAAGGTACAAGTAAGTTTGGATATTACATTATTTGAAGGACTAATAGATGCAGATGTTGTAGATAAATGGTTGAATCTACTCAAAGGTTATTTTTCGGTCCATAATTTTTTCGATAGGGAAAATATTACTTTTGCACTCCTCAAGGTCATCCCCCATGTTAAGGACTGGTGGGATACATACTATGAGAAAAGAGCCATAGAGGAATCTACAATATTTTCAGTCACCCCCACCTGGGATTCCTTTAGGGATTCCATTAGAGAACAATACTAGCTTATTGGAAGCTACGAGGACCAGTACACAATATGGACCACGCTGCGTCAAGAAAGGGACCCGACAGTACCAGATTTCACCAATATTTTCCATACTCTGTGCACCAAATTGGGTATCAAAGACTCGGAATGACATATGGTGCTCAAATACCACGGTTTTACGCACAGATATGTCCAAACAAAAATGGATTTTTTGGACATCATATCATTAGGTGTGGCTTATAGATATGTTGTCAAGATCGAGCATAAATTTAAGCAAAAGAGGCAAGAGTTTGGATCAACAAATTCCTCACAACCGAAGCAGGGAAAAGGTGACCCCAACCCACCAAACAAGGGACAAAAAAAAGATGGTCGCTCTCAGGACAACCAGTCCAAGCTGCAAACCAAGAAGGGTAATGAGAAGTTTAAGAAGGACATGGGAAAGCGGTGTGAGTACCATAAAATCCCTTGCCACAACACCGAAGAATGTCGCTCCAAGTAGTCACTGGTGATCGAGCTGAAAGCTTCCAAGTCAAAGGCAGATTTTGACTCTGAATCAAATCCAGAAAGTGGGCAATGGATTATCGATGTCGAACCTAGTGCCACTGTTGCTACCACCAAATTCCATCTAAGTGAACCAAAAGAACCAAAGGAAGGGGAGTGCCTCTTTCGTTCATAGATGTGGGTAAAGAGGACTCTATTGCATTTTATTTTTTATATAGGTAGTGAGAAGAACCTGATTTCAGCAGAGGTCGTCAAGTGGTTGGACCTATCGATCACACCACACCCGCAACCCTACACCATCGGCTGGTTTCTTCAAGGACGAGATCTCTCTGTCAGCCAATAGTGTCATCTTCCCTACAACATCTTTCCCTTCAAAGATAAGGTATTGTATGATATTGCTCCCATTGAAGTTTGTGATGTTATTTTATGCCAACCATATTTGTGGAAGTGACATGTTGTGTATGAGTCTAGACCCCACAATGTTATTATTACTTTGGGTAGACAATTGTACAGTATACCATAGGTAGCACCGCCTACCGCTATTTCTTTAATCTTTGCTAAGAAATGCAGTAAGGTCATTTCAAAAACTGGGAAGTTCATATTCTTTGTCATATGTGCTCGTAGTAAGAAGAAGGTTTCTGCCACATTCGTGACCTCTACACAGAGCCTCTCTTTGCAGTAGAAGAAAGTGGAGAGGATCGTGGAAGGGTATAGAGACATCTTCTCCTCACCCAGTGAGGTACCGATGCACTTCCAAGTAAATCATCAAATTGATCTAACCCCCTTTGCACCGCTTCCTAATGGGCCAGTATATCATCACTCATTGATGGAAAATTATGAAATCAAGTGCTAGATACAAGAGATGATTCAAAAGGGGCACATACGAACCAACTCCTCCCCTTGTAGAAGCCCCATTGTGTTGGTGCAGAAGAAATACGGGACCTAGCGGCTATGCATTGATTATAGAGAATTAAAAAAGATCACAATCAAGAACTGGTACCCAATTACCTGAATTGATGACCTTCTTGACCAACTCAAGGGGGAAAATTTATTCAACAAGATTGACCTAAAGTATGGCTACCACTAGGTTCCCATCGAACCAATTGATGTATGGAAGACAACTTTCAAATATAAATAAGGTCGCTTCGAATGGTTGGTCATGCCCTTTGGCTTAACAAATTCCCAACAACTTTCATGAGATTGATGGATGATGTATTGAGACCCTTCACCAACTCTTTTGTGTGGTATATCTGGATGACATCCTCATCTTCAGAACTTGGGAGGAGCACATGCAACATATTCAACAGGTTTTGGGAACTCTGCGACAACACAAGCTATATGCCAACTTGGAAAAATTCTCCTTTGGCATGAACAAGGTCCAATACTTGGGATACATTGTTGATAAGCATGGGGTACATGTGGGTCCAAATAAGATCCAAGTCATTCGTAATTGACAAGCCCCAACCACACTAACCAAGCTTCAGAGCTTCTTGGGACTTTCCAACTTCTACCGAAGGTTCATATTGGGATTCTCCCATATTGCATGGGCCCTCATCCAAGTAACCAAGGGTGGTTGCAAGGAAAAATTTGCATGGGGGAAGGCACAACAACAAGAATTTGATGATCTGAAGCAATTCTTATGCTCATCTCCATTACTATCCTTACCTGATCTGCAACAACTGTTCAAGATTGAAATTGATGCCTCCAACTATGTTGTAGGTGTAGTTCTCACTCAACAAAATCATCCAGTATTATACCATATTGAGACACTCTCAGATACTATCCAAATATACCCCACCTATAACAAAGAAATGTATTCCATTGTGCAAGTCTTTCGTCAATGGAAAAATTACATTCTGGGAAAGGAGAAAATCATCCACACTGATCACAAGCCTCTGTAGTTCATACAGACATAGGGGAAGTTACATAACAACCGCCATAAAAATTGGTCCACATAACTACATCAATTCCATCTCAAAATCAAGTATAAAATAGGGAGAACAAATCAAGTCTTTGGCTTCCTTAGTCGCCCTCCTATTTCTGCGCTCACCACAATGCTCCATTTCTGTGGGCATGAGGCATCTGAGTGGCCCCAACTTTATCAACGTGACCCTGAATTCACCACCACCTATCAAATCTTGGGTATAGGAGCGAATGCCACCGATTTTCACATCCAGGATGGACTGTTATGCAATCTGGGCCACCTCTATGTTCCCACAAGAAAGCGTGCAAAGTTGATTTGAGAGGCTCACTAAAGTTGGATGGCAGGACATTTTGGCATGGAGAAAATTGTGGTTGTTCTACATAAACATTTTTATTGGCCAAAAATTCGACAAGATGTCAACAAGTATATCTTATCTTACATTGTTTGTGCCATTTCCAAGCCAACCATCAAGAATCAAGGCTTATACAACCCTCTTCCTACTCCCGAGAGGCCTTGGGAATCCATCTCTATGGATTACATGTCTAGCATTCCATCCACCAAGCACATCAATGATTGTGTAGTTGTGGTGGTTGATCGGTTTTCGAAGATGGCCATTATCACAGCCTTCAAGAAGAGCATCACAACAACATATACTACCAATCTCTTCTTCAAATGGGTGTGGGTCCATTTTGGGATACCACAAATCATCACCTCAGATTGGGACAAAAGGTTCCTCAACACATTTTGGTCGATTCTTTGGTCACTTTTGGACACCAAGCTCTCTAAATCAACTACTTTCCACCCCCAAACTGATGGCCAGACAAAGGTCATCAATAAGATGATTTTGCACATCTTGTGCATGTACAAATCCAAGCATACACGTACATGAGATGAGAGTCTTCACTATGTTCAACACATCTACAACATGGCTCTTCATAGCTCCAATGACCATATACTATTTCAGCTTGGCCTGGGATTCCAACCCTTGGTTCAAATTGATGTTTCACTACCTCTTAAAACCACACATGTAGAACCTTCCCATTTTCAGTCTGAGGCCAACAAAGCCACCAAATTCATTGAGTGGATTCAACACATCCGCCAATAGTTCCATGATATTTTTCATAAATCCAATGCTAAGTACAAGCAACGCCATGATCAACACTGGGTACCGCACTAGGTTTAGGTGAGAGACAAGGTTTGGTTACATTTGCAGAAAGAGAGCCTTACAGGGACCCATTAGAAGCTCCACCCACTTCGCTATGGGCCTTACACTATCACCAAGGCTATGGGTAGCAATGAATTTGAGATCAACACTCCACCCTTCCTTGGCTTGCACCTAGTGTTCAATGTGGACCTCCTTCGACCATATTTTCCACCATTATTGGACACCTCAAAAATCACAGAACAATTGACACTAGCAAAGCTCAATCCTGATTGCATGGAACATGAATCCACTAGTCAGATAGTGGACACACAGGTCAAGGGCACTCACAAGAAGAGGATCGAGCTTTATCAGGTTGTCAAGGTAGGGCAACTCCTACACCAAGGAAAGTGGTTCACCTAGGGCCAAATTCAAAAAAAAATTCCTCACCTTATGGGGGAACTCAACGCAATGGAGAACATTTCTTCCTAACAGGGGAGGACTGATCTAGATGGATATTGGTGGCCACCCACCTATTCCAACTGGATCCTTTTGACATTTTTTAGTTCAACACGTTCTTTTGTACTTCTTTGTAATTGTGGGTTCTACACTTCTGGGGATATATGAATCCCTACACATCTTCCAGGTGGAGATTGGTGGCCTCCCACCTAATCCAATTGACTTATTTTGGAACATTTCATGTCGATACATCATTTTGTAATTCCAGGGCCATTTTAGAGCCCTAAACAATGTTTTTTTGGCTTGCCACAATCAAATTGTATACTGAGTCAGAATTTGATGACATATTGTGTAGTTCTCGAAAATAAGTTTCCAACGGGCTATCACGCGCCTAAAGCGGAGGTTGTATTCAAAAGTTACGACCCCAGGAAGTTGAGGTACCAACTTACCCATCGGGGCCCACATAAATTTTGGCATTTCATCTCCTAGGGTTTGGTTTTTGGATGTCTAGGGTTTTGGCATTCATGAGTAATGCTAAAAAGGCCTATGGAGCCTTATTTTAATTATTTTTCTTAGAAGCATGCACGTACCATACACATCTCTTCTTAGAGATAACTACCAACATTCGAGCAAGTTGTTTCAGTTCTGCAGTTTTACAGTTTCATCCTATTTTATTTATTCAATAGAATTTATTGTTCACTGTATATCATTGTTGTTCTCCATATCTCTGTGTTATGGTATCCAATCTGTTATTTGTTTCATTCTGCTCATAAATACAGATGGATTATTTTATTATTTTCTTGATCCCAACATGATGTGGTATCTTATTAATTATTAGTGCACATCACAAAACTCGGGCCGATGTGCATTTGAAGAAATTTAACTGGTGTGCACGCCTCTTGTCACCCATCAGGCAACTACTTAAGCATGTGCAAAACTAGAATAGGCACACACGACTTTTTTGTGTGCGCATGCATGGTATTTACCAAAATAGTTGGGTGTCAACATTCCCCCGCCACTATTATTTGGCTTGTCCTCGAGCCAAGTGCCTCACTAAGTGATTGATGCCACAGACAGAATCACTATCATGATTTCTTGAACGAACTCCTGAATTGTATATCATGTTCAATGAGGTTTCCATGAAGTTCTCGGGTGATATGAACAACCACATCTACATCGACTATTGTGACCTGACAGGATATCAGGTCATCCCTTTCTATTTTCTCGACCAAGGGATCAACAATAACCTATGCTTCTATCAACTGGGTATAAAATATTAATGCCTTATCAGCTGCAATATTGATTATCTCTTATATGATTTAATGCTCAATCTGGATGGAAACAATCTCTTTAGTTTTAGAGAAAATCGTTTCCATCGTCGTTGATCGCTCACCTGGAGGTAGAGAGGCCAGGCTAGTATTTTGTTGTGCCAGGCAACTCATTAATAAAATTCATTTTTGGGGGACTTTGCCAATGGTTCTACAAGATAAATTTATGATTGAACACCCCTCAAAATTCCTTCAATCTATTCAAGCTATCCCAGACAACAACTTTGGTTGTTGCAACCTTTTGTTGTAGTTCTATATCCTCCAGTGTTAACTATTGAATCCATGCTCGAAGTGTTGTATTTTGAGATTCCAGGAGATGAATGCACTCAGTAACCACTTTAATTTTTTTTGGTGTCAGGATCTCTAACTATAACCACATGTTATGACAAACCTATGAATAGGCTTCATTCAGTGCAATGAATATTTTGGCACAACTGGCTAGAGTTGCTTCATATTGGGGCTAAGTTTTTGTGTGTACAATAAACTCAACAAGATGCAATGTATAGAGGTTTTGTCTGGCATCTTCAATTTCTTGTTGCAACTGGGACCTCGTGTCTGGATGACTAGAGAGTTTCTGGTCAAACTGAAGGCACAATTAGGCATGCTTGTGGGTGAGAGTTTGGTTTCACTCCTTGAGCTTATAGATCATGGTAGTGACAAAACCTTGTAGCTCGGGAGTAGGGATTTGTAAAAGGTCAAGCTCTTTCTTGGTTGAATCAAAGGGTACTAGGGAAATAAATTTGAAATTCGTAATTCTTCTTTGGTTCACTTCCGGAGCTCCGATAGACTGGTGGTCCTGTGGCATGGATCTTGGCAGCGAAGGTAAATCGAGTTGTTGAGATAGGGTGTCAAAATTCCCCACCATATAATTTTGAAACATCGTATATCTAGATACTAAGTGTGAATCTCCTTCATCAGTTTGGTGACTTATCGGCTAGCCTATGGTGTGGGAGAGCCAATCTCTAACTTCTTCATGGTAGTAGTTGTGTGTTGGAGTTTTCCTGAACCCTGAATAGGTCAAAGCTTCGGATGGGCCGAAGGCACTGGGACCTATTTGTTGATTGGATTTACAAGTGGTGAGGGTGGATAATGCTCTTTTGTGTTGGTGTCAAGGTGTTAAGGTCAATAGGGGGTGAGACCTGAGTTTTTGGAGACCATTTCCATTTCATGGCACCCTCATATTCTGCTTCAAATATATCACCGTTGTGCATGCACTCCTATAAATGTGGTGACCCATGATCCTTGGAACCATAATTTTGTATCTTGGATTCAAAATCCTTGTCTCGACGTTGGGAAGTAGCAACTACCTAGCTCTATTCCTATGAATTTTTGGTTCTAACTTTTAATTAATATTGGACCTCCAAGAAAGAAGGTTGGTAGTCATCCAACCACACCGTGACGTAATCCAAGATATCCCTTTCCATAATGTAGAAGGGGAGATTGGCCTATGTCCCATCATTGGATGCATGGGGACCGTTGGATGTATGGGATGACCCAGGCTCTACCTTAGTTCTCCAATAAAACCCTAGAAACCATCGACCCCTCTAGTAAACCAGAAGGAAACATTGCGCACAGTGCAGTCTCACCTGAGATGGATTATGGGTGACTGTAGGACCCACATATCTGTAGTCATAAAAGGGATGGAACTTATGTGGATGTTAGGATTACTACTTATACCTCTTATTCTTCTACTTTAACATTCATCAAAGCTATCATTCATTTAAACTTTTACATTCATTATGAATAAATAATATAATGTGTGTTGTAATTTAACTTTAACATATTCATCTATCCATTCATTCATTCAACATAATAATCATATCAAAGAATAAAAGACAACATTCCACACAATAACACAGGTTTTATTGTGGTTCACCCCCCTTGGCTACATCCACAAAGATCTATATTTTTTATTCATATTCAGTAAAATAGGGCGTTGCATGCATTACATCGAAAGTTTGTCATACTCCATGAGGTTGACCAATGTCATACCAAGCTCCATAGCTTGCGACCTGACCCTTAGTTACGATCCATACATCTCAAAAACTAACTCCATATGAGCTCCACAACTCTCAACCAAAACCAATAGTTGCAACTCAAAACTCAAAGGTTCTCCAAAATACTCAATCTTGCCAAAACTAGATGATAGATAAACTCAAGACCTCTCCTATAGACCTCATACATCCTATTTATACTACAAAAGGTTGGGTAAAAACCCATTACACCATAACCCAAAACCCTAACCCTCGTGGATTAGTTTTGTCCAAAAAATAACTTCCTTCACATGGTCGGTCTTTATTCATTGCTTTGAATCCGCGCTTCTTCTCCTTAATTCGTGATGCACTGCTTCATTTTCCTTCTTGCACGCTAATTTTCCTTCTTCCCTAGCGCACATCACTTCCTTTGGTCCATTCCTTAGCTGGATGCCTCATTTTTTGCGCTCTTTCCTCAAAATTTTCTCCCAAAATAGCCTTCTCCAATAGGCCCCCAAAACTTACATGTGGCTCATCTCGAGCCACTCAGGCGGTGTTTGCCTCCTTGATAGACTTCTCCAAAACCTCAAATATTCATGTCATATCTTCAACACAAGTCTTCACTTTTGTGTGCTTCTCTACAATAGACTCCACAGTCTACGCAATGAGATGTTTTTTCATCATCCCTTCAACCTCCAAATTAATATTTTCTAGCTGGCCCTTAGATGCATCCAATTCTGTCTACATATTCTCTGCTTGTTGCTATAATGGCTCCAATTGAGCCAGTCTCATCTTGTTTTTGACATGGATTGATTTCACTTCTGCCTATAGATTCTTTAGTCCTTACATGCTCATCAACCTCTCCTAGATGTTCATGGCCTTCTGCCTATTCTTTAGCTCCTATTCTTCGACCGGTGTTGGGATAATTGGTTCTGGTGATGGGATCGCATCTACGTCGATGAATCCTACCTATACACTAGGTTTTTCCACTTCTAGAACTTTCTCTTGTGGTGATATCGTGTTACTATGGGTTCTCATTGACATTTGAATGGGTGCTCCAACCTTGGATGGCGCCATACTGCAAATTCTCGATCCTACTTATTTGAATTGTTTCTAAGACTAAGGGATACCTAGTCTCTCTATGTTTTTTCTCCACTTTCTCTCCTTAGCTCTTCATTCTATCTAATTCATAATGAAGCTTACTTTGCAAGTTTCCTGCTTTTATAATGTCTGTCATAAATTCTCTGTCATATCCCACTTTTCTGGTCATCGTCTTTCTTTTTTCGATCGCTTTTTGTCCCATCGTGATGTGTTTTCTATCTAGTCATATTTTTTCTATCACATAGTGTCTTCAGGTTCTATCATACCTCTTTCTAACTTCTTTTTCACGTTGTATCCTTCAACTATTTGTCTATCACTTATTCCTCTACCTACATATTTTTGTATTTTTCTCATTTTTCAACTTTTTTCTTCCTTTTTATTCTCTTAACTCCTACTATATACAATATGTACAATTCTTCTTTTCACGTTGTAATTACTAAGATATAGTAGGTCAAGTGTCCATGTACAGTTTCAATTGACTACAATTCACCAAACCTTTAATCTCCTTTCTTGTTAAATCTTGCAGCTACACAACACCACCATCTATGACATACTTTATCTCATAAGGCCCTAGCCAATGCATTCTAAGCTTCCTTGGGTGCTGTAAGTACTTACTGTTATAGAGGAGAACCAAATATCCCTCCCTAAATTTATTCTTCTTGATATGTTTGTCATGCCAAGCTTTGTCCTTTTCTTTCTATACTTCTTGATGGAAACTATTTATAATCCTTTATTCTTCCAATTCCATGAGTTGAGCCAATATTTCATGTGTTGCACCTCTTTCTGTCATGTTTGTAATTGTTTCAATGTGCAAACTAGGTATCAAATATTCCAATGGAACTACTACTTCTTGTCCATACACCAACCCGAAAGGTGTTTTCCCTGTTATCTTTTTGCATGTAGTTTTGTAAGCCCATAACACTACTGGTACCTCGATATCCCAATAATCTATGTTTACATTACAAATATTTGTTAAGGCATTCTCCAAAATCTTGTTAAATGCTTCCATTGTTCCATTAGCTGGAGGGTGGTAAGGAGTGCTCTTTTGATGATATAACTCAAATTCTTCAAGCATTGCCTGTATAGTACTATTGATAAAATGAGTCCCCTGATCACTCATCAAAATTCTTGGGCATCCAAACCTTGTAACTAATTTCTCAAAAAAAAAACATGTTGTAGTCTCTGCACTGCAATATTTCACTATTGTTGTATCAACCCATATAGTTAAGTATTATGTCTTTGTAATAATATATCTTTCCCCTGATCTTCTAGCTGATGGACTAATTGGACCTACAAATTCTAAATCCCACTTAGAAAACACTTGCAAAGTTACCTGAGGTCTTAATGGCATCTCATCCCTTCTGGATGGATTTCCAACTCTCTAACATACATCACAATTCTCACATTACTCCTTTGCATCATGTGAATTGTTGGCCTCCATAATTCTACATGCAATACCTTTTGCGCAATAGCTTTCCCTGCATAATGTCCTCCAACTATTCCTTCATGTTATTCTGCTAAAATGATAGCCCTTTCATGCTCCATAACACATCTTCTCAGAATGTTATCTTCTCCAAGATTATATAAGTGTCCTATAATCAATTGTTAGCTTGCAACTCTAATTACCAAGTTCTTATTCTACGCAGTATTAAATTCTCTTGGGGAAATCCAATACTCAAAAAACTCAATAATGCCAACAAAATACTCATCTGCAATCTACACTGAAAATATTTGAGCATCATGAAAGTTGTCTTCCAAACTGCTTGGTTCTTCTCCATTAGTTATCCTTGATACATGATCTGGCCCTGCATTCAATCTTCCAGGATTCACCACAACTTCAAAATTAAACTCTTGAAACAACAATAACCATCTGCATATTCTTCCCCCCAACACTCACTTATTGACCAAATATCTAAGAGAAGAGTCATCTGTAAACATCTTAAAATGTTGTCCTAAAAAATAATGTATGAACTTCTGCAATTCATATACCATAGCTAAACCTTCTCTTTCAGTGGTATTATAGTTCTTCTTATAATCTAACAACTTCCTGCTTGCAAATGCTATAGGGTGATCCATATCACCTTGTCCTAGATGTTTCAATATTGATCCAAGCTCTATTGATGATGCATCCACATGCACATGAAACTCCTTTGACTAATCAGGGAACAACAAAATTGGCGTAGTCACCATATTCTCCTTCAAGATATCCAAACTCTGCTAACACTCATCATTCCATTGATATTTAATGTCCTTCTTCAACAACTTCTCCATTGGCGCAGAAATCTGTGCATATCCCCTTATAAACTTCCTGTAATATCCTCTATGACCAATTTTACTTTTTAACTAGTGTACTGACTTAGGTGGTGGTAAATTCACTATGACAACAAATTTGGTAGGATCAACCAGTAGACCTTGTTTACACACCACATGCCCTAACATGATTCCAAATGGTGCGTTGGAGATACATTTCTTAATATTAAATGAATATATGACACTGTCTACACCTCTCTAACATAAATATTAGTACTTCAACATGATCCTTCAATAAACTAAATAATGTCCAATCATCCAAGTAAAATTCCAAAAACTTATGAATAAAATCCTTAAAGGAAGCTACTACCACTCTTGAAAAAATTGCAGGTGCATTCTTCAGTCCAAAAAGCATCACTGTATACTAAAATGATCCCCATTTTGTAGCAAATGTTGTCTTGTGTCGATATTCTAGAGCTATCTTGATCTAATGGTATCCTGGAAATCCATCTGTAAATGAATAGGCTTCTTGACCTTCTACATTCTCCAATACTTCATCTATAAATTGGGTAGGGAAAGGATTATGCAAGAAAACATCATTAAACTTCCTCAAGTCTACACAGATCCTAATTCCCCCTTGCTTATTCTCCTGTACTACCATAGGACTAATCCATTTTGATTCTTCCATAGGTTCTATGGAACAGACTCTAACATCTTATGAATTTCTACCTTCAGTTTCTTCTTATACACTAGATTCAACCTGTAAGGTCTCTACCTTATTGATCTATATTCTTGTTTCAAAGGTATCTTCATCTCTCCAAGTTCTCTTGTTAATCGCTTCATCTCTGAAAACATCACTGGAAACAAATCATTGTACTCGCGCAGTAACTCTGTTATTCTTTCTACTATCTGATTATCCCAATAATCTCCAATACTTGCATTCTTTGGATTTTTTGTTGTTCCAATATTTACCTTCTTTATCTTCAAAGGTGCAACATAATCTTCTGACTCTTATTGTGGACCTTATACTTCTCTTTCTCCTTCAACCTTTGGGATATGGATATTGTGTGTTTTTCTTTTGTTGGATGTTCTTCTTCTGTGACATGATAACAATGTAGCAACTATCTGACTGTCTATCTCTTTTGGTTATTATAAGTTGTCACTATTTCCACTTCATGTTATTCAAAAATCTTGTATCTTACCACCTTTAGTACTGTTGTATCTATTTATGGACTCTCATGTTCAAATGAGAACGTGATCATAAAATTCTGCTGCATTTCTTCCCAATTTTTAGTTTCCCTGCGTTGCTCCTATTCCGTGTACCAGTTCTTTGAAATTCCTTCTAATGTGTGAATAATGTGATGTGGTCGTTCTTCTAGTGGTACCAATATCCACTAAATTATACATCTATCTATGTGTTCTCTGGTTTTTCTAATTCCATCATACTTCTCCAAAATTTTGTTCTCCTACTCTGCGCCAAATTTGATGCGCAGTAACCTCTTGCATTGAAACCAGTCATTGATCTTCTCTTTACGTGTACCCCAGTAACGAGTAGGTGTTGCTTCAAGAAAATTTTTAATGTTGGAAATCTTTGATTCTCCAAAATTTCTACCTAGTACTTTATTAAAAATTATTCTAAGTTATTCTGACCATAAAAATAAGGAGGTTCTCTTACCTTTGTACCAACCAATCTTAGCACGTGAGTTATTCTGACACATCTTCTAGTAGATAACTCATGTAATTGTTGCTTCCAATTCTCCAGTATTGTGTCAGAGTCTGAAGCACAAGAACTAATGCTCCTCCAACCAAGGATGATTTTAAGGATGGAAATTTGTTTTAAAATGTAGAAACCTTTTCAATCTTACTAATCCTTCATATGCCAACTATAAATGTTTGGCCAAATTTATAAGGATTTTATATAGTTTTTATAAAATTTTGGCGATTTTTAAGGTAAAATAATTTTATCCTATAGAATTTGGGCGAATCATTTTTAAAATAGCGAATCTCGTTTTTGGAAAAACCATGGAAAATTAGCACATGAGCTAAATTTAGCCCCTAAAATCATCCATGCCTCCAACTCAACATTCCATCTGCAGTTAGGTTGATGTAATCCTCTTCACGCACAGTAGTTCGATACAACTTATTTATATCTTTTGTAATGAAATTTTCTATTGTAGGTTCAACATACCTTCCTCCTTATGAGGGGTCTAATGGCACAATAACTCTGTATTCTCATGATTTAAATATCATATTTCTAGTCTTCAGATTGATAATATCTTGGTATCAAAAGCCCAATCCAGAACCAACAATGCTAGATATGGTGAAGTGTTATCCACCATGTAAATGACTTCAAAGTCTTCCATGGTGCACACACCATCTAGGTCTATTGGTATCCCCTTCAATCTACCAATTGGCACCACTCTATGTTGATTTTCTAGCTTCAACTTAATAGGTGAAAATCCCAATGTAGGTTATCCCATAACTTCCCATGTCTTTTTAGGCAAAACATTTACTTCAGACCCTAAGTCTAGTATGATATCCCCCATATTGAAATCTCCAATGTTTGCATTCAACTTGAATTCCCTACTTGTTCTTCTCTTGTTACGAACTTGATTGATTCTCTTGTGTTATAACTTCATTTATTCTCCAGACTTGCACTTTTCTAACAGATTTTGTAACACTTGCAGAGATGACTTATCACTTAATAGCTTTAGACAAGATACCAAAATTTTTCTTAAATTACTGACCTTTTTTGTAGGCTTCTCCTTGTTGGTCTAATCGGATAAGGGAGGCATGTCATAGACTAGTACATCATATCCTCTCTTAGTTCTTGAAGTAGATGCAATGTTCTCCTTCAAAATATCTCGTCTAGCCTCTTTGAAGGTGTCCTTCTCTTTGCACGCATCAAACTTTTGTTCTGGTGTTGTATTCTTCCCGAACCATTGGTATTGATCCTGCTTCTTCTTTGTTGCATTTGTTTATGTCTTGGATCCACCTCTAGTAACTATATTGATATTCTTCCCATCCTCTTCTCTATTTTTCAAAATAATCCATTGGACATTTTGATTGTTTTGGTTCCTCTTATGTTATATCTTTACTAGAAGTGTCGGAAAATATTATGTCTCATGATCTACTGCACAACAATACATACATGTCGCGGGTGATTATGGAAAATCTCTTACATAGTGTCCAGGTTTTTGAAAGTTGTGACAAATTAATGGTCCTCTAACTCCTCCAAATCCTCTTCCTCCACGACCTCGTCCTCTGAAGCATCCTCTGTTTTCTTGATTGTCTCAATGCAGTGTATTATACTATGGTGCCTGATTATACTGCGGTTGTGCATTATTGTACTAAGGTGGAATTGCACACTACTGTGCATTGTTATATTGTGGTGGTGCTCCAAATTATTGAATGTTATTATACTGTGGTGGCACTGAAAACTATTGTGCGTTGTTATACAATGGTTGTTGCGCAAGTTGTCATGTCAATAATTCAACCTACACCCTATAAGTATCTAATTTCCTCTCCTTCATTATCTCCAAGGTTCTACAATCCTTGTCTTCATGTCCAACTGACTTGTAAAAATTACAAAATGTAGTCTTTGGTATTATTTGATACTTTTGCATAATAGGAAAATGGTAGGGATCATGTCCATGTGTTATACATATCTCACACCATGGCCCTTCTGTAGATAAAATATTTGACATTCGTACTCCCAAGTACTGTGCAAAGGTTGGACACTCATTCTTATGATGCCCTTTTGTTCTGCATAGTGTACACCATAAATCTTCACTCTTTTCCTTTCCCTTATTCTGATTCAACTGAAATGTCAGGTTCTACATATATTCTCTCAGCTCTTCCACAACTGGATCTCTATACTTATACTAATTTTCCTATAACTATAAAGCTTCTTGTAAAGCCTCAGCCTGAGTTTGGAACTTTTGTTGCTTCAATGGATACTTCAAACGTGACAATAAAGAGTTAACAACTAAATGTCTATGTTTCATATCAATAATAGGGTACTTCAACTTACCTTTCAACCTTTTGAACTTCTGGTCAACCTCCCAGACTGAATCACCTAGATTCTGCTTAATATCTATCATTTCGTTCATGAACTGATCCATTGGACTTGATTTTTGAAATTCATTGATCAATTGCTTCTTCACATCTCCGACAATTGTAGGTGCTCCTGTTGGATTATTTACTGTGAGACCCATATACCATTCTAATGCATAGTGTTTGAATATGATTTCCAATTGTGCAACCTTTCTATCTTCATTTGTAATATTCTTATCTTCCCAAATCTTCTCACAAATGAACAAGTGCTTCTTTGGTTCATTCGAACCTTCTCCATGGAACTATGGTAACTGAATAGTTGGATATTATCCTGTCATTGTGAAATTCTTTGTACTACCACTTCCATGTGGTGTAGATACTTGACTGCTACTAGCTGAACTAATACTTCTATTGGAATTTACACTAGACCCATGTCCTACTAAAGTCCTTCTACCACTAATAACTTGTTTTCTGAATGTTTTTTGTTCTTCAGTTGTCTTAGTCACACATGGGGTTATGGGTTCCACACTAATTCATATCTTGAATGGAGAGCCTTGTTCTTCACTAGACACATGACCTTTGGTTTTCCTCTCATATGTGGCATGCAATATTTCCTCAATCTGTCCTGTCACATGAAGATCCTCTACCTCTTCCTCATCAATTTCCAATCCCTCCCGCTCGACTACTACCCTCTTCTTACTGTTGATATTATACTGGTAGGGTCATTTGTTGTGAATCACTTCTTCTTTGCTCAATATCTCCCTGGTTTTTTCCACATCCAACATGATAGGGTCCATTTCTTCCTTCTTTTGGCCTCTTTCTAGAGCCCTCTCCATATGTCATATCTTCCTTAGTGCTTCTCCCAGCTCCCCCATGCACACAGAGTGATTTAGTTGTCTAATTACATGGTCATCATGCCTTTATCATGCAATAATATATTGATCGACATGTAAAGTGACCTAATGTAGCTTCCTCTTGGTATCTTCAAGAATTCTTGCCCTGCAACATTATATGAATTCGTTATATCGACTGCAAATTTAGTAATAAACCCTACAGTAATATTGTCTAACCAAAAATCCACTGCACACGTGAATTTATTATTAACCCTTTGCAACTGTAAAATGTTCTTAGTAGTCCACTCTAATTTCCTTACTCGATTAGTTGGATGAGTATCCTTCAACCTCAATATCCACTCCTATAATAACTCTGGAAAATAACAAAAATATGCCTCATGCAAATCAGTAAACACATACCTCTGTAAATACTGGCATGGTGCATACCTGGAGCTTCTATTATCTTTTTGTACAAACTGGAGTTGCTTTGTCTCCAACCATCTTTCAATCTCTTTCTTCGATGCATTCCATGGCCTAAACATCCCTTTCTACCATTGCATTCTCTTCATAATATCCCCTCCAATCCAATCTTCTGAGTTCCAACCGACAACATAACCATTTGTTGGATGTATGGGCTGACCTGGTAACTACCTTAGTTCTCCAACAAAACCCTATAAACCATTGACCCCTATGGTAAACCAGAAGGAAACATTGTGCACGGAGTAAGAAAAGAAGTCTCACTTGAGATGGATTATGGGTGATTGTAGGACCCAAATGTATGAAGTCAGGGAAGGGATGGAACTCATGTGGATGTTAGGATTACTACTTATACCTCTTCTTATTCTACTTCAACATGCATCATTCATCAAATCTATCATTCATTTAACCTTTTACATTCATTATGCATAACTAATCTAGCGCATGTTGTAATTTAACTTTAACATATCCATCTATTCATTCAACATAATAAGCATATCAAAGAATAAACTACAACATTCCACACAATAACATTTTTTTACCGTGGTTCACCCCCCCCTTGGATACATCCACAAATATTTGTCTTCTTTATTCATATTCAGTAAAATATGGCGTTGCACACATCACATCGAAAGTTTTTCATACTCCATGCGACTGACTAGTGTCACACCAAGCTCCACAACTTGTGACCCGATCCTTAGTTACATGCATACATCTCAAAAAATGACTCCATCTGAGCTCTGTAGTTCTCAGCCAAAACCAATAATTGTGACTCAAAACTCAAAGGTTCTCCAAAAGACTCAATCTCGCCAAAACTAGATAATAGATAAGCTCAACACCCCTCCTATATACCTCATACATCCTATTTATACTAAAAAAGGTTGGGTAAAAACCCATTAAATCATAACCCAAAACCCTAACCCTCATGGATTAGGTTCTTCCACAAAATAAATTCCTTCACACAGTCGGTCTTCATTCCTTTCTTTGACTCTGCAGTTCTTCTCCTTAATTCCTGACGCTGCTCCCTTTTCCTTCTTGCACACTACTTTTCCTTCTTCCCTCACATGCAATGTTTCCTTTGGTCCATTCCTTAGCAACTTGCCTCTTTTTTGTTCTCTTTCCTCGGACTTTTCTCCTAAAATAGCTTGCTCCAATAGGCCCCCAACACTTACCTGTGGCTCATCCCGAGCCACTTAGGCAATGTTTTCCTCCTTGACAAAATTCTCCAACACCTCAAATATGTATGTCAGCTCTTCAACACAAGTCTTCACTTGTGTGCACTTCTCTGCAACAAAATCCATAGTCTATGCAATGAGATGTTCCTTCATCATCTCTTCAGCCTCCAACTTAATATTTTCTAGTTGGCCCTTGGCAGCATCCAATTCTATCAACATCTTCTATGCTTGTTTCTATAATGGCTCCACCTGATCCTGCCTCATCTTCTTTTCGACCTGGTTTGACTTCACTTATGCCTGCAGATTCTTTATTTCTTGTGCACTCCTCATCCTCTCCTGGATTTTCATGGCCTTTTGCCTATGCTTTAGCTCCTATTCTTTGACCAATGTTGGGCTAACTGGTTTTGGTGATGGGATCGCATCTACGTCGATGACTCCTTCCTGTACACTAGGGTTTTTCACTTCTGGTACTTTCTCTTGCAGATATCTCTCATTATTACAGGTTCTCCTTGACATTTGACTAGGTGCTCCAACCTTGGGTGGTGCCATACCGCAAATTCATAATCCTATTTCTCTAAATCGTTTCTAAAACTCGGGGATACTTGATCGCTCTATGTGTTTTCTTGGATTTCTCTCAGATCTTCATCCTCTCTAAGTCATAATGAAGCTTACTATGCAAGTTTCCTACTTTTATAATTCCTATCATAAATTCTCTATCGTATCCCACTTTTCTAGTCACCATCTTTCTTTTTCCGACCGCTTTTTGTCCCGTCATGTTGTGTTTTCTGTTTAGTCATCTTTTTCTATCGCATAGTCTATTAAGGTTCTATCATACCTCTTTCTAACTTATTATACATCTCATATCCTTCAACTATTTTTCTATCAGTTATCCTCTACCTAATTATTTTTTTATTTTTCTCATTTTCCACTTTTTTTTTCCTTTTTCTTCTCTTAAATCCTACTATATACAATACATACAAGTCTACTTTCTACACTATAATTACTGAGAGTTAATAGGTCAATTGTCCTTATATAGTTTCAGTCGACTACCATTCACCAAACCTTAAATCTCCTTTCTTGTTAAATCCTGCAGCTGCACAACACCTCCATATGTGACAGACGTTATCTCATATGGCCCTACCCAATGCATTCTGAGCTTCCTTAGGTGTTGTAAGTACTTACTGTCATAGAGGAGAACTATATCTCCCTCCTTAAATTTCTTCTTCTTGATATGTCTGTCATGCCAAGATTCTTCCTTTGATTTATGTACTTCTTGATGGGAACCAACTATAATCCTTTCTTCTTCCAATTCCATGAGTTGAGCCAATACTTCCTGTGTTGCACCTCTTTCTGTCATGTTTGTAACTGTTGCAATGCACAGACTAGGTATCAACTATTCCAATGGAACTATTGCTTCTTGTCCTTAATTCCTGACGCACTGCTTCCTTTTCCTTCTTGCATGCTTCTTTTCATTATTTCTTGGCACACGTTGAATCCTTTGGTCCATTCTTTAGTTGCATGCCTCATTTTCCATGCTCTTTCCTCAGACTTTGCTCCCAAAATAGCCTTCTCCAACTAAGAGAAATAAAAAAATTATGAAAATTTCATTCAAATTCAATATAATCAACATACCTATCAATAAGTCACTCCAGAATGCAGGCCCTCTCATTGGAGTCCATGATTAATTCCATGAACCACTTTTGGAAGGCTTTCGTGAAGTCTACCTGGATTTCATAGTTTTTGGAGTGTCGGAGAGTCAAGAACTGGGGGGTGACGAAAGGGGGGGTTCCCTCCACATTTGTTTCATGTATTGACAGTGGTTTCCATAATACCATACCCAATATAAGGATGAACCAACTGTAATGAAATTCTTTTCCCCAATATTGATCATCTAGGCAATCAAGAATGAACTCATCCAACATGTATTGAGCCTAGGCCATATGAGTTCCACCAACACATCGCTCTGCAATGAGGAACACCTTAAGAGTGCATACATCATTTCATCATTTGTAGATGATATTGCAGGTTAGTAACTGTGTTGTGAACCATACCACTAGATTATTAATTTCAGGGATTACAACATTGTGTTTCCCCCTGCGTTTGCCAAATCGGGAGTAGACTTCTTCCTGAGCTACATCTTTCACTTTGAAGGTATCCATTGGATCCTCTCGATAAGTGGGAAGGCTCAAAATCTGATGCATCATGTGTTGATCAATAAGGTAAGTATATTCCAACCATAGGTACCCCCCATGCATTCAAATGAGGAAGCAAACCAATTCCTAAATGGTTGGGGTGCAACCGAAATGTGGACATTTGAGTAATGTGAGAATGTCTCATTTTCTTAGAGTCTTTTCCCATTCGTGGCCCATTCCTCAGTCACCACTTTTTTGGTACCATCTTCTTTCTGGATGACAGATGTATATTTATTGAACTGTAGTTTAGGTAATTGATTGGGGTTCCTCACATTATAATTGACACATTTTAGCAATGGGACTTTCTCTAACGTCATCCTCTGAAACTGTGAACCACATGGTAACACCAGATCTGGAACCGACTGCTCCTTCACTACCTTACATTTTATTTGTGCTTGGGATTTGTTAGAGGATTCCATACCAGATATGGTGACTGTTTTATGAAAATTTTAAAGCTCGAAACCAATCAGAAATTCAACCGTGGAATTGTAGTTGACCGTTGGAAAGCTAACAAGGTTTTTCACTTTTGTAGTCTAATAACTAGATAAGAGAGGAATGGAAGAACATTCTCAGAAAAACAAGAGAAGTGGTGAGCCATTACACTTCCCCTCATCCCCAAGACCATGAAATAATAATGGCGCACGTCGTTCATTGAATGTGGAGTTATTGTCTAGTCCATTACATGATTTTCTCGGTACTACCTTTCATCCTAATCATCGAAGTCATTATGCTGGACGTTGATCAATCGTTGTATCCTTAATGACGATCTTTCCATCATCCACCATAATTAAATCCTTCTTTATTCTAAATCAGGCAAATCGTCCTCCTTCCAAATGCATTAATGGCTCCATCCTTATGAAATTGGAGTAAATCAATGCAGTGTAACTAACTGTCATATCGATCGTTATGATCACTAACCTTCTCCACCGCCAAATATTGAAAGATGATGATGTGGATAGCTTCGTACATGAACAAGTATTATTCTTTAGGATCAATGCACATGCTTCCCATGCACCCCTAAATTAGTTCAACCTTGGTTAATTGGTCATCACGACCCATGGTAGGTTGTAACACTTCTTCACAAGTTCCCAACCGGTCATTTTTCTCCACTCAGGAACTAGACTTGACCCTTCTAGATCTGGTGGCACCTACTAACTACCCACTACTTCTTGACTCCTATGTAGCTCATATATTTTCTCAATTGGGTTGAGGGGGATTGAATGGGGGTACGTTATTTCTATTGTAACATAGGGAGTATCCCTCTCCAACATATTCACATGCGACTTCCTTACTTGGCTAGTACAAAATTGAGGCTCTAGGGGGACAAAGTGCTTTCTCGGCAGCTTGCACTAGGCCTTTACATATCAGATGCATACCCTTCATTGTTTCTTGGATACCCATAATCTTTCACAAGAACACATATACTGATGGATATCCACCCCTGACTTGAATCTTTCTCTTAGTGGACCCTCCACAACTTCCCATTCTCAAATATGTTCTCGATGTGCAACCCAACATTGCACACAGATATTCCTATTAACATCATCGACGACATGAACTTGGTGGTGTTCGGGAATGTGATACATCTAGTCACTAAATGCATCCATTGGATCCGACCCATCGAACCGGTAGGACCCAAATTATTCTTCGTGCACTTCAGTGGTAATACACACACATCTCTTTGTTGAGACTTCATCAAGCTTGTTCTTCCACCTCTCCATGGTGTCATCTGAATTAGTGTCATATGACTTCATTCTCCTCGAAATTAGTTCCCCATCCTCTTTAGGATTGACATAATCTTCCCTGTGCCCCATGATCTTGTAGATATTCTAAAAAATGGAGCTCGACACATCCCCATACACTATATCATTATATATGTCCCTTTCATTGGGATCCAAAGGTACGATCACACGTAGGCTATTAGTCTCAAACGACCTCTATTGTAAAAGACCTAATCAATGCCAAGTAAGCTAGGGTAGGGGTCAAAATCATCCATGATCTCTATTAATTTGAAATCAACCTTCATCTTCACCCCCTCTATGTTCACTTCGACTTGCTCCAATTGGCATATAGGATATATTTTGTACTGATTTTCCAACCACAACTGAATGGGTGACCAATACAAGTTCAGTTTATCCATAAACTCCCATAACTTCTTTGGCAACATGTTCATGTTGGAGCCAAAATCCAACATGACCCCATTTGTTTCGTAACTATCGAGTTCAACTATCATCTTTAACTCTCTTCTTATGCACTTCTATTTACTGATCTGGCACATATCCCTTTCTGGTAAGGGGGTTGATATAGTTCTATTCATCTAATATTAAAAAACAACACAATAAGTTGCTTACTTGGTCCTTGTTTTATATTTCATGACCCAAGTCGTGCAATGCTTCTTCTCACATTGTGCACTTCATTTCTTCCTATACATGTTCCTCTATTTTCCTTTTATTGGCACATTGAAACTCTTGTATACATGCTTCTTCCAGTGATCTTTTTGTCGTGTGTTTTATTTCCTCGTGCACACAAGCTTCCTCCAAAGACCTCTATGTGGCACACTACAATTCTTTATGAGTGCGAGCCTCTTCCAATGACCTTTGTGTTGCTCATTGTAATTATTCATGGATCCGAGCTTCCTCAAGTGACCTTTGTTTCACACATTGCAACTCTTCTCATAATCTTTCTTCCTCTATTTTCCTTTGCAAGTTGTACAAAAACTACTTATGTTGAGAAACATCAAAGTTAGGAGAGGGTTGTGCCACCTTCCTTATCTTCCCCTCTGTATTTTGACCCAAACTTTCACCATGTTCAAAGTCCTTTTCTGTCTTTTCTACACCTCGGGTTATCACCCATACATCCACTTCATCATCATTTTTTTTATTCCCATGCAGCTCTGCAGTCACCATGTTTCAATGTGTAAATGTGTTGAACCTACACAAAATAGATCTATCTATAAAATACCACATGCATTTGTAGAGAGTAATTGAGAATGAAAAAGCAAGAGAGAAAGAAAGGAAAAATTCTCATTAACCGTATTCCACACTCAAAGAGTGAATAATTTACAATAGATATAGGATACATGAGTATCTAATGTGCTAGAGTGGTGGTCTAGAGTGATCTAGACACACATCAACAGTTATGGGAGTAAATTGCCACCTAGTCTTGTCTCTCAGGCAGTTACAGGAGTGAACTGCCACCTAGTCTGAGTTAACTAGTCAACTAGTCTTCAGTTAACCGACTGAAATGGAGTGTAGTTAGGATTAGATCAAGGAATCAAGGACAATGTGTGTTAGCTAGTGATGATCCCAATGTTTCATTATGATAATCCCAATGTAGAATCTAGACTCCACTCAACTGAAGTGAAAACTGAAGAGAATATTCTCCCTAGAGGAATATTCTTCCTAAAATATAGGAGACTAAATAATGACTAATAAACAAGGAAAAACCTTAGGTAAAATAAATCCTAGGTGTGTGTGAAGTAACTCCAACACCCCCCTTGAACATCACTATGGTGAAAATAAAGAATGTGTCCCGACAATGAGGCCATGTTAGGTACCCAAATACAAAGATACATTGAAATAAATGAGGAAAGAGGGAAAACCTCATGGGAAAACCCCCCTAAAATTACAATGTGTAAAAAAAAAATGAGAAAGAACAAAAAGAAGTTGCTAAGCAACCATGTCCTTCACTCCAAGAAGACCTTGCAACTGTGCAAGTTTGTGCTCGTTGAATATTTTGTTGAAGATGTAGATGTCTGCATGGATTTGATGAAGTAGATGAATCATTGAGATGTCCATGCATATCCACTTTCTCTTCTTGCAATGAATAAAATCCAAATAAATTTTAGATGAAACTTTGAAAACCGTGTAGCCATTTTCGGAAAAAATACTGAAATTTTGTTGATTTTAAAATGATCATAACTTTACTTCCTGAAATCCATTTCGAATGATTGTTTTTTGAAATTGGATATTTTCCTGAGAGAATTAAAATATCCAACTTGTTTCTGCAAATGTTGCTCATAAAATATCATAATTGAGTCTGATGTGCACGACTCCCTTTGCATATCCACTTTCTCTTCTTGCAATGAATAAAATCCAAATAAAGTTTGGATGAAACTTTGAAAACCGTGCATCCGTTTTCGGAAAAAATGTTGAAATTTTGTTGATTTTAAAATGATCATAACTTCACTTCCTGAAATCCATTCCGGACGATCGTTTTTTTGAAATTGGATATTTTCCTCAAAGAATTAAAATATCCAATTTGTTTCTGCAAATGTTTCTCATAAAATATCATAATTGAGTCTGATGTACACGACTCCCTTTGCATATCCACTTTCTCTTCTTGCAATGAATAAAATACAAATAAAGTTTGGATGAAACTTTGAAAACCGTGCAGTTGTTTTCGGAAAAAATGTTGAAATTTTGTTGATTTTAAAATGATCATAAATTCACTTCCTGAAATCTGTTTCGGACGATTGTTTTTTTGAAATTGGATATTTTTTCGAGAGAATTAAAATATCAAATTTGTTTCTGCAAATGTTTCTCATAAAATATAATAATTGAGTCTGATGTGCACGACTCCCTTTTTGTCTTCTGAGATGCATGCATTGCGCATGGAAAAGTGTCTGCATGTGACCCCTGAGATGCATGCCATATATCTTCCACATTAAATTTAGAAACCAAATCCTAAATGGAGTAGACATCATCTTCAATTAATGGAATACAAATTTGTTCAAATACTTGTGTAGAAGACTCTTTAGAATAAAATGTTTGATCTTTTGATGGATTCTCTTCTAGTTCTATATGTTCAACCTCCTGCATGAAATATTCACAATCTTATTTATTCCCAAATAGAACCTCCAATCTGGTCCATAATTCATTTGGATTCGATTCTTGTGATTCGTCATATACTTCATGGAAAAGTTCGGGAGAAACAAACATGCATATACATCCTATGGCCATATCTTATCTATTGAGAAAGTCATTTTTCTCATCGGCGAAATCATGCTCTACTTCCATTTCCATAGTTATTTGGTACAAGCCTCCGCATCTTATTTGAAGTAGAATTTTTTCCTTCCACTCCAAATAGTTATGAGGCATGAGAAGTATTTCCGGTGAATAATCCATCTTTTATGTATTTTTCAATCTTCAGTACCTGCAAAAATAATTTGGTGTAGCTTTTTCTTAGCAGTCTGTCATCTTTGATACCATGTAAATGTGTTGAACCTGCACAAAATAGATCTATATAGAAAATAGCACACACATTTGCATAGAGAAATTGAGAATGAAGAAGCAAGAGAGAAAGAATGGAAGAATTCTCATTAACCCTATTCCACACTCAAAGAGTGAATAATTTACAATAGATATAGGCTACATGAGTAACTAATGCGCCATAGTGGTGGTATAGAGTGATATGGACACACAACAATAGTTACGGGAGTAAACTGCCACCAAGTCTAGTCTCTCAGGTAGTTACGGGAGTGAACTCCCACCTAGTCCGAGTTAACTAGTCAACCAGTCTTCAATTAACTGATTGAAACAAAGTGTAGTGAGGAGTAGATCAAGGAATCAAGGAAAATGCACATTAGATGGTGATTATCCCAATGTATCATCTAGACTCCACTCAATTGATCAAACTTAAGTGAAAAATGAAGAGAATATTCTCCCTAGAGGAATATTCTTCCTAAAATATAGGAGACTGAATAATTACTAATAGACAAGGAAAAACCTTAGGAAAAATAAATCCTAGGTGTGTGTGAAGTAAATCCAACACAATGTACCTTCTTATCTTCCCACTTCTTCAACAAGTTAAGACAATCCTCTATAATGTGCTTGAGACTATAGTAGTACCCGCTAAGAGAGCACTTTTTGGTACAAAATATTCGCACATGGCCTATATCACCACAATTAAAATGAGTAGGGGGTCTACATCCCAATATTATATATCCACGCCCGTGACCATGTCCATATCCACCTCTGGGACCTCCTTGATATCCACCCCTTTCAGCACCACCAAAATCACCATCCTTCTATTCCTCTTGAACCCGAAATACATTGTGGGTATGGTCTTGCATCATCTAGAGTGATTGAAAGTTGTTCACATCGTATCTGATGGACTTGTGAAATTCAAAAAATGGAGTATGATGCATCTTCTGATATTTTTCAGTGTTGGGTAGCAGGGTGGTATATGACTCCACAACCTGCAAATTTCACACCACTCTATTTAAGGTCCAACCAGAAATGGACTTGGTGCACCCATTTCCATATAGTTTCTAAGTGTAGGACATTCATCTTTATGGTTCCCTTATGTCCTGCACGTTGTGCACCATACATGTTCACACACAATTTTTTTCAAATGAGACAGCACCTGCACCAAACCTGTCAATGTCTCTCCTCTTGGTGTAGCCTCCAGGTGCATCACAATATCCACCGCTTCTTCCTGAGTAGTCACCTTTTGCTGGGTGAGTGGAACTCAAATATGGGGAATCAACCCTATAATGAACCATTTTATATGTTGCATGTCCTAGATCTGGAACATCGACGTATCTACCAAAATATTGAACCATTGGTCATAATCCCACACGGTTTATCCCGATTTCTGCCACATTTCTGCATTATCTCCTTAATCTATATAATGCATTGAGATTCTAACTTAGGATTTTGGAATTCCTTAAGTAAATATCTCTTGATCTATGTTAGGGACCTCATCTATCCCACTAGCACAATGGCCTTGTACTTCATATACCATGCAAAGGCTTTGTCCCTGAATGTAGTCTCAAGTTGTGCAATCTTTGATGCCTCGTCTATGATCCTCTTCACATACCATATCATCTCACATGTGAACCAATGCTACTCTTCATCATATCTACTTGTTCCATGGAACGTGGGTAAACTCAAGGTACTATCCTAATTCATCATTTTCAATCTCAAACTCTATCTTTCGAGCTGACTGTTGGGTATCTGGGACCTTGGTAGTGATACTCTTCTTGGTGAAGTAGCATTGGCTTCACATTCTTTCTCATTTGTTTCTTCTCTTCTTCATTCTCCTACTCTTACTTCTACTCCAATAGCCTCAATGTCCATTGTTCTTTCTTATTGGCTAAAAATACGCAAGGGGGGTGGTTCAAAGGGGGGGGGGGGCGTAACTCCATCTTCTTATAACATTTATTGTGAGGGAACCCAAAGAGTTTTCTACCTACAACTGCATAAGACCATTCACTATTTATAACTCTTCTTCCCCACCACTAGTGGATCCTCCATCTTCCTCTCATACTTTTGCACCTCTGCCCTACACCTCATCTTCCTTCGAAGTTACAACACTCCACAATAGCCAAGGGATTTAGACTCCATTTTATGGGTCCCTACTACCACTACTACTGATATCTCCACTAGATACCCTACTCTCAATGTCACACTGCTTCGTGACCTATCATCATATGTGCTCATCCCTAGCACAAATGGCTATCCCACACTTTCTCACAGTGTAGTCTCCTTTCTCTTCATCTTGGGCTCGACCCCTTGTTGCATACCCCTTGCTTTCTTCCTTCTACTTTTTTTTTCCACTCTCCTCCTTGACTCAACTCTTCTTGTGCATCTCTCTCTCTCTCTCTCTCTCTCTCTCTCTCTCCTTTTCTCTTCTAGGTCCATCCTACTCCTCTCCTCATTTTAACAACTTTTGGATCCATATCTTCTCTCACTTTTCCCCAATCTTTTCACCCCCCTGAATGATAGGGAAGTTTACTCAGTCATCCTGTTGGGCTCCATGTGCATCAACCCCTTCTCCATGAACAATTTTTTTTATCTAGAGTGGTATTTCTTCTAACATCATTTTCCTGGGACCTTCTGTAAACTTTATTTCAGCCTCACTAAAAGAATCAATGAACTCAACAACAAACTTAATTATATACCCTTCCTTCACTCGAGTAAACCGAAAATAGATAGCTCGAGTCCACTTTTTATCCAATGCCTTCAACCTATCATTCATGAATTTATCCCAGACCAATGATTCTTCCAACCTCAAAGCAGTACTAGTAGTAGTTCCCCTCTTCAACCATTCATATAATATATAGGTAAATTCAACAAAGCAAATTTCATGCATATCAGTGTAGAGATACTTGTCTTTCCCTCAGTTCACATTTGTATTCATACCTTGAGTTTCCTGTCGAGAAAAATCATCTTCCTTTGTAGTCAACCAATCTTTAATTTATTCCCGAGATGGATACCACCTCATTCTTTGACTTCATCTTTCAATACAAAAAATTCAAGTCCCAACAATGGAACCAGTTGTTAGGTCATTACACTTGTGCACATCCTTCTTAATGCTGGGGGCTTGAAGATCCATCGTTTGTCTAGAGTTGACCAACAAAAACCCTAAGGCATCAACATATCAATCCTCAGCCAAATACCAAAGAAGGTATCACCTGAGATTCCATGAGTATCAAAGAGATCATCTGGTCTTGTGTCGATGATGAAGGACTAATTACATAAAAATCCATCCAGGTTTGCATTCATATAATATATTGCAAACTACTTAACAACTAACAATGTATAAAAACAACACACACATTAAATTGACACATGATCAACACATCATAAGACCAAAATTACTACAATGTTATTATCTTCATTCAACCATTCACAAACATACCTTAATAAATTCATCAATTGACAACAACAGAGCCATGCTCTCTTATACATTTTCCCAGTGTTACATTACATAGCGTTGTGTTCTTTCTTTCAGACTTTATAGATATGACAGATGGATACTTACAACTAGAGACATTACAAACATAGGCTCATAGCGAGCTCAATGACATGGAATAACAATGAAAAAAATACCCACAACCATAAACAACCTTCTTTCTGTCGTAATTTCTCCCTTTAATTTTCTTCTTAGCTTTGGCACTCTGTCACTTTCAGTGCTTCCCCACTCACTACACTGAATTCCAGTCCCACATGCTTTTGTCACCCACATTCATTTCACATATCCTCTTTGGAATCATGGAAATCTTAACTACCTTTCCATCTTATCACCTTACTTCTTCATGATCCCTCGTGTTGCATGTAGTAATCATTCAGATAAAGTTCCTGGAGATTCTTTTCTTGATCCCGACGTGCATGCAGTGTCTTCTTTATTTTTGGCATGCATCACAAAATGTGGGCTAATGCACATTAGTATAACTTGAATTGGCATGCATTAGAAAAAATTGAACTGGCACTCATGCCTTTTTTCACCCATTGCACAATTGCTTGAGCAAGTGCAAAATTGGAATAGGCACGCACAACTTTGTTTGTGCGCACACGATATTTACCCAAAACTTTGGGTGCCAACATATACAAAAACATGAAGCTCTTATCAACCTCCCAAAAAATTAAATTCTTTCCAAAACTTATGTACACAATTTAGTCACATGGGATGGGGGTGTTATTGGTTCTCCTAGATACTCCTTAGTTAGATAGTAAAAATTCCTAGACATAGAGTTGGAAAAATATTGTAAATAATCCCAAGAGCCAATAAGGTCAAATGGGAGACATGGGGAATTTTTAGATGACCAAAATCATATTCAATGTCACTAAGAAAACAAGGATAGCATACAATTGAACCCAAGATTGCTCTCTATAGCTAAAAGAGAGGGAATTTCCTCTCAAGAGTAGACTAGATATTCCCTTCAAACTAGACAAATTACTATTCCCCTATCAAAAGAGGGAATATAGGGGGTATTAGGGTAGGATGGGAGGGGAGAAGTTCAATTGCAAACAAAAGGTAGGAAACATCACCTGACAATTGCAAACAAAAGGTAGGAAACATCATCTCACTATTGCATGAAACAAATCTAGAAAGGAAATCCAACAAGGAAGGAAAAAGACTCTAGATAGGGGCCTCAAAGAAAACCAAGCCCACAACAAGATTGAGCCATCATAATCATGTATTTCCATATCAGGGGCCTAGGAAACCATATTAAAAAATCACCCCAAAAGTTTATTAGATCTCCATAAGGATGTAATAAGTGTAATTCAAGAAACTATGGGAGAGGGAACCAAGATTCAAGGAGAACTATTCTTTTTTTTAATGAAAGATCGGGATTTTATTTGGATTGAATTGAAAGCTAGATCAAGAGGACTAGTAACTAAGTAGAGGAAGGGGTCCTTTATGTGACATAACATTTTTTTTTAACATGGAATTGACACAAATCTCTACTCATTGGAAATGAGATTCTTATTATGTATTCAAGATATATGGACCCTCTGAGAATAAGTTTGAATATTGGGAAAGGTTATTGGCTTAGGAGAAATTTAAGAAAAAGTTTATAATTCTAGAAGGGGAGCCAAATTTCACAAACAATAGAGGTGATATTTTGAGTACTTCCACTACTACAATATGGGCATGTACTGTCACTAATTTTCTTAACTATAGCCCTCAACCCCCCTCGTTGAGTTCTTTTGGCTAGTACATGCTGACGTTTGCACCGTGTTTTTGCATCAAGTTTACGTCATCTCAAAATATTAAAAAAATATGCTATTTTGGTTTTGCATCATGGTTGCATTCTTTGTAAATCATCTTGGCCTCACTCATGTGTTGCATGAATTGATTGTGCATCTCTTTCATCATTTTTGTGTCTTTTAGCATCAAAATAACATCTTATTCATAGTCATATAGTGTCATATTACCATTGTTATGAAGTTTTTTATAATTTTTTTTATGTTTTATGAAATTGTTGAAATTATTCCATTCTTCTAGGGAGTTCCAACTAAGCATTGACAAAAGTACAATATGTGAAAACTGATGTGAAGAATCATAAGGTGAATTTGAAGGGAATGATAGAACGTGATGTGAAGAATCATTAGGTGACTATGGAAGGGGGTAGAGGAGGTGAATAAACAAATAACCTGGGGAGGGGAAGATTTAGAGGAAATAATATATCATATCTTGTACAATTTGATATAGTCAGAGCAAATCATACTTAGCACACCAAGTGTATTACAATAGAGAATAGTACATGCATTTCTATGTAAACATTCCCTTCTACTACTCCATGAAACACAATTGGCACCATTCTTCTAGGGATTTCTAAATAAGCATTGACAAGAGTACAATCTGTGAAACTTGTTGTGAATAATCAAAAGGTAACTTTGAAGGGAATGATAGAACTTGATGTGAAGAATCATTAGGTCACTATGGAAGGGGGCAGAGGAGGTGATGAAAAAAATAGCCTAGGCAGGGGAATATTTAAAGGAAATAATATATCATACCTTGTATAATTTGATATAGGCAAAGAGCATCAAACTCAACACACCAAGTGTATCACAATAGAGGATAATACATGCATTTCTATGAAAATATGCCCATGTAATACTCCATGAAACACAATTGGCATCGTTCTTCTAGGGAGTTCCAACTAAGCATTGGAAATAATACAATATGTGAAACCTGACATGAAGAATCGTAAGGTAACTTTGAAGGGAATGATAGAACTTAATGTGAAGAATCATAACATCGCTATGGAAGGGGGAAGAGGAGGTGATGAAACAAATAACCTATAGAGGAGAATATTTATAGGAAATAATATATCATATGTTGTACAATTTGATACAGTGAAATCACATCACACTTAACACACTAATTGTATTACAATAGAGGATAATACATGGGTGAGCGTAAGATAATGATGTTGGACAATTGGTTGTCATTGATGTCAAACCTTATATATTGATGTCAACCCTTGGAGAGGTCCAGAAATGATGGACAATTGATTGAGATTTGTATGATCGAGATTGATGGTGAGTTAGTTAGGTGCATTTGATGTAGTCTACATGTATCCCCAGAGGTGTGGTTATGGGACCCAACGTTGATTAAGGAATATGGACAAGAAGGACAATGTAATTGCAGGGAATACTATCATAGATGGATATTACATGTCATTTCGTTTCTGGTAATATGTGGTATGCCACATGGCTCCTCATTGTTAGGAAGATATGGCCTTGTGAAGTTGGAAGCCCCGAAGAGTAGTCAAGAAGACCCTCATTGGTTATAACAAGGCTTAGTCAAAGGGTAAAGTGGTTGCAACAAGAAATCCCTAAATTAAGGAAATGAGTTACCTAGCACACGTATAAATATACCTCAAGGAGTCATTCACAAGCACACTTATACATTCATTAATTGATTATCTATATTGTGATATAGTTATCTTTTTGCTAAGGTTGTGATGACACTTTCTGAGGTAGAAAAGGAAGTTTGAAGGAAAAAGTCTTGGAGTTGCAACAAACCCTAGTTTATGAGGTATACACAATATATAGGTCATAAAGGGTGCATATGTACATGGGATACACTGGAGAAAAGCACGTATATACATGGGCAGTAGAAGAGAAAGTCGTGTATCTGTAAAAAGGCTTGTGAAAGGGTGAGAATAGATGTTGGTACCTAATTGCTAAGGACTGTGGAAGAAGTTACAGGCCAGTTTACAGTACAACAGGTCATCTACAGGATCAAAGTTAAGTTTTAAGGGTTATGGTTATGGTGTTATGGTACATTGATGGTGATGATAGTATGATGTGATGGTACATTTATTAGAATCATTATTGACTATCCTAGTGTATGGTTTGGTTACATGTTATGGTGCATACACGAGGCTTGGTATATTGTGTTTTGAGGTTGCACCTTGGTGATATTGAGGAGCATGCTAGAAGCAGGTGTTTTGGGGATTTGGTATATGACTTGAGACGCATAATTGGATGCATGGTACATGTTGGTTGAGTTATATTTGTTGAGATAGATTGCTGGTGCATTTCTTGGCTTATTGGTATACAATGTATGGCATGATATGGTATATTATTGGTACATGATATGGTGTTGATGTACATGGTTGTTTTGCATGGTTGGCACATGGTATGGTACAAGTGTTGATGATATAGGTCTAGTGCATGGTTGATGCCCTTGTTATGGTACATGGTTGATGGTACATGTTGTGGCACATGTTGATGCATGGTTGATGCATGATACATGTTGCTACTTAGTTGAGAAACATATCTTGTGATGGTATGCTGGTGATCTTGGTACATGCTTGGTAGAGGCATGTGTTGGTGATGTTGAGTTGAGAGGTGTCCTTGTTGTATTATCCATGTTAGACGATATGGTTGAGTATCAATGATAGTGACAGGTTGGAAAGGTTGATTAGTGATAGGTTGGATAGGTTGATGTCACATAGTGATAGGTTGATAGTGACAGATTGATTACATGTTTATTGATATATCAATGGGAGTGATTGTGGTAGTGACAATTTGGTCTACAATTATATTTTAGGGCAGTTGGACAGGGTAAGGAAAGGGGGTTGTAGACTCCTTCCTATTGGATCTGGAGAATATGGGAGTTGTAGCTTCCTTCAAGTTGGAGCTTGAGAATTATGGGGTTGTATCCTCCTTCTGGTTGGAGCCACAAAATTCAAGGAGTTGTATCTTCCTTCAGGTTGGAGCTTGAGAATAGGGGGTTGTAGCCTCATTCCAGTTGCAGATAGAGAATTTGGAAGCTTGTGTTTCCTATGAATGAATTATTGATATATATAAGCAATCATTCCAGTTTTCTCCCATTTTGGTCTCCATGTAAATACTAGTGTACTATGTATTTGATGTGATGTTTCTTATGATTATATGCTCATGATATATTGAATGCAAACATAGATGATACATTGATGGAAAAATATTGAACATTTTTGTTAAAGTGAAAGAATATATATTGTG
>JZKD02S1644489.1:60242-112695 GCA_000966675.3 Picea glauca
AATTTTGGTACATCGCAAGATAAGAAATGGCCTTGACCTAAATCTAGAACTAGACATAGAAATACCTAAACATGGAAAGGCTTGGAAATACCTAGACCATGACCTAGACCTATATGATGACCATGATGTAGACCATGACATATACCTAGAGCTATATCTAGACCATGAAATATACCAAGTCATATACCTAGAGCTATACCTAGACCTATACCATGACCATGACCTAGAGCTTGACCTAGACCATGATCTAGACTCCCCTAGCTCCATATTATCTTAGGAATAACCTACACTCGACCCTTGACCCCTTACGCAATGAATCCCTAAGTGAAATGTGCATATACCTCTTACTAAAGGCTCCACAACCCTTTCACCCACATTTTGGTGCTCTAAACATTACTCTATGCTTCAAAACACTTTCAATCCTAAGCCCTTAGGTCCTAGTTGTCCCCAAACCCCTATACATATTTATTCATAAAGTTGTTTTGTCTACAGTAAATGCTATATCCATTGCATTAAGAGCATGCATGTTCTCTTTTGACTTGAAATCCTTGAGGTTGAGTGTGCTTGGTGCTCATCCCTACCCGGCAGGAACACGTGCACATTCCTAGAACACACATGTGATTTAGTATGCATGTGTTATAGGAATGTGTGCATGTTCTTCCTGGGCAGGTTTATGTGCCTAGCACACTCCTCAACCTCATCTATCTCAAAAATTTGAACAAGTCCAACGTATGCATGCAAAATAGCAAGAATAGACATGCTTTTGTTCTTTTTTTATTGTTGTTTAATTCAAAGATGATTTTTTTCTATTGGAAGACAATTGTGGGAAGAATTGGAAGATAAATTTGTCTAGTTGGAATTGGAATTGTTAGTTGTGTCTTCTTGTGTAATACCAAGACAAATTTGTCCAATTGGAATTGTTATTTGTGTCTTCTTATGTAATACCAAGACAATGTTTTCTATTTGGAATTGTTAATTGTGTCTTCTTGTGTAATACCAAGACAAATTTGTCCAATTGGAATTGGAATTGTTAGTTGTGTATTCTTGTGTAATACCAAGACAAATTTGTCCAATTGGAATTGGAATTGTTAGTTATGTATTATTGTGTAATACCAAGACAAATTTGTCCAATTGGAATTGTTAGTTGTGTCTTCTTATGTAATACCAAGACAAATTTGTTCAATTGGAATTGGAATTGTAAATCGTGTCTTCTTGTATAATAGTAAGACATTTTTTTCCATTTGGAATTGGAATTGTTAGTTGTGTATTCTTATGTAATACCAAGACATATTTGTCCAATTGGAATTGGAATTGTTAGTTGTGTCTTCTTGTGTAATACCAAGACAAATTTTTCCAATTGGAATTGGAGTTGTTAGTTGTGTCTTCTTGTGTAATACCAAGACAAATTTGTCTAATTGGAATTGGAATTGTCAGTTGTGTGTTCTTGTGTAATACTAAGATAAATTTGTTGTGGTGTTATTGGAAGCCAATTTTTATCTTTAAACATGGGGAACATATGGAATCGAGGTAGAAATTCCTTGATGAAATAAATACCCATTGAAAAGGTAAATGAAGAAAGAGAAAAGACAAGGTTACGTATGTCAAAACATACTCTTTCAGAAGAGGGAAATCCAATTTTTAACGGAATAGATGTCATTGTTGTTTCTCCTCCATCACCGCAAGAAAATCACAGGAGTGTAGTAGAGACCTATCCAGTTCAGAATTCTATTGTACCTTCAATCAATATCTCATCAATACAAGTTGTTGTGGATGACCAAATGATTGAGGATTTGCTTGGAGCTGATTATACAATGGATTAAATTAGAGAGGCAATTGGTGCACAACATTCTAGTGAAGAAGTTTTTGTGGTGCAACCTCTTGCTGGAGATCCATACATTCTAGAAACTAGTCATGGGAATGTCCACTCTCCTTGTTGATTAATTGGGTTGGTTGTCATTTATGTTAACCCTTGAAGAAATTCCGGTAGAGAATTCCGATAGTGCAAAGTTTTGGATAATGGACTCAAGTTTGTTTGATGGAAAATGGTATGAGTTTTAATATATTTGCAGGTAATACTATTCTAGATGGATAATACATGTCATGTTATTTCTGGTGGTATATGGAACGTCACATAACTCCTCATGGTTAGAGAGTTATGGCCATGTGAAGTTGGAGAACCCTCATGAGTAATCTAGAAGCCCCAAAGGTCAAAGTAGTCAAAGTGTTTACATAGAAGAAATTATTTAAACAATAAAGTGAAGTGATGAGTGTACTATAAGTCAAAGTGGATACCAAATAAATTGTTTAAATAATAAAGTTAATGGAGAAATTACTAAGTGGACAAATGGTTAGAAGTGGGTTAACCCTAAAATACGGAAAGTGGTTTAAGAGATTTTAGAAGTGTTGACCCTTGGATATTTATTAAGGAAGAAAGAGAAGATTCAGAAAGAAGAAAGATGAAGTACGAAGTGCACAGAAGGCACACAAACCAAGGAAGAGTCAAAGTGGTTAAAGAAGCAGAAAAGAAGGAGCAAAGTAAAGGAAACACTAGTCATTGAAAGAGAAGATATAGGAAGACAAAGCAGCAAAGAAGATGGATCATGGAAAACTCAGCAAGCAGAAGAAAAAACCAACGGATGCTTTGGAGCACCTCGTGGAAAAGAAGGAAGTACAGGTTGGCGAAGCCCTTAAAACATCGGTCAAGTGGACCTAGGGTTTTGACATCTAGACTTCGGTCTAAGGTTGTCCAAGAGTCATGTAATGTATAAATAGAGGTCTAGAAGAGTTGAGAGGGTTGGTTGTTGTCTTGTATTATTGTTGTTATTGTGGGTAAGAACAACATTGATATCGAAGTATTGTCCATTCTTTCATTGTAAGGTCTTCAGCTGGGTGCGAAGATCGACCCTGCAGCTAGGTGTGCAAGGAGGGGAGAAAGAGAGAAAGAGAGAGAGAAAGGATCTGCAACTAAGTGTACAGATAGAACTGTATGTTTACATCTAATATATCAAGAAACATAGTTGTGTGGACATAGCCATAGGGAGAGGGTGAACTACGTAAATCTTGTTGTTCTTTTTGGTTGATGTTGTGTTATTTGTTGTTTGTTATACTGTTATTGTATGGATGGTTTCCCTATTGAATATATGAGGTATAAGATAACTTTGCGAAGCTAAGTGTAATACTGTAAGGAATATATGTGTTATATTACATTGTTGTTCTGGATTCACTTGCATTTCCTCTGGTTGTAGAAACTTGTGTCCTACAACCACCCTATTGCTACTTCAGGTGAGACTTGATCTGATTTGAAAGTGTTACCGAAAGGGCCAGTAGTTAGGGTTTGTTGGTGCGTTGTTAGAGTTGAACCCTGGGTCTACCCCTGTGCCAACAAATGGTTCCGTTGTTGGGGCCGGGATATTCTTGAGGGAATGTCAAGGTGGTTCCCATCGAAGACAAAGATTCAGAAGTGGATATAAGAACAAGAAAGGGACTTCGTCGAAGCTTAGAACAAGAACCCTAGCATTAGTATAAAAGACTAGTTGGGAAGGTACATCTTTACTGACGTACTCAAGATTTTATTTGGAGGATTTTATAAGGAGTTATATGAGTTGTTAGCTAGATTAGCAGACACCCAGTTTGAGATCAGATCTAGACCACTTGTGGTTTGGACAACAACATTGATCAAGAAAGTTAAGAGAGTCTATAACGTTGTGTCCATAGCAGTGGATCTTTGGTTTGATAGCACTATTGGAGGGTACATTATTGATTTTGCTATCGATATAGTGGAATCATATAGCCAAGCAGCGAGGCATTTCTTTAAGGGACCTAGAGGGAAGTTTCTACACTTTTTGAAGTTGAATATTAAGATGTTATTGCATGAGAATAATATCTTGAAGTTACAATAATCAGTTGGATTTTAAAGATAATGTTCACAAATTCAGATAGAGAAAGTGGCGCAGAGGATGGACACATGCATCGTGGAAGACCATTCAGAAAGGTTCCTCTTGTGGACCTTTTTAAGCATAATTACAGGCCATTGAATCAAGACAAAGATTTCTACAGTGAGGAGGAGGAAGGGAGATTAGACGGGGAGTATTCAGAGTTCTCAAGGGAAGAGGAAGTAGAGACTGGAGAACCTCTCCAAGAAGAACGAAAAACTTCAGGGACTGCGCCTACTGTCAAAGTAAGTACTATTAATCCTCCTATTGTTTTAGCAACATTAAGTAATTAGAGTAATCGGGGTAATAAAGAAATCATAGTACTGCTACAAGAAGTATAGTACAGAATCAATCAAGAAACCAAGGAAGATCTATGGTAGATGAAATGAGGCTACTTGTTTTTAGAGGTGATGGATCTCAGGATCCTGACCAACACTGGTTCTTATGCGAAGTTGTATGGAGCATTAAGCAAGTCACTGACGAAGCTGTCAAGAGAGCTCACTTTAGTACTATGTTGAGGGATCGTGCACTGAGCTAGTACATGAATTTTTCTTCAGGATCCGCACAACCTAAGCCACTGAATGACATCAAGACTGCGTTGAGTGTGGAGTTCAAGAAATGTAAGTCACAATCGCAGTGCATAACAGAGTTGAAAGAAATCAAGCAGAAGGTGACTAAACCTGGTTGGGAATTTGATCATAGGTTTAAGACCTTAACATGCCATTTAAGTTTTCAGATCCTAAATGAACAACATAAATAATGGTTCATCGCTTCTCTCCTGCCACACATCAGAGTCCCTTTGATGATACAGAAGGTCACTTCACAGGCTAAAGCATTGGAGATTTCCATGAAACTAGAAGCAACCCCTATAGGAGAAAACAACCTAGGTATGAGTTAGATTTTGAATCAGTTAACTAGTTTATATTTACAAGTCAAAGACATGAAGAAAGATAAAGGAAAGGAGAAAATAAAAGATATCTGGTGTATCAAATGTAAATCATAGGGCCATGACAAAGAACATTGTCCCTTATTTAATGAATACTTGGCCTCTGGAGCTCCTAACCTTTTGAAGCAGGCTATTGTACCCTGGTGCGAGGTATGTAGAAATAGACATTACCCTGGTGAATGTTATTACATGCATAAATATGTCCATACACCTACCAATATTTGCTGCACATTCTATAAATATGTGGGACATGATGAGAAGGACTGTAGGGCTTTCAACCTCATGCATGACAGATCAAGGGATACATATAGAATTCAAGGAGAATTACAGCAGGAAGGAAATTTTGCATAGTTCAACTCCCCAAGTAGAGGAAACTTCAACCCTCATGGTGGGTTCAGAGGAAGAGGATGAGGAGGAGGCATGGGTCAAGGTCAAGGTCAGATTATTTGCTATAACTGCGCCCAACCAGGTCATTTGGCGATGGATTGTCACAACCCTTGTACTACTTGAAACTACTTTAAATCATTTGATCATGTTATCAAACAATGTCTAGTGTTGTTAGCTAAACTTTAGGAGAGACAAGGAGGAAACCAACAAGTCTAATTAATATCAGCAGAGCCTCGCGGTGAGGACCCCAAAGTCGTTGTTATTACTAGAGGAGGTGTTGTTACAGGAGAAGATAGGGTGACTCCAGGAAAGACTACAAAGGGATCAAGGATTAGAAGAGTTGTAGAGAAGGCACAATTTTTTGATCCAAGGAGAGAAAAGAATACTTTTGAAGAAGAAAGGAAAGAATTTGTAGGAGAACATGCTTCTTCATCTAAGGCACAACCAGAAGTAAGGGAATGTGAAATTCCACCAATGTTTGATCAGTCTGCACTAGCTAGACAAGGAAAAGAGGTAAGCAAACTTATGGACTTCTCGTATACATGTATCAATTTGATTAAGGATGAGAAAGTTGTGCATGAGCTACAACACCAGGTAAGGTAGTATGAAATTGCGAGAATAGATCCTCTGCTGAGTAGAGATGTGAATCAAGTATCTAGGAAAAGGAGGACAAATAAGGAACTACACCTTAGAGCTCAGATTGGAGACTACAATGTGGAATATGTGGTCCTCGACTTAGGATCAGAAGTAAATGTTATGACAAAGCAGACTTGGGCACTGATGGGAAAACCTAGATTGATTTACTCTCCTATAAATCTTAGGATGGCTAATCAGTAGGCAGTGAGCCCCTTTGGAATACTAGAGCTTGTCCCAGTGGACATCGACGGGGTAAGCACATTTGTAGACTTTGAAGTGATTGAGATTGTCGATGATAGTTGTCCCTATCCTGTGCTGTTAGGAATTGATTAGGCTTTCAACAATTCAATTGTTGTTGACCTAAATAAGAGAAGAATGACATTCGAAGGTAATGGCCTTAAGGTCATTGCACCTTTGGACTCGGATGAAGGTCATAGATACACAGAACCCATAAGAGAAGAAGACCACACATATGAGCTAGAGAAAATATATAAAATAACAAGACAACATGACTACATTAATCCTACAGTAGATGGAAGTCTCAGCTGGTGAAGTGAAATTGCATGCTTGTCAGACTCAGAAGAAGCATTGGAAAATGGTAGAATAGAATGTATGAAGTCTCTACGCGGAGGTGTGCCAGATTGACCAAGGCAGTTTGTTGGTTTCTCACAAAAGTAAGTAATCTTCCTACATTTGATGGTTTGAATCATTTAGAGACATTTCTAGATGAATTTGAGAGAATTGTACCAGTACAATAGAGGATGTTGGCACTAGATGAAGCATTGAAAGAAAAACCAACTAGTTGGCGGGGGACACACAAGAAGAACATCACATAGAGGGTGCAATGTCGCACCTTATTGACAGTGTACTTTTCTAACCAAGCTGAAGGATGCGAATTTCGATACACAGGTCATAGTTTTCATAAGGACCATGTGAGAAGTTATGAAGAATATTGGAGCAACATCCCTAAAGAACAATGGGTACCTAAGTTCATTAGCACCTTAGATACCATTCCTATCAACTGGTACCTTCAAGTAGAACTGTGCCTCATCACTACAGATTGGTATGGTGTGACCCATAACTTTATAGCTACATTCCTCTTTGAAAGTCAATACCCTACAGTATATCAGACTTTACAAATTGTAAGAAAGAAGGTCTTTGAGGAAGTATCCAACCCCCCTCTCGAACAATAAGAAGATGAATGGACTATGCCTCTTCAACGGTTACAAGGTTGCTATAATATCAATGCTGATGAGGACGATGACCCTAGATATGTAAACATTTTAGAAACTGAGGGGAAAAGAGACATAGAAGGGCCAAGGATTGAATTACCTTTTGTAGGGCATCCTATTAAACTTAATAAATTTAACTTTGGAACAGAGCAAGCACCTAAGATGGAAAACGTTGGAGACTATTGGGATGATGCTACTATTAGCAAGATCACAGAACTATTGCATGAATATCATGACTTATTTCCAACCAAGTTCACAGAAATTAAGGGAATTAAAGGTCCCATGGGAGAAATGAAGATCCCTTTGAGAGAACATGCAAGACATATCAAGCAGAGACCCTCCAGATTGAATCCCAAATACAAGCAAAAAGTTAAGATTGAATTTGATAGAATGTTGGATGTAGGAATCATAGAACCTATTGAAGAATCTGAATGGATCAGCCCTATGGTGGTCCAGGATAAGAAGTTAGGAGAAATCAGAATCTGTGTGGACCTAAGGAAGTTGAATAATTCATGTCTACATGACCCATTCCCTAAACATTTTACTGATGAATTTCTAGACAATGTAGGAGGACATGAGGTTTACTCATTCACAGATGGATTTTCAGGCTATCACCAGATCATAATTGTTAAGGGAGACCGACATAAGACTACGTTTTCAGTAGAGTGGGGTTATTTTCAGTACACTATGATTCCTTTTGGCTTGAAGAATGCACCAACCATATTTTCCAGGGTGGTGGTCGAAGCATTTAAGGACTTTTTACACAAGTTCTTGGAGGCATATTTTGATGATTGGACTGTCTTTAGCCTACTAAAAAATAATATTTAATGTGTGATATTAATGTTAGATAAATGCAAGTAATGTCAGATTACCCTGATTCTGAAGAAATGTATTTTGTTTTCACCTTTTGAAGTGTTGTTAGAACATATTGTGTGCAAACAGGGGTTGTTGGTAGATCCTTCCAAAATTGCTATCATTATTGATCTACCTCCTCCTACTTCAGTCAGACAACCGCGCACTACATTAGGACACACTGGATATTACAGGAAATTTATTAAGGGTTATCCACAGACAAAAACACCCATGGAGAAGCTGTTAAAGAAGGATAGTAAGTTCCAATGGACAGAGGAATGACAACAGAGCTTTGACACACTAAAGCAAAAAATGGTCACTGCGCCTATCTTGGTCTTTCTAGATTGGATTAAGGAGTTTAATGTTCATGTTGATTCTTCATCCATTGCATTAGGAGCATTTTTAGCATAGCCAAGAGCGTGAGACCTTGACCACCCTATAGCCTTTTCTAGCAGGAATCTTTCTACAACTGAAAGGAACTATACTACGACTGAAAGAGAAGGCTTGGCTATGGTATATGCACTGTAGAAGTTTATACATTATTCGATGGGAGGAAATTTTAATATGTTTACTAATCATTCCGCATTGAATTACTTAGTCAACAAGCCAATGTTGGGGGGAAGAATATGCAGATGGCTACTACTATTCTAGCAGTATGAATTTGAGATTGTGGTCAAGCCAGGAAGAATGAATAAAGGACCTGATCACTTATCTAGGTTAGAACATGCCGAGGAACCTACCAGTCTGGAGGATACACTACCAGATGCACAGTTGTTGTCCATTAGAAAAGTCGATGATCACTTCGCCGAGATAGTTCAATTTTTGTCCACGGGAATGGAACATTGCGAGTATACAGTTATTCAGAAGAAACTGTTGGTAGTCCGCGTTGTCGAATTTCAACTTATAGCTGGACAGTTATATAAGATGGGACCAGATGAGATCTTGAGGAGATGTGTTATGGAGGCAAAAAGACCATTGATTCTTGCAGAAGAACATAAGGCATCGTAGGAGGACATTATGCAGGGAAAGAAACAACACAGAAGGTTCTCAGAGTTGGTCTATAGTGGCCTACTTCACATAAGGATGCTAAGGAATACTACAGAGCCTGTGATGTATGTCAAAGAGTAGGGAAGCCTTCTAGATGGGATGAGATTGCTTTGGCACCACAATCAACATTACAATAATTTGAGAAATGGGCTGCTGAATTTGTCGGACCGATTAACCCACCAGGGAAGCACACAGGAGCTAGATACATTATCACTGCTACAAAGTATTTGAACAAATGGGCAGAAGCAAGAGAAGTTAAGGATTGTAGTGCATCCACAACTGCGTAGTTCATTTTTTAGGATATCATAACCAAATTTGGATGCCCAAAGATCTTTATGAATGATCAAAGCACACACTTCATCAACAAAATTATTGAAGCCTTGACCCAGGAATTCGAAGTCCACCATCAGAAGAGCACTCCATAAAACCCACAGGCGAATGGTATAGTCGAATCTTTCAATAAGATCTTGGAGACAACACTGACTAAGATTTGCAGTGTTAACAAAGATGATTGGGATTTAAGAATTCCAACGGTATTATGGGATTATAGAACTACTTGCAAAATGTTAACAACACAAATGCCATTAAAATTAGTTTATGGCTTGGAAGCGGTGGTGCCTATGGAATACTTGGTTTCTAGTTTAAGAATCACAACATTTACAGGTATGGATGACACCGATGTTATTCAAGACAGGCTTTCAAAGTTGTTGGAACTAGAGGAACACAGGTTCATTGCAGGATTTCATCAACATGTACAAAAAGAACAAGAGAAGGCTTACCATGATAAGCATATCAAGAAGAAAACATTTAAGAAAGGAGATTTGGTACTGTTATATGACAACAAGTTCATGCAGCATCCAGGGAAGTTTAGGACACATTGTCTCTGACCATTCAAGTTTTCCTATGTCACAAAAGGAGGAGCTTCACAGTTGACGACCCTTAATGGAGAATGGAAAGATGGTTTGGTAAACATGAGTCGATTGAAGTTGTGCTATGACAACCAGCTGCCCCGCAACTCTTAGTAAAAGCTAAGGAAGAATGGTCTAGGTACCAGGTGCAATTGAAACTAGGTACTGGACACAGAAAAGACAGTTTGCACATGATAGGGAGGGACAAAGTAGAAAGAACAAGTTGCTTCGTGCAGTCTGCAGTCAAAGTGATACAGAAGGTTCAACCCTGCAATAACTTGAGACAAGTCACAGGTGAGTGTTGGGGGCCTATTGGCCCTTGGTTATGTATTAAGGAAGAAAGAGAATATTCAGGAAGAAGAAAGATGAAGTACAAAGTGTGCGGAAGGCACACAAACCGAGGAAGAGTTGAAGTGGTTAAAGAAGAAGAAAAGAAGGAGAGAAGTAAAGGAAAAGATAGTTGTTGAAAGAATATATCTAGGAAGACAAAGAAACAAAGAAGATGAATCGTGGACAACTTAGCAAGTGAAAGAAGACACCAACAGATGCTTTGGACCACCTCATGGAAAAGAAGGAAGGACATGCTGGTGAAGCAATTAAAACAGGGGTCAAGTGGACCTAGGGTTTTGGACCTAGGGTTTTGACACCTAGACTTCGGTCTAAGGTTGTCCAAGAGTCATGTAATGTACAAATAGAGGTCTAGAAGATTCGAGAGGGTTCGTTATTGGATTGTATTATTGTTGTTATTGTGGGTAAGAATGACATTGAGATCAAAGTATTGTGGATTCTTTCATTGTAAGGTCTTCAGGTGGGTGTGAAGATCGACCCTGCAGATGGGTGCGTAGAGAGAGGAGAAAGAAAGAAAGAGAGAGAGAAAGGATTTGCAACTAACTGCACAAATAGAATTGTATGTTTCCATCTAATATATCAAGAAACACAATTCTATGGATGTATCCCTAGGGAGAGGGTGAACCACCCAAATCTTGTTGTTATTTGTGGTTGATGTTGTGTTATTTGTTGTTTGTTATACTGTTATTGCATGGATGGTTTCCCTATTGAAGATGTATCATCCCTGGCCTTCCATGTCAGGCCACGCTACACCAAATAAATCTTATTGTTCTCTTTGTGGAGCATACTATAACATACCCAACATCTAACTGAGTTATGCCACATAAATTTTTCGAATTGCATGCAATTAAAATATACACACACAAAACTCTTGTGGAAGCATTATATATAAAATGTAAACAGACAAATACATTATGTAATTGAATGGATTCATACTAAAATAATAGTAAACATATACATGCAGCATATATGGGAAATACCCATAAAAATAAACACAGTTATAACCGTGCATATGGTAACCCATAAAAATAAGCACGTAAATAACAATGCAACATGTAAATTAATCACACAGTTGACACTTATCTTGGTAAGAATGTCACCAAATGTGTGCATACCTTCCATGAACCTCCCAGCCTTAGACCACACTGTTCATCACTCTCAACAATGAGTCACCCCTGAGCTGGGACTAAACTCCACCCGGGTAAAGGGATTCCTAACTAGGCTAAAGGCTCATAGATAACATGAAATACTATGTCACAGGTGCCAAAACAAACTAACAACCTACAATCCCTCATTCCCCACATGTCTATCCCACCCAGGAGGTGTTCCCCTTCTCTACTCAACAGTCCTTCGACTGCCCCACTTCCTTTCTAGGCTTTAGCAACAGGTCAGATAGGAAGTCTCAGAGCACTGTAGCTGCAATTTAGCACCTTTAGGAAATCAATTCCCAACAATTATCTCACTTACAAAATTTCTCACGGGAATGACAACCCGCCTCTTAAATATCCCACAGGCCTGAGAACCCACTTCTTCAATCCATCTCCCAAGCTAACCAGCTACACCCTCACAAAATGGCCATGGATATAGGTTCAGGTACAGTCATGAAGGTATGAAAGATAGCTCAATGGGTGTGTCATGCTCATGGATGATTGAATGGATGACTGAATGATGGAAGGAATGATGGGAAGAATGATGGAAAAGATGATAGGAAATGAACTTAGTCCCAACAATATGTATGCATGTCCCCAACTTGACACTTGTCATGTTGGGAGCTACTTTGGCCCACTTGTCCCCAACTTTAAAACTTAGGATAAAATAACTATCCATACTTTTTATTTAAGAAATATTAATATAATATTCCTTTTTGGATTAAGCTCCCTAGCTTAGCCCCTTTCCTTAACTTAGCCCCTCCCTTTCCCTAACCAGTGGAGTTTAGTCCCCCATCTCTTTTATCCCATTCGTTCTGCGTGCATCGATGTATTTAATATTAAATATGAGACATGTACAAAAATGGGCACACTGGCCTTTAACATCTAAGCTCTCCGGCCTAATCAAAACATAAGAATCCTAGCTTATAATGACTAGATCACCAGCCTATAAAACATAGAATATACACAAAGGCTCATTGGCCTCACAATTGTGCGCACTTAAGATGCTACGCGCGGTATCCTAGAATGTGCACACTTCATCATTTCACTGTGCAGTACATGCGCGCACTATGCCATGAAAGGTGAATACAAAATTATTTCAGAAAAATCGCTAGCTTAAGTACATTTGGATTTACATTTCCAATTGGTTTTAGCCTTAGGGATATTATAGAAGATAGGAGGTATAAGCTAACTTCGCAAAGCTAAGTGTAAGACTGTAAGGAATATTTGTGTTATATTGCATTGTTGTTCAAGATTCACTTGCATTTCCTCTGGTTGTAGACACCTGTGTGCTGCAACCCCCCTATTTCTACTTTGGGTGAGACTTCATCTGCTTCACAGGTGTTTCCAAAAGGGCCAGTAGTTAGGTTTTGTTGGTGCATTGTTAGAGTTGAACCCTGGGTCTGCCCCTATGCCAACAAGAAGGTAAATAATAAAGTGAAGTGATGAGTGTACTATAAGTCAAAGTGGATACAAAAAAAATTATTTAAATAATAAATTTAATGGAGAAATTACTAAGTGGACAAGTGGTTAGAAGTGGGTTAACCCTAAAATAAGGAAAGTGGGTTAAGATGGTTAAAAGGTAACCCCTTGAGAAAGCTACATGAAAGTATAAATAAGAGGCAAGCCTCTCTCATTTTTATCACACTTGAGCATATTGAATATCTACAAGTGACTAAGGTAACCAAAGTATATCTAAGATGAATTTCAGAAGGAAGGTGAAGTAAAGCAAGACGAAATTCAAGGGAGGATAAATTCTTTTGATGATGCTTTCTAAGGTATGTTATTTACAGGTCATCTCACCATTTTCACAATAAAATTTTTTCTAGAATGATTCAAACCATTAAATTGGGAGGTTGTTGAGGAAATATATCCAAGTAGTTGTGATAAAATTTTCAACTTGTGGGTCATTGTATTTTTGGATTTAAACTACGTGGAAAATAAGGTTTGTGGCTAGTCCTGAAACTAGTCTAAAACAAGTGTTTCGGGTAAAAACATCATAACTTCTTCATAACATATCCAAATTCTGTAAGACCAAATGTATTGGTTATAGTACAGTCTATAGTGTGTTTTGTACCATTTTCATATCTATACAGTAGAAAATATTATGTGCGAGGCATTCTCTACAAGTTCAATCTCTAGAATAAGCCAGAATTCAACAAGGTATGTCATTTTAGCTATAACTCCTTTTTTGAGAGGTTCCAAGGAGTGAAATCTGTAGGAATTGCATAAAAGAATCTGAAGAAAAATTTGTACCATTTTTAGATCTTTATTCATTACAGGTACACAGTTATCATTATTTCAAGTTAGGGTTGTTGACTAATCCAAAATTAGTCATGTGAGACTAAAGTAAAGTTTAATGAAAATGTTATTCTCTTGTTGTTAAAGTTAAGGAAGGTTTGCAGGTATGGGATCATATACATCAGGTCTATTACAAAGTTACAAATTAGATTTGGGTGTTGAAATTGATGAGGGATTTTGGTTGAGTTACATGTTGGGTACATGGTTGAGACAAGTAGTTGATAAGTTGGCACATACATGAAGTGTATAGTTTATGATGTTGGTACATCTTGATGAGTCATAGTTTATTTGTATTTGATGCATTATTGGTACATATTTCATGCATGGTTGATGAATTCGTTGATGGTACAAGTCGAGGTACAGGTTGGTGCATGGTTGATGCACTTGTTTATGGCACAGGTTGATTACAGGTTGTTTGGACAAGTTATTGTGACAGGTTATTTGTACAGGTTTGATGCATGGTTGATGCATTTGTTTATGGTACAAGTTGATGGATGGTACATGTTGGCACATGTTATTGGTACATGTGTTTACAGGTTGATAACATGTTGATTGGTACATGTTTACAACAATATATCTTACATTGATAGCGTGACAGTGGTTCCATCATTCTACTTCTACGTCAGGGCGGTTGGATGAGGCAAGGACAGGTAGTTGTAGCCACCTTCCGGTTGTAGCTGGAGAACATAGGGGGTTGTAGCCTCCTCTTGGTTGTAGCCAGAGAATTGGGGAGTTGGATTTTCCCTCAGGTTATAGCCTGAGAAACTAGCGGGTTATAGCCTCCTTCTGGTTGTAGCCAGAGAATTGGGGAATTGGAACTTCCTTTAGGTTGTATCCTGAAAAACTAGGGGGTTGGAGCCTCCTTCCAGTTGCAGCTGGAAAACAAAGGAATTTTGTGCTTCCAATGAATGTAATTCTTAAAGACATATAAGAAAAAGCATTATGTGGTTTTCTCCTGCTTTGGGTTTCCACGTAAAAACACCGGTGTACTGTGTATGTGTATGATTGCTCATTTTTTGATTGTTTATTTACTCTACAACTATTGGATGATAATGATACATTGATATAATAGTTGTATTTTGTGGTTAAAAAGGATTAGTTCTCTATTACTGATTCACTCCCCCTCTCAGTAATCCAACACTCCTCCCAAAATTGATCCGCCAATGATTGAAGGGGAAACAACTAAAACATTGTTAACTCCACAATAGGGAGATCAAGAGTGCTAGAATACAGGTTCATCATCCCTACCTAGATTGAGTAGTGTGTGATGAAGAAATCCTAAATACATTCAAGTGGATGAAAGTGGTCTAGCATCACTTGAAGGTAAGTTACCTAACCGGACTATTTGTTATCATTCTTATAAAATCATTAAAGAATATTTTGAACCAAAATACAATGCCACTAAATGTCAACTATTTTTTGTTTCGTTAAAATCTAGAAGTTTGACTACTGTTAGGAGAATTTTAGGCATTAAAACAGTCAAAAGTTTAGAAAAAGTCATCATATTGTTAGAAACCTAAAAATTTGGATGCTTTTCAAAAAATTGGTAAGAAATCTCGTTCTAAATACTGTAATGTAGCCCGACGTATCTTGTCACAATCAATTGTTAGTACGATCACAAGAAAACATCATTTTCTCCAAAAAACCTCTCATATCATGAAATGAAATATCAAAACCCTTAGAAAGTATTATAATAGATGAGATAGCCTCGATACAAGTACATGCTTTCTAGCATGAGAACACTAGGCCTTCTTCCAACCAAAAATATGTACTAAAATTGAGAAGGGGATGTAGGGACTGAGTGTTGAATTTTTGTATGAGATATTATATGAGATCATATTATATATGAGATGATGTGATAGCTTCATTATTACAATGATGAATGTGCAAAATATATAGAGAACCTAAAGGCACATATTGTTACCATCCATGAAAGGATGTGTCTCTAATAATTATAATAACTATTTATTATTATTATTATTATTATGATATTATAATTAATAAATATATTATTAATTATTAATCTAGGAGAATGTCTTCCTGATGTTGTACAAACATTAACACCGAGAACCCCATATTAAACACTTTCTTAACATTACACATATATAATTGTATGAGAGTTTCACAATATTAAATAGTGCACTTAACTTGGGCCAAATATCTTTTCATAAATGCAATCCTTGGTATGTTTGAATAAACACAATTTATAACACATGTTGTTGTAGATATCACATTGAGTATGGTTATTATTATCACACACACACTTATTTAATTTCATAACACCCTTTTGTAGGAATGCTTAGTTATATTGTTGTCATTGTCATATAGAGACTTTATTCACAACATATTATGTACAAGGTGAGAGGGTTGTACATTTTATCAAAAATATTTCTTAGATGGGACATGTCCTAGGTGCGGTGGAATGGAATTACAGAGCAAGTGCATCCATGTAAGTGATGAGTATGAATTGGGGAGGAAGGAGATTGCCTTGCAAAGATTTAAATACGTCGCATATGGTTTTAATGGAGGGAAGGAAAGAAAAAACATACAATTGGTGACTTCTCATGTATGAGTATGTGACTTAATAAAGGACTTCATCGAAAAGACATGACAATATATTTAGCATGTCCATGTTGCTTGATGGTAGGATGAGCATTTTAAAATATGCAAAGATACATTTCTCGTTGGTATTTTCTTATTAGTGGTTGATTTTATTGAGAACTACACCCTTGAACCGCAAATGAGATTCAAAGACAATATTATCACTCATAGTAGGTCAACATAATGGTCCATGTCACATATAGGTATGGGTTGGAAAGTAATGAAGAAAATAGAGTTATATTGAAGGAGTATCACTTCTACATAAGCGATGATCGGTGCCATGACTTAGCCTACGTACAACATCGCTTTCAGTTGTTTCACAATCAACTTAAGGAGAAGAACATACAAATGGATCAACATTGAATTTGGTCAGATGGTGGCGTAGGCCAGTTAAAAAATGCTCGTGTATTTCAATGGTTATTTATGTTGCACAAAAAACTCAAGGTACCACATATTTGGAACTATTTTTAGTCTAGGCATGGGAAAGGGGAGTATTATGGAGTAGGAACATGAAAAAAAAGAGAGTTACACAGGAAAAAAATGAAATTCACAACTACTTCCCTTATTCAAGATGTAAAATCCATTATTGAATGGTTTTCTTTAGTATTGGGAGAGGGAACAAGAACCCATGCAGACTAATCACCCAAGAAAGGACATGTACATAGATTATTTTGGGAGTTGGTTGATGTAGATTGATCACAGTGGTATAAATGAAAAACAATATAGGGAACTCATGGATTCCATTTAGTTTGAACATCAGACGATGCAATAGTTGAAATATGGACGAGAAAACTCTCTTTCTTATGTGGTCCATGTAGTAGTAATGAATGGGAATGATTGTGAATCCACAAATTGGGTTGATAGATGGGATCGTGTATCACTCTCCATTGGTCAACGTCTAACTATGGAATTATCCTAGTTGGACGAGGACCAATCAAATATTTCAGTGGTTTCCCCAAGAGGTAATGAATGGGGCACTGATTATTTTTCGGCACATTGCTTAGAAGGAAAGAATACCCTCATGCGATCAATAACAGACTCCGAAGGCATTGAATTTATGATTAGGTCAATGGTTATTAAAGGATAATATTTGACATTGGATGAAAGAACATTGAAGAAAGCTGGTTATGTATTTCAACATTATAGATAAGGTGAAGCTATATACCACTTTACAAACTTGGTTGTTCGTACAAACCTCGAACTACAAACAATTCCAAGTAAGAACTCATCAAAGGTATGATACTTCTTGCCTTACTCTGAGAACAATAAGTTAATGGAGACCATCAGTATTAGAAGTGATCCTGATGGTCTACTTGAATGAACATAGGTATGTAAAAGGAATAATTGAACAAATATTTCATATTTATGAATGAATGAAATTGTGGCTTCATTTTATGGTTTTTATGGTATTCTTGTATTTTGTGGTTCTTTTTTGTTGTTAGTGAATTGTGTCTATCCTTCCCTTGCCTTTCCTTGTCTTTCTTGTCTATCCTTGCCTTGCCTTGCCTTGCCTTGTGTTTCTTTGTCTTACCTTTCCATTCCATTCCATGGATTTCCTTGACATGCCATGCCTTTCCTTACCATGCCATGCCATGCCATTTATTTCTTTTCCATGCCATGCCTTGCCTTGCCATACCATGCCTTTCTTTGAAATGCCATGTCATGCCATGTTATTCCTTTCATTTCCATGCCATGCCTTTCCTTGCCTTTCCATGCCATGCCTTTCCTTGCCATGTCGTGCCTTTCCTTGCCATGACATGTCGTGTCTTGGCTTGCCTTTCCATGTCATTCCTTTCCTTTCCATGCCATGCCATGCCTTGAAATTCCATGTCATGTCATGCCTTGCCTTGCCTTACCATGCCATTCCTTGCCTTGAATTTCCATGTCATGCCTTTCCTTGCCATGCAATGCCTTTCCTTGCATTATCATGTCATGCCTTTCCTTTCCATGCCATGCCTTTCCATGCCATCCCATTCCATGTCTTGCCTTGCCATGACATGCCTTCCCTTGCCATGCCATGCCTTTCATTTCCATTCCATTCCTTTCATTGCATTGAATTGCTATGCCATGCCATTCCTTTCCATGTCTATCAATGTCATGCCATGGTATGCCCATGCCATGCCATGCCTTTCCTATAATGTTCGCAGTGGCTTCTCGTGCACCTTTGAATCATAAATCTATCTTAATGGTATTTGTTGTTTTTTTGTCATATATGTCGACCTATAAGTCAATATATTATTGTTAAGATATATGCAACTATTACAAAATATGATATGCTAAATGGAATCTTAGTATAAAACCTGTAATGATTTTGCAGTTCCTTGAACAAAATAGGATATTTGCATGCAACCTCCATCTTCCAAGATATATTCATGCACAATATAATGAACCATATGGTATGTGGATTTGTGCATAGAGGAAGCAAATTAAATTTTAGATGACTTGACCATGCCAGGTGTTTAAAAGTAATCGCATACGCTAGGTACTTAAACAACTGAACCACTAGACAGGAAATAATTTTTTGAAACTTGTTAATTGTTAAAGGTAAACAAATAAAAATCAGATGTTGTAGCATTGGTTTTTTCCACTCCTCCACCAAGTCTTGAAACATAACCACACTAAAATGTGAAATTTAAAAATTGATAGTGTATAAGTAAATGTTAAAAGCCACACGCAACAAAACTATGAAATGTAAAATATTAATAGTGAAGTAAATGTTCACTTGTGTGAAACACATTATCACAATATCCAATATGATTATTAAATTGTGGTTTGTGTATAGGGTGTAGGATTTTCCAATTACAACAGGGTGGATATTGGCCACCATAACATCTAGCCATCTACGGATTCCAAACATCACCAATCTATGGCTCTACAAGGTAGGCATCGAGCACTAAATGTCGTAATTTTTCTGAGTTAATGTACACAATCCTAAAGAAAGAAGACAAAACAATGTAGGGTAAAATTAAATAGTTGACGATATATGTATTATTAGTCTTGCGGGCTTTAGGATTAAAAGTCAAAATGACTTAGACTTTTATAAATTTGAATTTTTTTTGATAATGTTTGTGAAAGTTGTGAAAATAATATTTGTTATGAGAATATTATTAATCAAAAATGTTTTTTGATTTTCAAATATTTAGAACTTTGTTTTTTGTTGGTTAAGAATAGTGAAAAGAAAAATGTACCCTAGTTTGAATGAGATTTGTCAGATAAAGAATAAATTAAAATATTTAATTTGAAAAAAATTTCATAGCATCGCATGGTCTGGGAAGGGGAGGAGAAAAAAGTGGTGGTTGCATACATTAACAAATATTAATGTGAATCTCCTTCATTTAATGCCTTCTATTAAACTTATATAGGATTTTTGGCCTATAATATAGACAATTTCCACAACCTCTTTGTTGAAAGTGATGTAACGCTTTGGCGGAGTTCCATGAGTATGATTCTGGAGGCATATTCACAATTTGGTTTGTACAATTAATACGATAGGACTAATGAGGTTTGTTCTTCCAAACTTTCGGTTAAAACTCTGGAGGGGCACCTCGCATAAGTTTACACTTGTACTCTAATTTATTTAATTAATTTAATAATCATATTAGGTAATGTGTTTCACATAAGTGAACTAGTTCCAATCGCACAAGCAACCAATATACACATACAACACCCACCCCAACATTTAGTGTTGACAAAGATAGATAAGAGGTTTATATTTTGTCATCTTTGTTGAATGAATGGTTTATGGGTGTCGAGTATGAATTTTATCATTAACTTGTAGATCCAAAACATGTGTTTTTTCTCTCCATAGTACACTCATAGGAAATGCATCAAGCGTTGGTCCCAACAAAAAGGAGATTCCATATGTGAATTGTGCTATAAGGTTATTTTTATTTGGATATTTTTGTATTAATCAACATTATAACATATATATTATTTCTACCATTATTATCCTTGACCAATATTCTAAATTGGCAATGTAGTCATTGTTATTTTTTCCTTCATCCATTTTGGTCTTAGAGCTTAAATAAAGTAGCATAGGGCTATTTTCATTATTTAAATAGTTTGAATTGAAAATTTCTAACTTATGGAAGATTTGAGTTTTAAGTTGGATGGTTTTATTTAACTCTCTAAGTCTTTCCATGCCTTGCCTTGCCATGCCATTCCATCCCATGCCTTCCCTTTCCATGCCATGCCTTCCCTTGCCATGCCATGCATGTATTTCCTTGCCATGCCTTTCCTTTACATGTCATGCCTTATCTTGTTGTGTCATTCCAGGCCATGTTTTTCCTTGCCATGCCATACCATGCCTTGCCTTGACTTGACTTTCCATTCCATATCATGCCATGCCTTGCAATGTCACGCCATGGCATGTCTTTCCTTATCATTCCATGCATTTCATTTCCTCTCCATGTCATTCCATTCCATGTCATGTCATGCCTTTCCATGCCTTTCCTTTCCATCCATGCCATGTCATGCCATGCCTTGCCTTGCCATGCCATGCCTTGCCTTTCCATGCCATGCCTTGCCTTGTCATTCCCTACCCTGTCATGCTATGTCATTCCTTTCATTGACTTGCCTTGCCATTCCATGCCATGCCATGAATTTCCATTCCATGCCATGCCTTGCCTTGCCTTGATTTGTCATGCCATGCCTTGCCTTTCCATTCCATGCCATGCCTTTCCTTGCCATACCTTGTATTTCCAAGCCTTTCCTTTCCATACCTTGTATTTCCAAGCCTTTCCTTGCCATACCTTTCCTTGCCTTTTCGTTACATGCCATGTCATGTGATGCCTTTCCATTCCATGCCTTTCCTTGCCATGCCTTTCCTTTCCATGCCTTGCCTTTACATGCCTTATCTTTCCATGGCATTCCTTACCATGCCTTTCCTTTCCATGCCATGCCATGCATTGCCTTGTCATGCCTTGCCTTTCCATGTCATGTCATGCCATGCCTTGCCTTTCCATGCCACACCTTGCCTTGCAATGTCATGCCTTGCCTTTCCATGCCATGTCATGCATTTCCTTACCATGCCATGCCATGCCATTCCTTTCCTTGCCATGCCATGTCATTCCATGCCATGTCTTGCCTTGCCTTTCCATTCCATGCCATGCCATGCCTTTTCTTTCCTTGTCATGCCATTCCTTTCCATGCCATGTATTTCATTTTCATGCCATGCCTTGCCTTGTCATATCATGCCATGCCTTGCCATGCCATGCCATGAGTTTCCATGTTATGCCATGCCATTCCTTGTCTTGTCATGTCATGTCTTTCTTTACCTTAACTTTCCATGTCATGCATTGCCTTTCCATGCCATGACATGCCTTACCTTTCCATGTCATTCCATTCCTTGCCATGCCTTTCCATGCAATGCCATCACATGTCATGCCATGTTATTCCATTCCATTCCTTTCCATGCCATGCCATGCCATGCGATGTTATGCCATCCCATGCCTTTCCATGCCATGCCTTACCTTTCCTTTCCATTCCATGTTGTTCCATGTCATTCCTTTCCATGCCATGCCATGTCTAGCCTTACAAGGTGTTAAATCGTCAAACATATGTAATAAGCACTAAGAAAAACCCTAGTTATGGAGATCCTCCAACAAACACTTTTTCAGGAATCAAAATGACAATGGAGGGGCCCCACTAGTTGAAAATTAGTGCCCCAAATCCAATGCAACTAACGATTCGTCCATGTGAGTCCCAGGTAGAGTTTTATTGCGAGTTGCCACTTGCCTCCTCAAGCCATTCAGGGACATGTTAGCAATTTTTTATAGGGGCATACAATCCAAATCGAGCAGCATAACAGAATTCTATAAGATCCCGCATGTCATATTAGCCAAGGCCCACAGGACCACACCACCCACAATTTCCTGACACAATGTTCTTGAAAATCAATCTCTTTTTCAGAAACTGTATTGTGCCTCATTGAGAAAAACCCTAGTTTTGTTGATCCTCCAACAAATGATTTTCTGTGAAACAAAATGGTAGCAAAGAGGCCCCACTAGCTGAAAACCGAAGCCTTGGATCTAATGAAACCGATGGTTCATCCATCCGAGTCTTGGTTAGAGTTTTATTGTGAGTTGCAACTCACCTCCTCAAGTCATTTAGGGACATGTTGGAAATTTGGTTTGGGGACATAAAATCCAAAATGAGTAGCATAACAAAGATATGTAATATCCCACACATCTATTTGGCTAAGGCACATGTGACCACATCACCCACAATCACCCAATAGATTGTTCTTGAAAATTGAACTCTTGTTCAAAAATTGCATTGTGCCTCACTCAACAAAACCCTAGTTCTGGAGATCCTCCAACAAATGGTTTTCTGGGAAATGAAATGAGAGTGGAGAATCCCCACTAGTTGAAATCTCGTGCCCTAGATCAAATGCAACTAATGTTTTTTCCATTTGAGGCCCGATTAGGATTTTATCGCGAAATGCAACTCGCCTCCTCGAGCCATTCAGGGACATGTTGAAAATTTGGTTTGGGGGCATAAAATCCAAAACGAGCAGCATAAAAAATTTATGTAAGCTCTCACATGTCTATTTGGCCAAGGCCCACGTGACCATGCCACCCACAATCACCTGACACTGTGTTCTTGAAAATGGCCTCTTGTTCAGAAATTACACTATGCCTCATTAAGGAAAACCCTAGTTTCAGTGATTATCCAAAAAATGTTTTTTCAAGAAACAAAATGATAGCGAAGGGGCATCTCTAGTTGAAAATTGGTTCCCTAGATCCAATGCAACTGACAGTTCATTCATTCAAGTTCCTCTTAGATTTTTATCACGAGTTTCAAATCACCTCCTCCAGTCAATCAGGGACATGTTGGCAATTTGGTCTAGGGGCATAAAATCCAAACCAAGTAGCATAATGGATTTTTTAAGATACCACACTTCTTTTTTCCAAGGCCCACATGACCACACTACCCACAATAGGCTGGCACAATGTTATTGAAAATCAATTTCTTGTTCATAAATTGCATACTACCTCATTGAGAAAAACCCTAGTTTCAATGATCCTCCAACAAATGCTTTTCTAGGGAAAAAAATGATATTGAAGGGGCCCTGCTAGCTGAAACCTGGTGCCCCAGATCCAATGCAACCGATGGTTCTTTCATCTGAATCCTGGTTAGATTTTTATCGCAAGTTGCAACTCGCTTCCTCAAGCCATTCTAGGACATGTTTGCAATTTGGTCTAGGGGCATAAAATCCAAATCAAGAAGCATAATGGAGTTTTGTAAGATCCTGCATGTGTGTTTATCCAAGGCCCACATGAGCACACTACCCAAAATTTCTTGGCACAATGTTCTTGAAAATTGACCTCTTATTTAGAAATTTCGCTATGCCTCATTGAGCAAAACCCTAGTTTCTATGATCATCCAACAAACACTTTTATGGGAAAAGGAATGATAGTGGAGGTTCTCCACTAGCTGAAACGCGATGCCCCGAATCCAATGTGATTTACAGTTCGTCCATCTGTGTCCCAGTTAGATTTTTATCGTGAGTTACAACTCACCTCCTCAAGCCATTTAGGGACATGTTGGCAATTTGGTTTGGGAGCATAAAATCCAAAATGAGCAACAAAATAGATTTTTGAAATCTCTCACACATATGTTTGGCCAAGGCCTACGAAACCATGCTACCCACAATTTCCTGGCACAATGTTCTTGAAAATCGACTTCTTGTTCAGAAATTGCATTCTGCCTCATTGAGAAAAACCCTAGTTCCGATGATCCTCCAACACACGCTTTTCTGGGAAACTGAATGATAACGAAGGGGCTCTGCTAGCTGAAAGATTTTCCACCAGATCCAATGCAACCAATGGTCTATCTATCCAAGTCCAGTTATATTATTATCATGATTTGCAACTCACCTTCTCAAGTCATTCAGGGGCATGTTAGCAATTTGGTCTGGGGGCATAAAATCCAAACCGAGTAGCATAATGGAGTTTTGTAAGCTCTCGCACGTCTATTTGGACAAGGCCCATGCAACCACACTAAAAAAAAATTCCTGACACAATGTTCTTGAAAATTGACCTCTAGCTCAGAAATTGCAATGTACCTCACTGAGAAAAATCCTTGCTCCAAAGATCCTCCAACAAAATATTTTTCAGGCAATGGAATGACAGTGGAGGGGCTCCACTAGTTGAACCTCGATGCCTTCGATCTAATTCAATCGATGCTTTTTCCATCTGAGGCCCGATTAGATTCATCTTAAGTTGCAACTCAACTCCTCATGCCATTCAGGGACATGTTGGAAATATACCTAGACCTAAACCAAGACCATGACATAGACCTATACCTAGACCTAAACCATGACCTAGACCTAGACCTATACCAAGACCTAGACCTACATCATTACCATGACCTAGACAATGGAAAGATAAGGCATGACAAGGAAAGACATGGCAAGGAAATGTGTAGGTATAGGTCTACGTCTGGGTATGACAATGCAATCCAAGGCAAGACATGAAAAGGCTAAGAAAGGCTAGACATGGAAAGACAAGGGAAGGTCTAGGTCTAGGTCTACATGCTATATCTTTCTATAAAAGTATTGAGTTGAAAGATTATTTTTTATTTCTTTGATTTTAAATAAGGCCTTGAAGTTATGTTTTTTTTTCATGCAATTCAAAATAAATTATGGATCAATAGTATAATGAGACAACACCATAACGATGGAACTGTTGAACCCCTTTTGTTCTTCCCCTTTATTTCTATTTTTCCCATTTCTTTTCTTACCTCTTCTATTCCCCTCTATATTTTCCCTTCCCCGATCTCTCTTATTCCCCTCTTTTTCCCTTTTCTTTATTGTAACATGATTACCACACTTTGTCATTTTCACTATGTTTGTGGACTTTCAGACATGTGGTATTTTGAAATTCTGGACCCGCCCTTCCATTCTAATCTTTCACTTAGACTCTCTGTCGTTATGTGTCCCTTCCTTCACATTTCTCAAAGTCACATTTAATGCTATATTTATGTACTTAACTACTAAATTCATTTATGAAATGTCTGGTAATTAATTATGTCTATATTGAGGCTAGTTGCATTTATTTTGAGTTAATGCCTCCATCAAAAAAAATCTAACCTAAAATAATTTTACTATGCAAAAGTAATAATACAAGAAAAGATGGTCGGCTCTGTGGAATTAGTCATGAGAAAATGATAGTTCTATGGGGATACCTTGAACCTCTTCACTAGAGAAGATCATAACTATCATCGGTCCTAATCATATTGGTGTTATTAAATTTTACCTGGTAAAGAAAACAACAAGGTGTGGACTTCAGGGATAGTTCTCGTAGGTTACATTCCATAAGTATTTGAATGCAAGGATATTCTCATATGGTGCATCAACAAGTTTATCCAAAACAAAAGGGTCATCATGTTGCAGATAAGTTCTTATATTTCCTTGGTGTCTTTGATATATAGGGAGATGTTGAAATTACCAGAGTCAAAATTGGATTATAAAGGGGAGGAAGCTAGAAATTTTCTAAAAAAGAAAGAATAATGGAATCGAAATTCTCCAAGAATATTTCCATGACCCTACATCAATGCTGGAAGATATATCTAGAATTCAAGTAAGTTCTTTGAATAATATTTATAAACAAATTTCCTGGTTATTTACTCGAATTGTTGGTCAAGATTCTACGGAAACCATTCCTCGATTGGAATTATATATACAAAATTTCACAGTTCACGAAAACATAATCTTCAACTAGGCAAAGATTATTTCAAATGAGATTACTGCATAGTTGACAAATTTCAAAACTGAGAAGTTTTATATGTCATCTTATTTGTTATTTTCTATCACACATTTCCATACTTTTGAGGGTTTAAATATTTCCAGAAGGGTTAGCGTAAATGTGGACCCCGTGACTAAGTGGTATCAAGCTTTATGGACTCAGAAGGTCAACCATCATTTCTATGAAGTATACAATTATTTTGTGTCTAGGTTCAAAAAAATAGTATTTGGTGAAGACACTTCCCGACTCTTGTTGGAAGTGTCATCTTTTCTAAAAGGGAAAGGAATTCTCGGAAAAATGGAGGACTAAAATATCATCAGGGTTTTCTATTCTAATGAAAAACCCATATTTCTTTTGTATTATATATCTGATAAGTTTTTCATTATTTAAATAGCCACACAATATAAATTATGGTTTCACACATTTTCCGAGAAAAGGAAAAAGCAATTCATACCTATTCCTTGGAAAGTTGGTGAAATTATTCTTAGAGGAATTTCCAAGATTGATGAGTATACTACCTTTTTTTATCATTCCAACTTGAGATATGTTGAGGAAATCAAGGGTTTTTACCCGAGTCATCTCTTCTACAATCATTTGATTTCAATTGAAATTAGTGTTGGTTGTGGAGCCTACTTATATTCTTGATTTAGACATTTGTTTCAGCCATGCTTGGACCCCATTCCCTAACATGGGGGTGTGGGGGGGCTTCCCCCCCCATAACTATCTCCAGGGGGTCTGGGGGGGGGTAGGGACAATTTTTGTAGCCTCCCCCTCCCCTCCCAAGTGGGGAATTCGGGGGGCAGTTCCCCTAAAGTGAAATTTTGGGAAAAATTGCCTTGTAAAATATTGTAATTTCATAGTCAGTCTGAACCATTCACTATAAGGTCGCAAATCTGTTGGTAGAAGTTATTTTAGGGATTTTTTCCCTAGAAGGAAACCCTATTTTATGAGGGAATTGTATTGTGGTTGTGTATTATCACGGATATTGTATTATGAGAGAGGATATTGTGAGATAAAGAAGAGAAAGTTACAACATGTGTGTTGTAGATTGTATCCCTTCATTTGATGGATAATAATAAAGGAAGGACTTGGTAATTTCTCTGGTGGATGTAGCCCACACTGGTTGAACCACGTATATCTGTGTCTCTATTGTATTGTGTAGCTTTTGTGTTTTATTTTCACATTTGTTTTATTTTATTTCTCTGCGATCCTGTTTTTGTAACACTTAGTCATGCACTTATAAACTCAGTTGTAAGCGAAGAGGAGGATAATGATATCCATAACCCTAATAATCAAGAAGATAACATAGACTCTGGTGTTTTAGAAACTGTCATAAGTACCATAAAGCATCATAAGGAAAGCGATAAGCCTTTAAATGAGAAGAATGCTAAGTCACCAGTCGTTTCTCGAAGGAGTGCTTTACCAAAGACAAATCTTCATCCCAATACATCACATTCAAGAAAAATACTGAGTAATAATTCAGGGGATGATGAAGAAATAAGCCCTCCTAAGGGAACTTGGAGAACCCCCACAAACTAAAATTTAAAATAAAAAGGATTGATTCACAGTAGAAGGGAGAAGAAACACACGCACCAAAAAATTATTGATTATTAGATAACATGGACTTAGATGTGGATATTGAAAATATCACCTTTGGGATGTAGAATTACCTGCTAGAGAAAATGTACAGCGTACTTCTATACTCATAATCCAGGAGGAGACATTTTCCGATGAAGAAATTTTTTTTGTGCAAAATGCCTCGTTTGACAGAGAGTCTAAAAAAATGGTTTTTGAAAGAACTGCGAAGAGTAAAAGTGGGAAACTGCAGTCCACCACTAATACACGAAATATGTTTCCTTCTAGACTTTATTCCATTCATAAAGTTATAGAAGAGGCACTGGACGTTTCAATTTCCAATATGGAGGAAGAAAATTCTCAGTTGAAATAAAAAATTAAAGAATTAAAAGCAACTCTCATGCCTCAACCTATTCTAGCTTCCCCTGTTGCCACGATTCGCCTGAGAAAAGTTTTCAAGAAACCCAAGAATCAAGTGGTAGATTCAAGGGAATCTCAAATATGATTACTGTTACTCAAAATTTTGTCAAAGAGAGTATTAAGAAAAGAATGTATTTGATCTTAGAGATTTGGAATATGGAAAAAAGTTTTGCTTGTCTCAGTTTGAGAATCCAAAATATCAAGGAATACTTGAATTCAGATTTGAAAAATTATGAAGGATTTTACATAAATGGAGTTGTGATGTTTGCAATGAAGGTTTCGACAATGACAAATCAGTTTAGAAAGCAATAAAATGTACCTTATCCGAGCTACATCAAGCAACTAAAATCCTACTGGATTGAAAGAATTAACGTATTAAAGGGACTATCAATTCAATTGACTAATTTATCAAGAAGGAAAACGGAAGCATACAAAAAAAATCTTGATTTAGATATTGTTGGAACCACTGTTGAAGTCTTGGACCCTAAGTATCTCTCAAATTCAATGCTCATGACTCAACAACATTTCGAAGAACAAGTTGTAGAACTAAAAATGGCATCAGATGAAAAGTTAAATACTATGATTGAATTCACACATGATGATATTGACAGTTGGTTTGTCGAGTACACAAACAAAAATGAGGATATTGAAAATACATTGCAAAATTTATCTATTGATTTTAGAGAAATTGAAAAAGATTTGTTTGAAATTAAAGTTAAAAAATAAGTAATCATTGACCCATTAATGGATTATATTAAAAAATGGTTAAACAACTCAATTGCCAATATCTTCGAAGTTCCAGCAGAAGCAATTATGACTGGTAATCAAATCGCAACAAGCAAGGGTACAAAGGAAACATCAACAAGAAAATAAAGTGAGAGATACCATCATATTAAGTCCATATTGATCACATACTCCTTCCTTTAGCAGTTTTCATCCAGTTATTCTTCTTCTTTAAATAGAAAATTTTAACTGAATCCTGATAAACTTATTTTTGTCTTCTTACTAGATCTTGTTGTTCAACACTTGCCCACGTTCTTCTTTCTATTTCCTAATTTCTTGTATATGTTTGCTTTATGGTTTGCAGGAGCCCTAATCCCAGTCCTTTGGAAGAACGCCTTTATTTTCAATGCGATGTAACAAACATTATTATTTTTTGAGAAATCCCAGAGAACTAATTCGGGATCAATTTTGATTGTGTTGAATAAATCTAAGTCCTGAGTATAAATTATTAGCTATCATAATCTTTTTTTTGAGCTATATAAACAATACTCAATAAAAGTTCCCTCATGTGAATTGCCCATCTTCTTTTATTTTGAATGTGATTAGAATCTTTTTTTCACTATGATGGATGTGAGGAAATTTTATTTATTTTCTGTAATGTGTGATGTGTGATATTCCTGGTCCACTTCTCATGAATTCTCTTTTATAAATACTCTTTACTTTTCAACATTTTAATTTTTCTTGAGAATTAAATATTGAACTATCTTAGGGTCCTATATTACTCTTGATCCAAAATTACAAATAATATCATAAGACAAATAGGAGTACTTCCTCTTTAAAAATGAAAGAGGATTTATATCCTCGGGAAGTTCTCATTTTGGTCCTGATGGATTCAAGCATCAACATTTTTGGTGACCATACTGGGGAGAAAACTTGAAGATTTAGATCTGGTTTTGCACCATACAATTATATGACTTTGCCTCAGGCCAACCAACCCTAATTAGAAATTGGATTGAATAAACAATGAAGTATTGTGCATCAATTATTTAACCTTGTAATAACAAAAACTGGAACTAGAGAATAATTAGAAAGTTCTTGGGAAACACTAGTTCAAGAAGAAGAAAGATAAATTCTCTAAAGACAAAGGAGAGACGAAAGACAAGACCAAATAAATGAGAGATGATTTAAAAGAGTGCAAGAGAAAGGTAGGAATTGAAGTTGTATGAATACACATGACCAATCATTTGAAGAAAAAGTAAGCAGTTGTACACCTCATAAATTGAAAAGCATACTCTTTAAAAAAAGAAGAAACTTCCAGACATGGCCGAAAGAGAAGAAAGACATGAAGCAAGATGGAAAAAAAGACATGAAGAGACACAAGAAGAAAGGCAAGAGGAAAGGATACATGAAGAAAGGTGAAGATATAGAAATCTAACAAGGAAAAGAGAATCCCCCCTTGACCCGTGAGGTAAACAACATGAACTCCTTGTTCTTCCTAAAGGTACTTTCAAGAAATTTTTGAGAGATGGAACAATTGATGCTAAAATACATATTGATTTGTTTTTGGATATTGTTATTTTCATGTTGTTGAGCATGATGATGTGATGGTTAGGTTGTTTCTCCAAACCTTATTGGTCCAATCTTACGAATGGTACACAACATTGCCCAAAGGATAGATCGACTCTTTTGATTATCTTGAAACTATGTTCTTGAATATGTTTGCTCCCCCAGTCACATATCATACTCTTATAACTAATTTCACCCAAATTTTTCTAAAGAAAAATAAGAGGATAAGAGACTTCAATCTCATATTCAAAAAAAAATGTTGCTATAAAAATGTGATGCCACCCAATGTGAAGTTTGCTATTAGAACCTTGGAGATTGATACTCTGGATGAAGCAATGACCAAAGGCACAGAAATGGAGGAAATAATGATTGAAACAGGTGTTGACCCTGACATTATTCATGGAAGAGTGCAAAGACATATGGATAATTTTAACATTAATAACCAAGGAGCATCCAATTCGAAAAAGAATGAAGAGAAAAATCCACAACTTGGTGAAAATCAAGCGGTCGGTGGAGGATTCTTTAAGGGAACTATCCTGAATGTCAAGACTGATCTTGTTGTAGCCCAGGAGACGAAGCAATGAATTGAGATTTCACAAATGAACAGAACCATTAGAGAAATTCAAAATGAAAAATAACAAGGTTAAGAAGAAATTGTAATTATGTGCTTAATCCTAGGATGTCGGTCTCAGAACAAAGAAGGAACCCTACTCTAGAACAAAGAATGAGGTTTGAAAATTTTGACAATCAACAAAGACAAAGGGTTCCTAGATAACCACCTCAAAAAACAGTAATACTTGATGAACAAATGGTCGAACTAGAAAATGATTGTTTTCCATAAGAAGTCTTTGAATATGTACATACAGATGGATGTGATACATCCATGTATATATCTGAAGAAGATGAAGAATATCCTATCTCGCAAGAAAACATTTTCCAAACAAGGGAACATGTAAATAAGGCTAAGAATAAGGATAGTTATCAAAAAGATAATGAAAAGGATAAATTAAAAGAGAGTGATAAAATTAAAACAACCAACATAGAAGTCACAAAGAAAAAAACAATGTTCAATACCCTTCAAATGATGTATAATGTTGTTGATGATATAAGCAAGTTAATAATTACTCTTCCTTTCACATAAGTAGTAAAAGTTACTCAACGGAGGTAAAACATCTTAAAATTATTGGATGAGCCAACTGGGATAATTGAAGCAGTAATTGCAAACCTGAAGCAGAGTTAGAATACATCAACAGTGAAATTAAGAGGAAAGATTCCACCTTTCTGCATTTCAATAGAAAACCATGATGGTGTGTTGCGTCTCTTTTGTCACCTAAATGAGCAAAATAGATATGCTTACAAGCCCAGTTGGGTTAGCTAGGCAATAAAACAGTGAATGAAAGAGTTAGAAACATCAAGTGTATGATATAAACAAAAGACTAAACTAAGAACGATAAGAAAAACTCAACTAGAGTGCATAAGGACATTAGAAAAAGAAATAAACAACATTCATGCCACCAATGGAAAGGATTGTATTAGTGGAAAGAAAACACCAAAGAGAAAGAGAGACTTATGGGCCTCCTCTTCCTCCAAGGGAGGGCTCTTGAACCCCCAAATATCGATCTCTTCTTACAAGTAAAAAACTAGAAGGAAATGGTGAAGAAAATTCAAATCACATTCACTCAAGAGGTGATATGAATGGTTAAATGAGATGGTGCTTATATGCTCTTGACAAGGAAAGAGGATCCTCCAAGAGAATATAGGAAGCATAAAAATACAAATGAATTCCTTGAAAATGTAGTGCACTCATAGCCTCCTTTTATAGAATAGCTTTGAGGTATTATTCAACCAGCTTTTAGGGTGAACAAGGGGCCCTTTAGGGCACCCTTAGGTCTTTGACCAACCCCTCAATCGGATTCAACCAAGATTTGGGTGTCAAATCAACTTGGAAGCTGAGCTAGAAGTGGGTGGAAGGTCAACCACAATCATAAATGCATCACTCTGAGGGGTGCACGGTTTTTTGCATCCATAGTCGTGCATCATGCACATGTGTGTTTTTCTTGCGTTTCTGGATGACACATGTGTGCGCGCTTCCTGTGTAGTCTTAGTGCATGCTGATTTTATAACTAGTTGTATAGTTTTGGACCTTTTGGAAATGCATTTTTGGTCCATGAGTGAACTAATGAGTGTTTTGAAGATGTTGGATTCCTGTAACCATTTGCGGATGAAATTATGGTGATAACAGATGCCCCCTAATGTGTGAGGTTAGGAGCATACGTATAGCCAAAATACATCAATGTTTCTTCTAGTGAGAGTACCTTTGTAATAAAGAGCGTTGTGGGGAGTATTAAGAGTGACCCATTGGAGGGAGAGGGCAACCTGTAAGACCCAAACCTTTCGCAAGGGGTGGAAAAATAAAAATGTGTGCAAACGAGGCGGGCATGCCCCATGCTCGTGTTATGTAACTCAAAAATGTGTAACACAGTAACTGAAGTTGTGTGTTGATGTAGATCATTGCAATGCCCTCCAGGGCAGTGTGAGAATAACCGAGGATAATTATGATGGTGAACAAACTCTTAAAAAGGTAAGGACACCTATGAGAAGTGTCGATAATGTGTAGACATTGATAGTCTATCAGATTTCATAGGTTTTTGGCATATACAAAAATAATTGCTCAAAGTAAGACCCACTGCCACATGATAAAGTGTTGAAGTCGAATGTTGTGGGGGTCAACGACAACAGAGAGCAATGATGGTTCTCTTTATGTCATTTGAGACTCCTCATTGTAAAGGTAATGAGAGTCAAGATATTGTCACCCTTCTAGAAAATGTGTTGATGTCGACAAAAAAGGGAGACGCGACTCCAAGAAGCAAAGGGATTCATGAAATCCACTGGATGAGAACAGGAACTGATGAGAAACATGGATGAAGTCAAGAAGTAGTGAGACTCAATATTGTCCTTGGTTGGGGATATATGTGATGTATAAGTGGCAGCAACCATGAAACTGAATCTAGTTGTCAGGGGGACGACTAGACGTGGGTTAAATTGTTCCAGAGGCATGACAAAGTAGACAAACATAGAGATCAAAAAGGTGTATGGACTGTAAGATACTCAGGGTTTATGGATAATGTCATTGATGGGAGGAAGTGAAAAATGCCCCAACCAAGGGCGACAAGGGTTGATTTTCCGGAAAAGGAAGGTTGCTAAAGGCGACAACAGAAAGCTATGTAAATGCGAGAAAGAGGAGTTTGTACAATTACCAAAAGAATAAAAAAATAATTAGGGATAATTGTGTAGATACAGAAACCGGTGCCCCAATGTAAGATGGCTTGGCCTGATGATGGCGGAAGTTGCTTGGAAAACAAGTGGAGGGGTAGGGCCCCATAGGCAGGTTTCTTTATTAAGGAAATTTTATGGAGGACAAGTTGCATATGGGCAGACTTATGGTGGATGAAATGGATGGTTAACGATACTGCAGAGGTGCAGTCAAAATAGAACCAAGATGAAGTAACCTGGGAGTCCATTGGGTAGGCTAGGAAAAAATGAGGAGAAGCAGTATGTGGTTGGTTCTCAGTAATGTGTAAGACTATTGGGACTCCCATCTCTAAAGGGTGAAAACAACATGAGTATCAAAGTGCCAAGGGGGACTATGAATGGCACAACTCATGTGGGGGAGAGTGTGATTGGATGATAGTACCAAAGTGCAACAGAGGTGACAATACTACAAAGCCAGATATAGTGATCCTAGAGGCAAAGATTGGAGGGTGTGACTGGGAGATGCAATTTGAGATTCAAAGGGAATGACTACATGCCAGTGTCAATAATATATCTGAAGGGGTGATGTTGATGTATAATGATCAATTACCTGTACACATGAAAACCGAATACCCGACGTGAACAATATATGAAGAGAAAGATCATATAACGGTTATTCAATAGTGTGTGAATCTAATCATTCGTACCTGAGTGTGGTATGAGAAAAAGACCCCTCAGGGGCTGATGATGGATTGTGGCCCAGGGAATGGAATGATGGGACCACCGCATGCGTCACTGTGGCAATCATTCAAGACTCTATCGGCTTCGTCAATGGTCAAACATTGACGAAGTATGGTGTTGACCCCCTTCCGATATAACATATCATTGATAAGGAGGTATCGGGGGGCCTGGTGTCGAAGACGTCGATGATCGTCCCTAGAGAGGTGGTTTCCGAGCTTCTATGTTCGGAGGTAGATGAGGAGATCATTGTACTAAGGATCATCCGAGGGGATGTAAAAAAGGTGTTTGTTTGGGAAGTCGGTATTGATGGGGTACTGGTAGTATCGGAAGGAAATGTTGTAATGAGTTCGAAAAGTACGAGGGATTTCTTTCTCTTGGGTGTTGAAAATTCGAGGTTGTACTCCTGAAGGATGACGATCCATTGGTAAAATTTACCGTTAATTTTTCGGTGACTGAGCAAGTATTGCATGGGGTTGGAATCTACTATGACTTTGGTAGTTCGAAGCAGAATGTAATGGCGCGGTTTCTGGACTGCGAGGACAACTGCAAAGGGCCATTTTCTCTTCATGATTGTATTACAAGGGTTGCCCTGAAAGGTTTTTACTAACATAATAAATGACATGCTCTAGTTCATCATCCCCTAATTGGATGAGAACTCCTGCTATGTAGACGGCTGAAGCTGATAAGTAGAGGATATAGTCACGGTTATAGTCGGGTGGACTAATCAATGGGGCATTGGAGAGTGCCACTTTGACATCATCAAAAGTGTTTTGGGCATGTTTGTCCCATTTGAATGGGATATCATGACGTAAGAGGCGAAGGAAACCATGTTCTTGAGTGGCGTAATCGGGGACAAAGCAGTGTAAAAAGTTACCTTTGCCTTGTATGCTCTACAGTTGGCATAAATGCAGTGGTGGGGGAATTTCCATGATGGCTTGGACTTTGAGGGGGTCGGCTGTGATGTCCTGTTGGGAGACGATGAACCCAAGGAGGCATCCAACAGTGATGTAGAATACCCACTTGAGGGGATTCAATCGAATATTGTACTGACGACACCTTTGAAATACAATGCGTAAGCCATCCAGGTTTTGAGTGTGTTTTTTGGATCGAGTGGTGAGATAGTCCAAGTAGGCGAGAATGATTTGAGCCAGATCATGAAAAATGTATGTCATAGCGCATTGGAAAGTGGCTCCCGCATTTTTTAGGCCAAAAGGCATGACACGATATGAAAAGGTACCCCAAGGGGTAGTGAATGCATTTTTGTATTGATCGACTGGGTGGGTCTGACTTTGGTTGTAGCCAGAGAAGCCATCCATGAAGGACAAAGCCTCGTGGCTAGCACAATCTTCGATAATTTGGTCAATGAAGGGTGCGGGAAAATTTTCTTTGGGACAAGCGTGATTGAGATCACGAAAATCTGTACAAACACGAATAGTACCCTGTTTTTTGTTTACCAAGATGGGATTGGAGACCCATGAAGTATATGTGATGGGGTATATGAACCTTGCAGTAGGTAATTTTTCAATCTCGGCCTTGATGGATGCTGCTTTGGATGGGTGTAGAGGACGCTGTTTTTGGCGGACAAGTGTGATATCAAGCCATGTGTTTATGAGATGTTTAACAATAGAGGGATCAAGGTCTATCATCTCTGTATATGACCAGGCAAAAATGTCCCAGTATGCCTGATAGAGAGATTTGTAAGCGATGAGTTTTTCAAGAGATCATGTGGCACCGATGGTGATTTTCGTTGTGATGTCAGGTTTGATGGAAATATCAATTTTGATAGTGGGGGAAATGTTGGCCATATCTTCCTCAAAAGCATTGGGGGTAAGGATAGGGTGATTGAACCGGTCTATATGCCCTGATGGGATAAAATCTTTGGTTTCGATTGCATATATGGAGTTTTGGTGAAGATGCGCAAAGGCATCTTGTGAGAGAAAGAGTGCTCAGTGATGGAGATGATACCATGGGAAATCAAGGGTGTTTAATTCCTCGAGGATGTCTTCGTCGTGGTGGAACTGTCGAGAATATAGTGGATCCAGGGGAACAACATTGGTGACTGACACCGCCTGGTTGTCTTCAGGTGGTGAAGAGATAGGGAGGGTGATGCAAGGGGGTTGCGATGGTTCGCTCGACATGAACCAAATATCAAGATACTATGGGTTGAAAATGGTAGTCGGGTGTAAAATTTCCATGGGAAAATGAACTGGAGAATTAGGGGGATTTGGGGGTAAATCCTCATATAAATCATCCAAGAACCATGGAGGAGTAGGGAGGGCCTCAGGCTCAAGAGAAAGGATATGAATAACCTCTAGTGATGGAGTAGGGTTAATCACCGATTCTTCCAGGGGCTGTGTAGGATGTTGAATCAGGGCCATTTGGCGATGCCTATATTCAATGATCATAGGACATTGGTATGTGAAATGATCAAATGATTCACAGAAAGAGAAAGGGCATCTCATACGTTCATTGAATGAAGTCATGACATAATGGATGTCGGTGACATGTGTGTGAGATGATGCGGGTTGAAGAGATTCTTGATGGAAGCTTTGGCGAATGACCATTAGAGTCTGCCAAAATTGAGGTAACGTCGGGCAGTGATGGGTGTAATGGACATACTTAGTACAGATGTCACATGCGAATTTGGTCTGCAACCATTTGCTACCTGTGTTAGTGGTTGCAGTGGTATCATTGGAAGAAGTGATGAGTGGCATCATTGTTTGTGGGAGTTGAATTAAATTGCGTAGCTCGGGGAGAGATCGGCACTTATTAGTAGGGTGTCCATCTTTCTCGCATAGTCCACAAGGAGGCTGAACTCATGGTGGAAGTGGAGCAATGGGCTCTTTCTTCTTCCATCTACCCCCATTTGTAGCAAGGGTGCTGGTGAGTGGGGGTGTAGGTGGGATGGTGGGGGTAAGTATTGGAATCTGCATCGATATTCCTTCTGTTTGGGGAGGGAGGGATGGTTGAGGGACCATCTTAGGCGTATGTAGATACCATACTAGGATTGCTAGCACCATGTTGGGAAGGGTAAGCAATGCGGATACTTGGAAAGCTTATACGCCTAGTGGAGGGTAAAAGAAGGGGATTTGAGTAAGGGCTTGGGGGATTGTCTCCCAAACCAGGATGTGACCTTGGGGTAAGGTGAAATCAGAAAAACGTGAAGCTGGAGGGTTTTTAGAAAGATGCTAAGGAAGAAGCTCTGTGACTAATGGGATGTCATATATAAGAGAGGCCTCATGGGGAGGAAGGTATCTCCAATTTCAGTTCCATTGGATGAGACGACACATACATGTGCAGAAGGATGAATGAGCAGTGGTGCTCCATGGTATGTCCCTAGAAAGGATGGGTCTTTGAAAATTTTGGGGCCCATCTTGATGAGTGGGTAAGTATCAGGATTAGTGTGGATGAAGGGGAGGATGTTGCTGATGTTGGCAGATGGGTTAGGCTCATAATGTGAAACTTGATCAATGGTGATGATCTTCCCGTTATGGGGGAACATCATGGTTCGAAACACATAAGAGGTTACTGCCTTCATAGAATACATGTAGCTATGACCAAAAAATATATTTTAATCGAGGGGGCCATCGATAACCTCAATGTCAATAAGAATGGTTTTTCCCCCGAGTTCAATAGGGACATTTTGGAAGATCCCTTTGGGAGAAGATGGTTGTCTGCCATATGCTCTTAAGGTAATGGCAGATGGTATGAGCTCGGGGGAACCAAGTTTCTGCCAGAAGGATTTGGACATGATGCATGTGGATGCACCTTCATCAATTATGCATCAATGAACTGTGATGTTTCACATTTTAACTGGTATTTGAAAGGCAATGAGATCGGGGAGGCAAGGTTCTCCACTATCGAGATCAAATGTGATGAGGCAGGTATCGGCAAGGTCGACTTCCCCCAAGGCAAAAAGTAATCCCTTATGTTGAGTGAGACAAGTTTTAAGGAATTCTAATACTGACATGGTGGTAGGATATTATGCCAAGTCATCGACCAAACTGTAATTATGATCTGCCCTATCCTGAGGGTTGTGGACATTCCTAGGTAATGGGATGTGAGGAATATGAAGGGGTGTTTCAGTATTAGAGAGAAGAATTATCAAAGGGGGTCCAGTTGTGACTAGAGGTGCTTCTGAGGTGGTAGGAGTAGACTCAGGGGGTGCATTGTATTGACGAGTGTGCATTTGTAGAAGAACTTCTTCCTCGCTAGTGAGGAGGATAGTGTGATCTTCAGGATTGTCGGGATTGGGATATTGTCCTATTTGTGGTATGGTACGCTACATATCTTGTTGGGTATTCATTACCCCTTGTTGCGAAATGGGGTTTTGCAGCACAGTTGGGGGTGGTTGTTGCGCATATTTTTGTGGGGCCTGCTGAGGGGCAGGTGGTGCTAGAGGATATGGTCCATTCACAAAGTATTTCATCCATTTAAAGTCAGTGATTTAGGGTAAATGGTGAGTATAGTGACCAAACTCACTGCAAAGGGCACAAGGGAAGCTGGTTTGAAGCTTGTTGTTATTTTTCCCTTGGCATTTTTTGTTATTTCCCCCTTGAGGATTCTAGTTCCCTTGATTTTGGTTGCCCCCGACAGGTTGATTCTGTTGGGGGTGGTTCCCTCCTGGTCCTGGATTATTATTATTTTGGTTTTTTCCTTTCCTTTTGGCATTATTCGACGGATGGGTTGGATTGGCCGTATTTAGTTGTTCGAAGTGGTGAACTTGCTGGATGGGAGAGGGTTGAACAAAGTTAACCCAAGCGTTTGGTTTCCCTTATGGAGAGGCAATGGGCTAGGGAGGACCAGGAAATGGGAAGTAAGGGTTATGTTGTGGTACTGATCCGTAAGGTACGTAGGAAGGTGTGATGCTTTCACTAGTGCTTAGGGTATAAGTAGGAGTAGAGGGGTTCCCAGAATTAGGTTGAACAGTCAGGCGCATAATGGGTGTCGACGAGGGTCCAATTATGGGTGGAGGAAGGGAAAAAAGGTATGGTTGTTGATAAGGGGGAGGGGGATAGTAAGGATTTCCTCCATATACTAGTGGATATGGAGGTGTACTATACATAGTTGGTTGTGGGGTGTATGGATTGTGGTGTGACATGGTACCAATCAATCCATCTATGGAGTGAGACATCCCTGGTTTGTTTTGGCCGAATGGCATGGGTCTCAGGGCATCCGGTAGTACCATATATAAGTACCCTGACTGTGAGTAAATAAGTTTGAACTGTTGGGTCTTTCTAATGGCCTCTTCTTCAGACTCGGGGAAGGTGGCAGCCACATATTTGGCAAGGAGGGAAACAAGTTATTTGACGAACCAATTGAGACATTGTTGTGGGGTGGCTTCAGCTTTGCAAAGATTATGTCACCGATGCCATTCATGAATGTGGTCAATGATGTGCATGGAAGAGGTTTTTATAAAATCTGAGAGAAGTTTGAGACCATTGTCATGATGAATTGGTAATTGAAAGAAGGTCAAAAATGCTTTGGCCAAGGATTCAAAGGTCACATGGGACCTAGATTTTTCTTCTACATGCCACTTGGTTGATGGGCCAGTGAGTGTGCATTGAAATAACCTTAATTGAACATAATCGTCCATGATGTTGTAAGAGAACCATAAGTGGAAGGTCATGATATGGTTGGCGGGATCGTCTCCCGCTTTTCCTTCAAACTTGGGGATGTATGAAGGCAGTTTGGTAGGTATTGTAGGCCATGTGAGGTTGTGCAATATAGGATCATTGGTGGGTTTAGTCAGATCCAGTATGTTGAGGGAAGCCAAGTATGGCATCTGAGGTAGTGGCAGAGGATTAGTTATGGCCATGGTGTGAGTGTTTTGTGTACCTAACCCTTGAGGGGGACTAGGTGGGTTTGTACTTCCCCCTTGAGAAGAAGTTGGCCCCCTGCTTCCGTGTAAAGGAGAGTGGGTGGATGGTTGACCTTGGGAAGTGGACCTAAGTAAAGTGGAACCGAGCAATTTTGATCCCAAGACAGTATCACTCACAGGGGTGTGAGAAGGTGAAGCAGATGAGTGGGAAAGACTAGGAACTCCCCCTAGGAGAGGGGGGAGATTGAACAAGTGTCTGGAATGATGGGAATTCTTTGGGTCCCCTATGATGTCCAACTAGCTAAGTGGATGTGTGAAAATGGGGATGAGAGCAATAAATGGTCAAGAGCCTTTGCTGTAATGTTTTGAACCTTCACAATATATTTCAGAATTAGATGGAATCAGAAGGGCATCATACATAAAGAATTTTGATAAAGAAGTATATATGTGGATAGGTGGATTTTGTTCGTGTAGGAGAATAAAGAAAAAAATGCTCGTGTCCTAAAAGACATAATGTCCTTCCTCTCAAATAGCACTGGACCTTCCAATAGCACTCGACAGTGGGGTCTGAAGCCACCAAAAGAGGAAGTAGTGAAGGATGAAGTAATCGGTTATAATAAGGGGTAGAGGATGCATATTCCAAAAGAGCTGACGATATTTCCCAATAGCCACACAAAATCTTATCAAGGTGCAATTGCAGCCCACAATTTCCACCTGGGTAGATGTCCTAAAATTTGGTCACTAGGTACCTCGGTCAAAGTGTGACATTTAGATTTTCGGCCTCATAAATGGGTCACAGGATGGATCCTGTCCAAGAGGTGGGTGCCTCAAGGAGGGATGCACAGAACAACTGGACCTCAGCCTTCAACCCTTCATGGGTATCTCCCTGGCTTATGGTGTAGGAACACTTGACTTGGAGGATTTGAAATTTCCCTATTTGTCAACTTCTACGATTTTGACGATGTGAGAACCAAATAATGGGGAGTTATCTAGATGCCTATCCCTGATATCCTATCTAGACTAAAAATTTTCTTTTGGTACCTCCTGTGGAGGAAAACTTAGTGATTTTTTAGAAATATTTTAGGTGTGGTTGTTTGAGATATTGGGGGTGTGAACCAACCTCGTTGAAATTAAGTGGGAGTGGATAGTCTTGTCAAGAAAAGGGTGGGGCATTTCAGAATCCCTTTGGAGGAAACTTACTTTTACCTCCATGATTTCTTTAAAAACCTATGTGAGTGATTAGTGAACTTTGTGTGTGAACAAGTGAAAGTGTGCCAATTTTTAATAATTTAGGTGTCACTTTGCTGCATGTGGACTTCGCTTGGTCCTTACAAGTCTTGATTACCTAAGTTATTATGTGTCATTGGTACAACCTTGCAGAATTTTAAAGTCCCTAGGAAACTATCATGTGGACATGTGGATCCTTACTATTCCTTTAACTCCCTATTGTGATTTAATCTAAGAAAGTTTTGAAACTATCCTAGATTGTGCACATGTGGGCATGTATGGGCCCTGTTATCACCCCATAAATTATGGGAATCAACTAGTGAATGGGATATTATCTATATCCAGTGTTTTTGTTGACAAATGATTTTTCATTCTGCAAATAATTTGAAAAGAAAAAGAAAATGAAAAAAAAAGGGCATAAAAAAAAAATTGAAATGAAAGCCCCATGCAATAATAGTAACTTGGCCATACCTTTCAAGCATGACCAAGTTCTTTTTCAATTTAATGTTGATAGGTTAGTAAATAAATATGACCAGACTGTCTAATCCTGGTCAGATAGCCCTTAGGCTAGATTAGTGAATAAATCTGACCAAACTGCCTAATCCTGGTCAGATAACCCTTAGGTAGAGTAATTTATTAACCCAACAGTTTAATCTGGGTTAATTGTCCTAGGAGGATAGGTTAGCATGTAGGTTAGTTGCTTCATTTGTTTCACCCCAATGAAACCAGCTTGATGAAAATGTTGTACCATGTCTCAAATGCCTAAGAATAGTTGGTCAAAGCCCCACAGTGGTATCTCTTTGAAAAGTTGAAGAAAAAACCCATAAAATGCTTTTATCCTAAGTTTTTCCCCAAGCCCATGTGTTCTCCACTCATGATTTATGTTTCCTGCACATATCAATGGTCCCGATCATGACGCTCAGATCTACGGTTCACAGAGGATTCCGGACCCCCCCCGATTGTTCTGCCTTTAACCGAGGGGGGGAGTCTGGAATCGGTAATAACATTGGCGCACATCTGGGCGGCCCAGGGAAGAGTGCTTAAATCGACAGTCCACAATGGATTCCGGACCCCCTCGTCTGTTCTGCCTTTAATGGAGGGGGGGTGGGGGGGTTCAAAATGAGTATTAAAGAGCGTGCTAAGATCTGCGGCCAGGAAACAAGCGTGCAGATCAATGGATCACAATGAATTTCGGACCCCCCCTGATGTTCTTCTTTTAACCAAGGGGGGGGTCCGGAATGGTTATCTCCCTTCGGCGGGCCCCTTGTCATACGTGGCCCAAGTTTATTGGTTCTGAAGTCCCATCACCACATGCTATCTAACAACACCCATCACTCATGGACGTCATCCTCCACTGAGTCCACTTGTTCCACTTGTTCCCAAGTTGTGTCCCATCCCATAACTGTTGTCAGTCCCTTACCCATTTTACTCATGACCAGCCCCTTATCGTGACTTTCACCTCCAATCCTTAGCAGCCAAGTCACCCGTACATATGTTTCGGCCACCCTCACCTGCCATCTCACCCCCAAGTGGCCCGTTGTCCATTTATTACCGGATAACATACCCGTTATCCTGCCGACCTGTCTCTCGCGCCAAACCGACCCCAGTTTTAAATAAAACTACCGCCTCCCTTCTTCATTCACTATTCATCCATCGCACCAGAAAATTTACCTCTTACGCCTCCATTTATTTCCCGTCACCTTCATCCACAGCCAATCGACCCCACAAACATAGTGTTTATTGCAGGTACTGTTGCAGAGATGGAGCCAAAGCCAAGACCAGCGGAAGGAGAAGAGAATCATTTTCTTCCTCCTCCTGTCGACCTGGACAAAATCTCGTTGGTCGATAAAGACAGATTGATCACACATACCATTTACGACTTCTATTTTTTAGACCTCCAGTCATGGCTCCGAGAGGTGTTCCTGGACCAGAGCGATGAGATTGGACTCTGGGAGTCTAATTTGCCCCTGTACCTTTTTCCCCAGATACACCACTTTCCCGAATTCGCCCTCAAATGCCAAGCTCATTATATTCCCGACCAGAGGGCCATCGTCTCCTCATATGGAGACATCCTATTCTTCATCACTCCCGAAGACATTGATCAAATGATGCAAATTCCCCGTGCTGATTCTGCTTCTCCTTTCAACCTAGAAATCCTTACAGAGTTATATCAAAAGATGACCTTTCCCCAGAGAGCTCAAATTTCCGAGTTGTTCCTTCCCACCTCCGCTCAATTCCCTTCCACCAATCCACCTTACTCGTCATCCATGTTCTCCACCAAGGGAAACCAAATCATTTCCTCCCTTTGCGCTCTGTTAGGATACTATTCCCACCAGTGGGTAGATGAGCCTATTCTGGGTTTTCTATCAATTTTCTCCAGTGATGAAAAACCCACCACACAGTTCGATTTCAGTAGCTTCTTGGCCAACAATATTCACGAACAGTTCGTGAATTTTGGCATGGAAGGCATGTTCAGATATTCTTCTATATTGGCCTACATGTTTTTTTTCTATCAAGCAAATAAATTCAATTTTTCTATGCAGAAAATGGACGCAGATGGAAGGCCTCAGACAGTCACAGCATGGACATCTTTGTTGAAGCACAATTCCACAGAGTATAGCTTCAAGGCATTTATTGATCTTTTCTACCACCCTGTGGTAAGCATGTTGAGTGGCAGGTCGGAGCCACGAATAAACGACGAGGTCCAGAGAATTCTACATCTCTCGGACAATGCAAAGGCAGGGGACTGGTACCTGTATCAAAACCACATCGAGATCAGATTTTTCGAGTGCGAGTTGGAACCTTACAAGCTACCCCAATATGTGCCGGTAAGAATCTTTGCGTTAGAGTATATAAGGCAGATCATGAATTCAGATGACATTCATTTTGTTTCCTTGAAGAAGAAGCAGCAATTGAGAATCAAAGGGCAGATTGGCTCTTTCATCTGCAATAGTCGAGGCATCGGGGAAGAAGCTGACAAAATGTTGAAAGAAATGAAATTCTTTATGATTTTCCCATGGTGCTATGATCCATGCGGGATCATTTCAGAGATGCGGGTGAAAAATAAAAAACATCCCGTATGTTCATGAGTCCAAGCCCAAGATCGAAAAATTTTCCAATCAGACAGTGTGGGTGCCTGACACATTGATCGAAGTGGAACAGCAGGTTCCCCTGGCCACTGTACCACCAACTACTACACCACGGGTCCCTAAAGAAAAGAGGCCTCGACAAGATTCATCTCCGCCTATCACGGAGGTATCATTCGAGGAGTTCCAGTTGCACACCAAGAGGTCCAAGACAGTCTCAGTTCCTGGTCCAACTGGAGAAAAAGAGGTTCCACCTACCACAGGGGTCAAGCCGGTCATTCCACCTTTCGGTTCAAGCCTGTATAAGGAGATCACCACAACAGTGCCAAAGAAATCCACAGACTCTCCATTAGACACTCAGCCAGGCAAGACTAGGCCCAAGTTGGGCATTTTCGAGAAGTACAAGCTGATCAAGAAAAGGAACCAGACCCCATAGCCCAATGGAGGTGTAGACTGTCTCAACCAATTCAAAAACACTTTGAAAACAAAACCTACAGATTTCTTTACCTAGCCTAATATCTAGACTTAAGAACATAGCTAAATCATATAGAGAGATCCCTATCTAAAGATGGAAGGGCTAGATCCCAACTTTAAAAGTGGTTGGATAAAGTTACCTTTGTAGATTTCTTTTGTTTCAACCTCTAGGAAATTTACCAAGTGCTAACATAATGGCGACTCCACTGGGGAAGAACTAAAAAATTGATAATTTCACGTTTCTTTCCCCAAAAAAGAACATTAAATTTTGAGAAGAAAGTAATGTTTATAGGTTGATCAAACTTTGTACATATTATTTTCAGATTCGCAAAATTAAAAATTATATATATATATAAACCAAAAAGAGTTCTGGCTTCCGAGAAAGTTCATACTCGATCTCACCCAAACCCAGATCCCGCGGTAGTGATAGATAACCCCGAGCATTTGCTCAGGCGAAAGACCTTACCTGTCATTTCAGTGAGTCATATTCCCCTTCATAAGTCGCCTTCCCTTTCAGAGAAGCTTGTTACCTCTCGAAACGCTGACCTCGATACTTTTCCACAGCGAAGCCTGGTTAGAACACGGTATAACAGTTTTGTGACCAGAATCATTTTTGACCCAACTGTGTTGCAACCCCGAACCCCTGAAGTTTTGTCTCCCACGACCAAACTACAAATCACCACTTCAGTACTGTCCAGTCCCTCCTCGTCCTCGTCTTCAATCGCTACATCGTCGACCATCCAGGTTGCCTTTCAACCTCCTCCACCCATCATGGCATCTCGATATGCTCCTTTGGTGTTGGTTGTGCCGCTACATGCCATGCCCCAAGACTACCAAACAAGACTTCCACAGTTCGATGCAACCGGACCTTTAAACGCCCAACAACATGTGGACAAAATGAATGATTATTTTGACTTGCAAGAAGTTGATGAGGCTGATGTGCAAATGCGATTGTTTGCCCAAATTCTGACAGGTGACGTCAATAAATGGTTCAAAGATTTACCTTTCGCCTCAGTCCCTGAACTTGTTACATTCCAAAGAAGTTTTCTTGACAGATGGGAGGTAAAGAAAAAACCTCTCCAAATACTGTCAGAATATGAGAATATAAAAAGAAATCAAGGTGAGACGGTACAAGATTACTGCACCCGTTTCAACAACCTGTACAATGCAATCCCAACTGAAATCAAACCTCCAAAGGGTTTAGCATTGATTAAATTCCCTGATGGATTTGACACTGACATGTCTTACCAACTAAGAGAAAGAAATCATGCCACCCTGGAAGACATGCAGAAAAGTGTTATTAGTGTGGAGGCCAATTTGTTGGAAAAAAGGGCACGACAGAGGTCAGAGAGGAGGGTCACTTTTAAAGAAGAACCTTCCACGTCATCCTCAGACTCCACATTAGATTCATTTACCCGAGCAATGGAAAGGATGTTCGAAAGATTCACTGTGTCAGATAAAAATCCTCCAAGAGACAACCTACCTGCTCCCCAGGTTCAAAACCCTAACTTTAGGACAAATCCTCCTCAGATCAAACAGAGAGATCCTAGGGATCAAAGAGAGCAGAGGGGCCCAGATCAGCAGATTAGACCTCCCCTACAAGAAAAATATGCTGATGAAGGGGGGGAAGTGATTGAGGAATTAGAGGACACTCATATCAACCTCATGGACATTCACGACAACGAGGCTATTTTCCTTACTCAAGAGGAGCAGGAACTCTTTCTGCTAAATCAAACAAAGGTAAGTGAAGAAGCCGAAGATGCAGAACAACACGCCTTTGAGAATGTTATTCTGGAGGTACACCGGCAGTACAATCCACGTAGCAAGAAGACAGAAGGGAGTTCGAAGACAGAAGGGACTTCTTCCAAGAAGACGATCGAAACAAAGAAAGTAGTCGAAACCAAAAATACCTCTGAGCCATCTGCTGAGAAGACTCCTGAGGAAAGTACTGCTGAGAAGACTTCTGAGAAGACTGTTGCGGAAAAGGTCCTTGAGAAGAGTAATGCCAAAGCTCCCATGAAGAAAAACATCACCATTCTGAAAAGGCCATCACAGCCTGATGCTTCACATGTTAATCCACCGAGTACTTATGAGCCGAAGAATATGGCGGACAAATCAGAACTGATGAGCCAAGGTAAAACTCCCACACCTTTTAGCCTGGAGGGGGAATTGGCCAAAATAAAAATTCCCATCCCACTTACAGAGTTGATGAACAAAAATGACTATCGTTCACAGGTGATTAAAGCACTAGCCATTGAACCTGACATAGGCACGAAGGCCTTAACCATTGGATCAGTGAATCATTCAGACACTTTGAACCTTACTGATGATCATCCCGGACTTCTTTTTGGACCTGAAGTAGATGGTAGAGATGATACTGGCAAGGTCGCTCCTTTTTACATCAGTCTAAACATACACGACTTGATCTTGCATAACGCTATGCTGGATTCAGGTGCCTCCCATAATCTGATGCCTAAAGCAGTAATGGAAAAATTGGGACTGGAGGTCACTAGACCATACAAGGGTTTACACTCATTCGACTCCAGCAAAGTTAAATGTATTGGTTTGATTAAGGACTTGTGCATCACCTTGGTTCAGATTCTTGTGAAGAGCATGGTTATGGATGTGGTGGTTGCAGACATCCCACCGAAGTATGGAATGTTGTTGTCCCGGTCTTGGGGGGCTAAGTTTAAAGGAACCCTGTAGCTGGATATGTCTTACGCCACTATCCTAGTGTTTGGGCAACAGAGGAGGCTATACAGAGAAACACTGATGAAGTACATGGTCAGTAGCCAAGAAAAACTGCACAATTACCCCCTTTACTCTGCACATTCCGATTTAGATTTGTTCATCTTGTACAATGATGGTGATACGGGAGATCAAGATACTCAGCTGATGGAAGACCTATCTGGTCAAGATGAAGGCCCAGAAAGCATGGAGGTAGCAAAGATGAAGAACGTGATAATTGAAGAGTTACCCATTGATTTCTGGAGTATGGATTTTGATGGAGCTGTGAGTAAAGAAGGAGCAGGAGCTGGAGTCTGGCTGCATAATCACAGAAACAGGTACTCAGAAAATCATTCCTGCAAATTAAATTTCCAGTGCACTAACAATGTTGCCGAGTATGAAGCTTTGATGCTCGGTCTGAAGCTATTGAAAAAGGTTGGTGCCAAACAGATTATGGTAAGAGGTGATTCTGAGTTAATAATCAAGCAAATTAAAGGTGAGTATGTTGCGAAACACCCACGTCTTAGAGCTTATAGAAATGTTGTTCTTGATGCTTTGAGGTGTTTTACTGAAGTGGACTTGCAGGTAATGCCTAGGGGACAGAATATCCTGGCAGACGGATTAGCCACCTCAGCAGACACCTGTAAGATTCCTTTCCACTTGACTCGTCCATATACTGTTGAGGTGAAATGTAGACCGACAGTTCCCGATAATATCAGGTATTGGCAAGTGTTTGGTAATGATGACCAAATTGAAGACTTTCTGCAATGCAAGAACGATTTTGAATGTACAAATATAGATTTAGAGAATGAAGATCAAAATGTAAATAATTCTGATTTTGAAATTGATAGTGTAAATACAATAGACTCAGGAGAATTAGGCGACGACGAAATGGATGTTGATGTTTTACAGTTGAAAAGAAATGTTTTGCCTAGAGGTTTTGTTCCTTTAGAAGATTTATTTGAAAGTAACGACATAGCCAAAAAACCAAAAATAGAAGCCCATGGGCAAGAAGTAGAAGACTGTAATATAGGGACAGAAGAGAAACCTAGGATGGTCAAACAGTCCAAATCCTTACCCCCAGAACAAAATCTCAAATACATTGAGTTGTTCAAAGAATATTCAGATGTTTTTGCCTAGGGCTATGAAGATTTGAAAGCCTATGATACCAGTATCATACAACACAGGATTACAATAAAAGAAGATCAAAAACCGTTTAGGTAGAAACTTAGGAGAATAAATCCCAAGTTGCTCCCCCTGATAGAAAAGGAAATCAAGAAAATTTACGATGCCAAGATCATAGTCCCGCTTCGTTTCTCTAAGTGGGTCTCTAATTTAGTCCCTACACGTAAGAAAACCGGGGAAATCAGACTCTGCATAGATTTCCGAAATCTGAACAAAGTATCCCTGAAAGATAATTACCCATTACCAAAAATGGATCACCTCCTACAAAAGGTGGTCGAGTCCAGTCGGATATCTCTGTTGGATGGTTTCTTGGGCTACAACCAGGTCCTAGTTCACCCGGATGATCAAGATAAAACCGCTTTTATCACACCATGGGGCACTTTCATGTATGTGAAGATGCCTTTTGGTCTGATGAACGCAGGAGCCACGTTTCAAAGGGCAATGGATATCGCCTTCGTGGAAGAATCAGGTAAGTTTATTGTCGTTTATTTAGATGATGTGACTGTGTTTTCCAAATCTGATGATGAACACCTGCAGCACCTTAGACGAGTTTTCGAGAAATGTAGAAGGTTTGGGATTTCTTTAAAACCTAAGAAGTGTCTTTTTGGGTTAGAAGAAGGCAAACTGCTGGGACACATCATCTCTAAAGATGGAATCAAAATAGACCCCTGCAGAATCGAGGCCATACTAAAGTTAGAACACCCAAGAAACCTCAAAGAACTACAGTCTTTTATCGGGAAAATTAACTTTCTACGAAGATTCATTCCCAATCTGGCCGAACTCCTCAKAAACATTACAAACATGCTTAAAAAGGACGTAAAAATAAAATGGGAYTCTGAGTCCAGACAATCCTTCGAACAAGTCAAACGAGCACTCACAGAAGCCCCAGTTTTGATCAGTCCCGATTTTACTAAAGATTTCTATCTCTTTTCTTTCGCATCTGAACATACTATAGCGGCTGTGTTACTGCAAAAGAACAGCGAGGGGTATGAACAACCCATAGCTTTCTTCAGCAAAGCATTAAGAGATGTTGCTCTGAACTACAATATCATGGAGAAGCAAGATTTTTCTTTGGTAAAAGCCATAAAGGATTTCAGGGTCTACATTCTCCATTCCCACACCATAGCTTATGTTCCGAACGCGGTAGTAAAGGATATCTTGACACAGGACAATCCTGATGGAAGAAGGGGAAAATGGATTGTTGTCATTTTAGAATACGATATAGAGATTAAGCCCATAAAACTAATCAAAGGCCAAGGCCTTGCTAAATTAATGGTTGAATCCAACTTCCAGGCTCTTGACATTAATTTTCTAGATGTGGCAGATGAACAGAGTGAGATGGCGACTCCAAACATTAGAGAGGTATTTCTAAACTCTCCATGGTACGCAGACCTTATTTTCGTTTTGCAAAATTTACAAGCTCCCCCTGGTTTGACTAAGACCAAAGCTAGATTTTTTAAGTTGAAAGATTTGAAATTCTGTATTCTAGAAGGCAATTTGTATTGGAAAGATCCCGCAGGCATTTTGTTAAATTTTTTATTAAAAGAAGAAGCTGATAAAGTGTTGCAGGAGTTTCATGCAGGAGAATGTGGTGGCCATTTGAACTGGAAGGTCACAGCCAACAAAATACTCAGAGCTGGATTCTTCTGGCCCACCCTATTTGCAGATGTACATCAGAAGGTAATAGCATGTCACCAGTGTCAATTGTTTAAAGGCAAAGGAAACTCCTTCCTCTACCTCTAAAACCAATCTCAGTTGAGGCCCCTTTCCAGCAATGGGGACTCGATTTCATTGGAGAAATACACCCCCCATCTTCAGGCCAACACAGGTGGATTCTTACTGCCACTGATTATTTTACCAAATGGATCGAGGAAGTACCAAGCAGGCAAGCCACTGACTCGGTAATTATCAAATTCCTTGAAAATAATATTTTATCTCGTTTTGGTTGTCCTAGAAAGATTATAATTGACAATGCAGCTACCTTTCGATCAAAGAAACTCATAGATTTCTGCAACCGGTATCACATTGGTTTAGGGAATTCCACAGCCTACTACCCTCAGGGGAATGGGTTGGCGGAATCTTCAAACAAAACTTTGGTAAATATCATCAAGAAAACATTGCAGGAAAACAAGAAATAATGGCACAATAAGTTGATGTTTGCTTTATGGGCTAACAGACTGACCACCAAAAGGTCAATTGGTATGTCACCATACCAGCTGGTCTATGGTACAGAGGCTATTTTTCCCACTTCTTTGGGAGTCCATGTCATGAAGTTACTTCAAGATATACAAGTTGAGCCAAATGACTCACAGAGAAGAATCAACCAGATGATCCATTTGCAGCAGACTAGAGAAGATGTTTTCAACAAAACACAGGTCATCCAAGAAAACATCAAGAAGATCTTTGACAAACGAACCAAGGAGGATGACTTCGAGATAGGAGATTTGGTGTTGAGATGGGATGCCAGCAATGAGGACAAGGGAAAGCATGGGAAATTTGACAATCTGTGGATAGGGCCATACATGATCCAAGCTTTCAGAGGAAACAATGTTTTTTTGCTAAACAACGTTGATGGGTCAGATCTGCCAAGAGCACCTGTGAATGGTAGAATGCTGAAGCATTATGTCCCACCTCAATAGAAGATTCAAGTTTTCACTCTCCATTGTACATACCATTTCAATTTTCATTTTTCACTGGCATTTTTGAGTGAAGGACACTAGTCAGTTAGTTGAAGCCCGAAGAGAAGGCCCTAAGCTGCTAATCATTGTTTTTCCATATTTGAGAATAATACCAATGAAGGCTACGATTCAGAAAGACAGGAACCAGGATTCTTGGCACTTAACAGGGCAAGTACCATCCCCAGGTGGAGCCGCTGTTATCACCCCATAAATTATGGGAATCAACTGGTGACTAGGATATTATTTGTATCCAGTGTTTTTGTTGACAAATGAGTTTTCATTCTGCAAATAATTTGAAAAGAAAAAGAAAAGGAAAAAAAAAAAAAAAAGAGGGCATAAAAAAAAAATGAAATGAAAGCCCCATGCAATAATAGTAACTTGGCCATACCTTTCAAGCATGGCCAAGTTCTTTTTAAATTTAATGTTGATAGGTTAGTAAATAAATCTGACCAGACTGTCTAATCCTGGTTAGATATCCCTTAGTCTAGATTAGTGAATAAGTCTGACCAGACTGTCTAATCCTGGTCAAATAGCCCTTAGGTAGAGTAATTTCTTAACCCAATAGTTTAATCTGGGTTAATTGTCCTAGGAAGATAGGTTAGCATGTAGGTTAGTTGCTTCATTTGTTTCACCCCAATAAAACTAGCTTGATGAAAATGTTATACCATGTCTCAAATGCCTAAGAATAGTTGGTCAAAGCCCCATGGTGGTATCTCTTTGAAAAGTTGAAGAAAAAACCCATAAAATGATTTTATCCTAAGTTTTTCCCCAAGCGCATGTGTTCTCCGCTCCTGATTTATGTTTCTTGCACGTATCAACGGTCCCGATCATGGAACTCAGATCTACGGTTCACAGAGGATTCCAGACCCCCCCTACTGTTCTGCCTTTAAC